>JARHVA010000224.1:132500-625000 GCA_037957365.1 Torreya grandis | reverse complement strand
GTAGAAGGGTAATGTGATGGATGTTGGCACTAATGGAGGACCTATGGATCATGGGGAATGGATAAATGCTTTTGTAAAGTTTTCCTATGTTCTATTTTTCTTAGAGAAGTGTCAAAGAGCTTAATGGGTCTCCATAAGACATAAAAGTGACTTAGGTCTATTTTGAAAGGGGATTGTGCTTAAGTGTGACCCATAAGATATGTTTTAAGGGTGAAGGCATGTTTATGGCCAAAAAATAAATATTTTGATCTTATTAATTCATGATATATATATATATAGAAACCAAATGAGTTGGTTTCTATACTTGTATGTGGAAGAATTGTGCAAGTTGTGAAGTGAAGGATAGGTAGTGTGCTTGTTGGTTGAGTTAAATAGTATAACAATTTTTTGATTATGTGTATGACTTTTAGGTCATTTTTATAATGTCAAGATAGCTCTCTTAAAATTTTAGGATATGCGAAGAGGTCTGAGTGTGCATATGAGGATAGTTTGAGTGAAGAAGGAAATATTTTGTGACATGCCTATGTGAAAGGCTATTTGAGATAGAGAGAGTTTTTGCACAAAGGTTAGAGAATAGATATCCATCATCAAGTGTTGAAGACATTATTTATAGTGTGGATGTTTTTAAAGGAGGATCTAAATTACTTGGTCTTCCTTAGGGGTAGCTCCTCCTTATGAAATAGGTGTTTCACTAAATACTTTTGGTCAGGAAGATATGATCAAGGTTTGCTAGTCTAAAAGATTTGATTAATATCTTGTTTGTAATTTCTTATAGGACAGTAATCCATTTGTGTTAAAAAATTAAGAGTGGGTTTTATTCCTCATGAGGGTTTCCCATAGGAACTATGTGTTATGTGTTGGATCTTGTGTATGCATTGAATGTATGAGTTATCTTGTTAATATTGCTTGATCAAGTTAATATATGATGATTGCTTAATAGTTTGAAATGAATATAATTATGATTGAAATATATAGGATAACTGATTTACCCCCCCCCCTTAGTGATTATACCTCTAATAATTGGTATCAGATTTAGGTCCTTTGTTAAAGGATTGACAGCTTGAAGGTGATCCAAGGTATAATGTCTATTCAGAATGTGCAAGTTAGTTTCTCTACTAAGCAAGAATTGATGTTCAATGGATCTAATTATGCATTTTGGAGTGATAGGATGAATACATACATTATGTCCCTAGGTTTTGATGTGTGGAAATTTATTTTGGATGGTTATGTTTCTCTTATTATTCCTCTAGCCATTGTTGTAGACAAGAAGTTGTTTGAGAACAAATCTAAGGTAATGAATGCCATTACTTGTGGTCTTACAAAAACTGAGTTCAAAGTAATTCATTTCACATTTGCTAGGGAAAAATGGGATAAATTAAAGAATATTTTTGAAGGAAATTCAAACGTTAAGCTTGCTAAGTTGCAGACTCGTAGAAGGTAATTTGAAAGTATCAAAATGAATGAAGAATATATTGTGGCATCGTTTTTGTAGAGAGTTGATGAGATTGTGAACATCATCAGAGGTCTTGGAGAGAACCTTAAAGAGGCTACTATTATTCAAAAGGTATTAAGGTCTTTATCCACTAAGTTTGATCTGAAAGTATCTGTTATAGAAAAAATTCATCATCTTACTTAGTTGAATATGGATCAATTGCATGGCACCCTTACTACTTTTGAGATGAGGAAAAATGATGATATATCACCAAAGAAGGAAGTAACTTTCCATATTGAAATGAAGAAAAACAAGAAGTTCTAAGGTAAGAAACTCAAGGAGGATGACATTTTTGATATAGATGAGGATGAATTAATTGCTTTGATTTCAAGGAAATTAAGAACAGGTTCAAGAAAACATAAAGGTAAGCTACCCCTCAAATGCTTCAATTGTGGTGAGATAGGATATTCTGATAATAAGTACCCTCATAAGTATAATAAGGATGACGATGAAGATTATGATCAGGATCATGATGATGGCAAGAGACATTTTAGGTCTGATATAATCAAAAAGGGATTCATAAGGTTTGAAAATAAGAAGAAATACTTCAAGGATAAAAAGAGTCTCTACACCAAAGAAGATGGTAGCTCATCAAATGAGAGTGAAGTTGGTGACTCAAAGTATGATCATGAAGATGATGGTCCTGTTAAAGATGAATCTCTATTCATGGCTAAGGAAGGGAGTTGCTGACATCAAAAGGAGTCTACTTGTAGTGATTTACATGATGATAAAAATGATTTGGACTATACAATTGCTTTGATGAATGGTCTTGGAGAACTAAAAATTGAAAAGAAGATTAACAAGAAGATGAAGTCTCAACTCAAAGACTATGAGGACCAATTCAGTATTTTTAAGGATATAATGAATGAAGACATCAATGAGAATGAAGATATGGTCAAACATCTTAGTTATCAATTGGAAGTCATATCTAAAAGCGTAAAATCTAAATAAGATGAATGTGCAAGGTATGTAATTGAAAATGAGTCATTGAAATCTGAGTTAGAGAAGGTATCTATTAAGTTAATCTCATTTGTGAGTTTGAAAAGAGCTCAAGTGATATATACAATATTCTAAATGATCAAAAGCATGCAAGTGATAGAACTGGTCTTGAATACAAAGAAGAACCACATACTTCAACTCAAGACAAGATGAAGACTAATGTGAACAAGGAAAATTAGCCTTTGAAGATAAATCATCAAACAAGGATTGATGTTGCAAATAGATTGAAGTCAAATCAGATCAGATACCTAAATGCCATGAGGTATGTAAATTTAAATGGTTACTTCTATACTTGTAATCAATTTAGGCATAGAGCTAGAGAATCTATAAGACCTATTAAGAATGAGTTTGCATGGTACTATGATGGGGGTCATCAGTTAAAAGGTGTAATCAAGGTTGAGTGATTCAACTATCATGATATAGGACACTTTGAAAAACATTATCCATTCAAGGTGAGACAAGTTGAGTTTCAATCAAGGAGTATGGTTTGTTATAGTTGTGAATAGAGAGGTCACATTGTTAGATTCTACAAATAAAGGCCTATAAGATATAATAGGTTTTATCCTGATCTTAGAGTGCAAGATAGAAGGCAAGTGAACTCATGAAGACCAAAGGTGGTAAGTAGGAATTATGAAAAGTTTACAAGTCCAATTAATCTATTTGTTATGTGGAGAATGCTACAGATGTTGAAGAGTGCCAAGAGCTCTCATTGACTTTTCATGTTGTGAATGAAGAGACCAAGCTCAAGGAGAAGACCACAGTACTGGTTGAGGCTAGTTTTGAGGTAAGTATGGATCCAAGTGAACATTCTACTATTTTTGAGAAAGCGTCATGCAAAGAACATCAATTGTCTATACCTAGTGATGAGATTCCAAGCTACAAGGTTAATTCTTCAAATGAAAAGGTATGTAAAGATTCTATAATTTCTCCATGTGTTTTCAATTCTATCTTTGAAGAAAAGGAGAGTGATATAGAATAATAACTAATTTTCATAGTTCAGACTAAGAAGAAGAACAAAATAAAGAATTCTTATAACTACAAGAGGATGCCAATGGTTATTGAGGAGATGTGGGCCACTCCTGATTTCACTTTGTTTTAGAGCATTATGATGTAAAGGATGTCTCTATCTATGATTCTTAAGAGTCTCCTTTTAGTGGAGAAGCAAGTGTTGTTGTGGTGTTCTTGAGATGGTCCTAGAAGACTAGAGTTGAGTGTTCTCAGTTAGAAGTATGTCTAGGTTGAAAATATACTAAGGAAATGTCATGATGTTGTTAACTATATATGGAAGTAGTTATAGGGTTAAATCGAAGGTTATCAAATGGAAAAGGAGGATTTGTAATTTATCAAGATGATGTTTTTTCATAGAAAGGTTTTTTGACCTTATTCTATCATGTTTCAAGTGGTTTACTGATTTGAATGTATGTTGAAGTCAATTTGGAGATTTTTGTTAACTCTCAGGTTTCCCAATTTATGCTTAAGAGCTTGATGGTCTTAAAATGGGTTATAGTAATTCAAGGTTAAAAATGGTGTGGAAGCTCAAATATTGGTCCATAAGTGTGTAATGGTTGTCTCCAAGTGTACATGAAGTTTCAAAGGTGGATGTTGACTGAAAGGTACTATATTGACTTTATTTGTTTTAAGATTCTATGGTTTTGGGATTTTCTATAAAAGTGGTCTACCTTATGAGTTGAGGTCTAAGGCTTATTAATATGTTGAGTGGGCCAAATGGGTTGTCAAATCAAGTTTCATAGAGGTTTGAAGGTTTTTGGTTCTCAAGTTATTCAAGTTTTTTCAATTTGGGGGCCTAATTGGATAGTTGGTTTGTGAAAGAAGTATATTGAAAAAGATGTGCTAGTTGTTATAAATTGGTGTCCTTAAGAGGGAATATGATAGTGATCTATATATGAAGTTTCAGGTCTTTAATATTTATCTACTAAAAAGTGTGGGTTCTGCAAGTTCTAGGTAGGGCTATAAGGAGTCTAAGATAGGGTTAGTGTGAAAAAGAGTTATTTTTGCTCAGTTACTCCAAAATATCAAGGTATGTTTTTTTCATGGAGATTACTTAGGTTGATTGATATCATTTTTTATTATTTTTTTAGTGGCATGAATTTTTTTATAGTCCTTATGGTGTATGGAGATCTGAAGATGATAAAAAGGTGAAATGGCTCAAAAATATTTTGGAGAGTCCTTCTCAGATGTTTCTTGGTGAGTTACATCATATTTTATTTCTTTTGTGTGTTTTTTCTTCATCGGTTTTAGTGCATGGGTGAAGAAGAGCAATGGCATGGAGCAAGAGGAAGGTGTCAAGGCAAAGAGAGAGAAAGTGCTCAATGTAAGGGGGAGTTTATATCATCTTTATAAGATTTTACTTTGATATTTATGGTATTTTCAAATCCTCAAGGTTAGTTGGTGCCTACTTTGTCATTGTGTTAAAGGGGCAAAAAGTTCCTATTATGGGAGTGCTTGAAGAGAGAAGGTGAGTTATATATTGTTATATATGATGTTTGTTGACATCAATGACAAAGAGGGCTATTGTTGGAGAGTTGTCAATGATGTCATGGTGATTTCATGGAGATGTCCTAATGAGTGGATGAAGTGCTTTGATAGTCTATGTGAAAATGGAAAATTATGTAATGTGTTTTTTCTTGTATGCTTGAAGTATGATTGGTCGATCTTTAATTTTGGCATGGTTAAATATATTCAGGGATGAGTATGGTGATTTAAGGAGGAAAAAAAGGTCCCTAATATGCTTTCTAGGCTTTGGATTTTTATGTGAATGAGTGGATTTCATCTATTATTCCATAGTTTTTATCTAGATAGTTTGGGTCTAGTGGCAAAATATTTGAGGCAGTTTGATGACATCACCATTACCATGTGTGGATGATTCAGGAGAAAATGGTCGCATGGAAATGTTTAGATTTATTCCATGTTATTATGTTCCAAATTTTAATTCATGCATCAAAGCATGGTCAAATATATGAGGGTGAAAAGTTGGCTTCTCAAATAGAATTCACTAAGTTCCCATACTTGGCAAAATTTACAAAGGGTTCAAGCAGAGCCAAGTAAGCATGTTAATGATGTTATCATTCACACATGTGGATGTTTATGGATAAAATAACCATATGGTTTTGTTTACTTTTTTCCTTTATTTTTATATGCTAAATTTCAAATCATTTAATGAATTTCATCAAAAGATATGCATTTCAAAGTTGGGCTCTCAAGCAGTTTGACTATGTTTTCCCAAGCAATGTGGCAAGAAGAGCTGAGTGAGTATTTTTATGGTGTTATATATTTCATGTGTGAAGGTGTCAAGAGAAACTTATCATAAGGGTTTTTTTAGTTTGGATCATAGTTAATTTAATCTAAATTTTATATCATGCACTAAAGCACGACAAAAGTTATGCAGGAGCCAAGTTGTTCTCCCAAACAAATTCTAAGCATAGTTGGCTTTGTGACAAGATTTTGAGAAGTAAATTTAATGGCATTATATTTAACATACATGAAGGTTTTAGGAAAAATTTAATACATGGTTATATTCCTCTTTGAAAGTAGAACATATGGTGTAATTTGTGGGACATGAGATTGATCGAGACAAAAGATATGACTATGCAAAGTTAGCCTTACAAGCATATTTCAATCATTCCCATAGTCATTTTGGAACAAGTTAAAGTTTGAGAAAGATCAACAGAGCGCATTTATTTCAAGATGTCAAGAATTAGTGATATGAGGATAGGTGAATGATGTTTAATGCATGAGCAAAGTTAAAGGATAAGGATCTAATGGTGAGCAAGTGTTATACAGATTGATTGAATGATGAGCATTGCTAGTTAAAGACCTGATTGATATATAGAGATCAATGGAGTGTATTGAGTAAAATTTTCTAGATTACATGAGATGAGATCAATTATTATATGTTTAATATTTGATTTTACTAGAATATGCATTAAAGTTTAGACAAGATCAATAGTGAAAGATTGATCTAAAGCTGAGAGGACATGATATGAGAGCATAATATTCAAACTTTAACTGTGATCTTTGTCATTCAAATATTTGAATTTAACATAGGAAAAAACTAGATATTTGTATTTCATTCATATATTTTGATATAAGTCAAATTTTTTGGTGATATAAAAAGTAAAGATGAAGAGGACTCCATGGCACATCTAATGAACTTTATTTAAAGATCTAGAAGTATGTATAGACAAAGATATGGTTTTCCAAAGTTGACTATGTTTTTTTATATGTTCTGTAAGGGACCCAAGAAGATTGTTTGAGCTTTTTTTGATATATCTTGGTGAATTAGCTATCATGGAGTGTTTTAGACTCTATGAGGATGATTTGTGTGCATTATTAAGGATTTGATAATCATATACAATATGAAAAAAGGTTTATAAGTTGACTGTGTATTCATTCATGGTGACTATGTACACAAAATATTGGTTAAGTGATTTGTGCTTAAGTATAAGGGTATTGTGATGGATGTTGGCACTTAAGGAGGACCTATATATCTTTGGGAATGGGTCCATGATTTAGGAAAGTGTTCCTATGTTCTAATTTACTCAAATAAGTGTCAAAGAGTTGAATGGGTCTCTATAGGACATAAAGTGACTTAGGCATATTTTGAAAGAGGATTATGATTAAGTGTATATGAGATGCCTTAGAGTGAAGGCATGTTTTTTGGCTAATAATTAAATAGTATGATCTTATTAATTCATGATTACTCTATATATAGTGAAGCCAAATGAGTTTATTTCTAGACTTGTATGTGGAATAATTATGAAAGGTGGATGTGAGAGTTGTGAAGCAAAAGATAGGTAGTGTGCTTGTTGGTTGAGTTAATGAGTAAAATAGTTTTTTGACCATGTGTATGACCTATAGTTCATGTTTATAATGTTATAATAATGCTATGATAATTTGAAGATATGAGAAGAGGTCTGAGTGTGCATATGAGGATAGTTTGAATGAAGAAGGAAAGAGTTTATGACATGCCTATGTGAGAGATTTGTTTGAGATAGAGAGAGTGTTTATGTAGAGGTTATAAAATAGAGATCCATCATTACGTGTTGGAAACATCATTTCTAAGGTGTAGGTGTTCAAATGAGGGTCTAAGGAACTTTGTCTTTCTTAAGGTAAGTTGCTCCTTATGAAACAAGTGTTTCACTAAATACCTTTGGTTAGGAGGATATGATCAAGGTTTACTGGTCTATAGGAGTTGATCAGTCTCTTGTTTATATTTTATTATAGGATAATGGTAAATTTATGTTATAAGCTTGATATTGGGTTTTATTCCCCATGAGGGTTTCCCATAGGAACTATGTGTTATGTATTTCATCTTGTGTATACATTAAATGTATGAGATCTCTTACTAATATTTCTTGATCATGTTGATATATATTGACTGATTAATAGTTTGAAAGGACTACAATTTTAATTGAAATATCTGGTCTCACTGATTCACCCCCTATTAATGATTTTACCTCTAACATGCCTTACATCTTTTTGGGTGATGATACTTCTAAAAAATTTAGTGGGAAAGGATCTATTGAAGTGAAAGATAAGACATTTCATGATGTTCTATGTGTTCCTTCTTTATCCACCAATATCCTATCTATTTATCATATCAGTTACATCAGTTTTATTAAGGGAGTTGAGTTCACACCTAATTTAGTGGTTATTAGGGAAATAGATATGACTTTATAATTAAATTTGATAAAATAGATCACCAATCAAGATTGTATAGTTTCTCACATTTTTCTCATGATCAACCCTCCCCGCACCACTCATTCATTTGGATGGGGTGATTAAATTATGTCATGGTAAATCTGGCCATCTCAAATATTTTTACCTAGAGAAACTTATTCATCATGACATGGTTTTAGGGTTACCATGTGTTCATTTTTATGATAGTGTTTGCCAAGGTTACATACCTACTAAGCATCCTAAAGAGAAGTATGACAAGGGAAAATCACATAGATTTAAGTAAATATTGGAGATTTTCCATAGTGACATTACTGGTCTATTTCTAAAACCTTCATTCAATAGGTCTAAATACATGCTTACTTTTATAGTTGACTTTTTGAGGTAAATTTGGGTGTACTTTATTAAGTAGAAATATGAGGTTTTTAATCATTTTTAGGACATCAATGCTCTTATATAAAAATAGTTAGGTAAATCCATCAATTATACTGATAATGATTATGAGTATGTCAGTAACTAATTTGAATAATTCTATGCTTCATATAGGATTGAACTATAACATATAGTTTCATAGATTCCTCACAGTTATGGTGTTACAGATCACAAGAATAGGTCCTTGAAGGAAATGGCCAATTGTATGATACACTACAAGGATACTTCATCTTAGTATTGAGTTGAGTTAATCAACTTTTTTTTTTTATATCTTTAACCAAGTTCCTCATAAAACATTGAAAGGAGTCACTCTTTTTCAAGCTTTGAGTGGTCAAAAACCCATAGTGAAGAAATTTTTATTGTTTGGATCTCAGACTATGGCCTGCATTATGAAGAATAAATGTGAGGCAATGGAACATCAAAGTTAGACTTGCATCTTTGTTGGATAACCTGAGGATGTTAATACAAGTTTATCCATCCCACCACTCATGATTTTTTAATTGAGAGAAGTGTTCATTTTCAATAGATTCCTTCAGATTCCACACTTGAACCTCTCCCCCTTCCTTAGATGCACTAAGATTTGATGACATTTGTAATTATTTAGATCCACCTGAGTAGTTTCTGAATGATCAATATTCTTCTTCTATTTCTAATGATGAGAGTAGTGATGAGGACCCACATCTACCATCTCCAAAAATATCTTCAAAGGATTAAGAATCTCCTCCTTACTATTTGATCACTAGTCCTCTTTGGTTTATGAAAGACACTTTAAAGTGTTGGCCAATGGGTTTGACATCCATAAAATAATAGGTTAACATGTTTATAATTATAAAATTCCCTTGATGCATTAATTGCATTTTATTTTGATCCATAGTCATTTCATGAGGCATTAGCCACTCTTGATTGGTATACTACTATGGAAGAGGAATATGGTCCCTTGTTGAGGAACACTACTTGGTATTTAGTCCCTCTTCCTAACGGAAGAAAAAAAAATTAAATGTAGGTGGATCTAACAAATAAAATTTTCATCAGATGGCTTCATAGATAAGTTCAAATCACATTTGGTAGAAAAAGGTTTTTCTCAAGTTTCTGGTGTTGACTATATCGAGACATTTTCCCTGATGACCAAAATGAACTCAATCCAACTCACTCTCTCTATTACCACAACACATCATAGGGATTTCAATCAAATGGATGTGAAGAGTTATTTTATTTATGGTGACCTCAATGAATAAATATAAATGGAGAAACCATAAATACTTGTGGAAGATTTTTCCTTAGTTTGTAAACTTTAAAAATCTATCTATGACCTCAAATAAGCTCCTCGAGCTTTGTATGCCAAGATGGACTACTTTCTTATTTTGATTGGGTTCACTAGATGCCATTCTAATCTAAATGTCAAAATTTTATAGTAGGATGATTCATTATTGATTCAATTTATCTATGTGGATAACCTATTAATCACAGAAAGTTATTCATCCACCATCATATCAATGAAAACTACTTTGTCTAATAGGTTCTCAATGACTAACTTGGGTTTGTTGCATTACTTCCTTGGGATTAAAATTTCCCATTCTAACTCTATGATCATTATTTCACAAGCCAATTATGCTCTTGATTTGATTTCATATTCTAACATGGATAACTGTAAACCAACTCCAACTCCCTTTCTATCTTTTGTGAAGTTTGAAGCTAATTGTCCATCTCCTTTGGTTGATGCTACCTCATATCAACAAATTTTTAGTAGTCTCATCTACCTAATGCACACTAGACCCAACATTTCATATGCAATGGGCATGGTCTCTAGATTAATGTAAGAATCACATGAGATACACTAAAAAGTAATTAAGTCGATTCTTAACTATATTCAAGATACACATACTTTTAGGATTCACTATGAAGAAGGCATTGATTTTGAATTTATTAGTTATACAAATTTAGATTGGATTGGTGATATTTAGAATCATAATTCTACTTCAGTATGTATTTTCTCCATTGGTTGATTATTTGGTCAAGTAAAAAGAATAATGATATCGATTTATCTTCTACAAAAGCATAATATAGAGGACTTGTTAATGCTACCACTAAAGCTATTTGGCTTTAGGGGATTCTCATTGAGTTTGGAATCTATTTTTGATGACCAACAGGAATATTTTGTGACAACCAAAATACAATCCAATTTTATAATATTTTAGTTTTGCATCATTGGACCAAGAATATAAAAATTCACATACATTTAATTTGGGAGCTCATCCATGAGAAAGTAATTTAACTCTACTACATCCAAACAATGGATAAAATTGTTGATATATTACCAAACCCTTCACTATGAGCAAGAATCTTCATTTTAGGCCATTTTTGGGTTTCAGGGAAATCTAACATCCTCCTTTAGGGGGTATTTTATTATACTTTGGTACCTCATCTATCCTTTGTGTTGGGGCCCAATTCTATTACCTACCTAAGTTATGCTTAAGGGGAGGTGATATTGTCAATTTTTATTTGATTTATTGGTTTTTCCCTACACATGTTTATTTATCTTTCTTAGGTGTCACTTAGGTGTTTAATAAAGGTCATTATGAAATATAATCCCTCATTCATGAGGATGTGAGGACATGTTTATCTTTCACCTAAATAATGTACATTCCTAAATATTTTATGGCTAATGTTGCTAATACAAACTTTTGGTTGTGAAGATAACTTCTTTCATTTTGAGTTTTTCTTCTCATTTCACTACTCCATACAAGTTCATATTTTTTCTTTTGATCCTATCCAGAATTATCCTTTATTTTGGCCCACTCTAACAATATTTAAGTTTATGTTCAAAGAAGGAAGGGTTAAATCTATATTTGATGTTTTGTACATTTTGGGTTTGGTTATAAATTTATTTCCTATAAGAAATGTGAATGGTGTGGGTGTGTAAATGATATTTAACAAGAAAACATGAAAGATGGTCCATGGAGCCATGGTATTGGCAAGAGAAGTCTACACTAAAATATTATTCAAGCTTTAGGAAATCACTTTGAGTGATGGGTGTGATATCTCAATTGTTCATTTGGTTAAAATTGAATCAAATTGAACTCTTCCACTACATGTATAAAATATAGAGGATTGGCCACATTAGAGAGAAAGGACTTCAAGAAGTAAAAACTATAGGTATGGGTGAAGTAATTTATAATTATTCTTTATATTTGACTTATGTCAATCTTGTGTATATGGAAAATAAACTTGAGTAAATTTTCCTAATAGTGGTATAATAGTAGAGATATGACTGATACAAATGATTTGTAGGATGAAAAATGAGGTAGAGGCTAGTTTGAGTATCACAAATAGGATCCAAGTGTCAAAACTCCTTTCAGATAGAAGTTCCCTAATTGGATAGTAGATCCATGTGGTGTTAGTGTATGTATTTTGGCATTAGTATCCTATGGGTAGAATTATTTTGAGATTTTGGGTGTACCTATATTTGGATATGTCAAGCCTATTCTTACACACATGAGTTATGGATCCCTATAGATGACCTAATTTGACTAATTTTATGTGAAAAACATAATCTTTCATATTATTAGGGCATCTATTTTATACAAGTAATAAAGTGTGTTTTTAGTGGGGTAGGTTGGACATCCTCAACACCCCATTGTGATGAGAGTTACTTACATAGCAATATTTTGAAGAGGGATCAAGCCTAATGTAGTTATCCTCACATAAGTGTTAGTGTAAGTGCAAGTGAAGCTAGTATGATTTTTGAATTAAGTGATTTGAATGTGATTAAGACTCTAAATTTGAGTAATCTAAGCTTAGGAATGTCGTATATGGTTGTACATACAAGTAGGGTAAAATAGGTATTGATAACATTGATTGTGCATAATTTATTATGAGTTTGCGTGTAATTTGCATCTAATTTCAATCGATTAGTTAGAGTGCTAAAATTCATGTATATTTACTATTATAGTGTTTGTGCAGGTGTTAAAAGAGGTATATGCCAACCCTATGTTGTCTAAGATTTGAAAAGATATCCATTTTTGGAAAAAGGGGGGAAAGGATAATAGCACTAAAATTGGGACACTAGTGCCATGTGGTATTACTGTCCTATTTATGGTGCTAGTCTCTAAGTGGTAAAACCTAAGGCACAAAGGAACAAGATGTTAAAATGAGGGTCTATAACTACTTTAGGGATTTCTAAGGATGCCTTTGTCTTACATGAAGGATAGATAAGTCTGAAAATAGGCCCTAAGATAGGTCTAGGGTTAAGCTAGGTTTAGGTGGTCTCAAGTAGCACTCTTAACACTCAAGTTTCATTTTTAGGTGATTACATTTTCCCCCTATTTATTATATAAATACAACAAAGTGAAATGACTAGGATAAATGAATAAGAAGCATACCTAAAATTACCTAAAAGGTGAAGCCTGTGAATCTAGATCTAATTATGTGAAGCATGCTCCATTACATGTCCTACAAGTGAAACATGCATAGATCAATCCTTACTTAAGAGATATCAAAAGTAAAGATAAAATTGAGTAAAGGAGTAAAACTAAGTAAATATATAAAACTAATTAAAGGGATAAGAGAGAGGAAAGGAATAAATACACCTCACTAGGTATGTGAACTAATACATAAACCTCGTGATAACCTATGTGGGCGAGTGTATATAGTGATCAATCGGTGAATATCTTAGACTGAGCCAATGGCTTGCTCAATCCCCATGCACGGGTGGCTCGATAAGTCAATCTATTTTTGACTCCATCATTGCCCACCCTTGCTTGGTGTATCATGACCTATGAATAGCTTGGATTGGAATTATGGTGTGTCCAACCCTCTCATGTAGGTGGCTGAAGAACTCAAGTGGACTATGACTCCATACTTTCCTACCATGTGTAATAGATGAATTTGAAGTTGAAATTGTGGGATGTAACTAAAAATTTATAATTGGAGATGTCAACCCTATGGCCACTTGGATATATTAGGCATCTCAAAAATACCAACCATTACATATATAGTAAGGCATAAATCTAGTGTGTAAGCTATAACATGGTTTCTAATGTATATAGCATAAAGATTGACATGGATTTTGTCATTCCATCTAATCAACTAATGTGTAAGTGAGCATATAGAAATAATGTGTCATTTACATGCCCCCAAATTTGAACTATGAGCATATGGATTCTAAAATGATTTATAATAATTTGTATCTGAGTATTTGAACTATAAATGTGAATGGTCATGTGCATGATGTGTTGTAGTGGACATGTTCACACTAGCTAGTGATTTGGGATTTTACCAAACCAGTTTTGTTTCTAATTGTGTTCATACTCACTTAGGAGTTAAGCTTATTTGGGAGTCTATTATGGTTTATTATGATAAATATTTGAATGAACCAATTTTGGTTGTGTAAAAATTTTCTTTCCACCTATTATTAGCTTGTGCAACAAATTATTTGTTGCACAGAATAAACCTTCCTTGCCTATTTATTAGGCACTCATGCTTTTCCTAGACTGGTGAAGAGAGAAACCTACTGATTGTGTATTATTCCTTGAAAAAATAATGGATACTAACTTGTGCATAATTCTTTTCTATGTGCATAATGTCTAATATGTTTTTATGTGGAAATGGTTCTGCAGGAGAGATTTTGGATAAATTAGAAGTATTCTCATTTCCAACATGGTATCAAAGAAATCTTTGTGCATCCATTTCTCAATATTTTTTGTCTCTATTCATTTTATAGATGTGTAGGCTCAATCTTCCAACTATTATTTTGGCATTTGTCTTCAATTCTAACTCAAGATACTATGTAATACACTACATCTCCTGCTAACATGAAGATCTGATATTAACACTTTTTTGCAAGTGTTGAGCTATTTTTCATAATCAATTAGTTAGAAATTATATTCTCATTGGCATCAAATTTTATCTCTAACCATTGTTGAGTTGCTTGAGATATATTATTTGTGTCTGGTTATAGTCCTTTATCATGATTTTCACTATTGGAGAAGTTGTGTTTAGATTTAGAATTAGTATTGATAGTAGACAGCCAACACCTCCTCACCCTTTTTGTAGAGTCAATACCCATGATTCTTTTTTCCAACAAAGGGATCTATTTTTCCATCAATATTATTTTCATTAGCAAGCAAGGAGCCTCTGGTTTGCTTGGTTATTGTTGGTAATTATTTGTTTGGCTAGATTTTGGCATTTTTTATTTTGTGTGTTATTAGGGAATGCCAATTTGAGATTCTTAGCCAATTGTCTATTAGACTACCAAAATTCATTATTATTATGCCAAGTGGGCAACCAAAAATTGGATTCTACTTGTTAGGTAGGGATGGGTGGTGATAGTGGGGTATGATATGGAAGTATTTAAATATTTGAATGAATCAATGGAGCCAAATTTGATTCATGTGGCATCGTGTTTAAGTTCATGGGATTTTTTTGGTGGATCTCTGTGACAATGCCTTTTGTTAGTATTTTAATTTCAAATTCATATTCATAAAAATTCTTTCAAAAGTCACATAAATTCACTCTCATTGCTTTTAGATATAATGTTTGATATGACAACATTGGGAATTAGAACACTAAATGGCCTACACATCTTTTCCATTCAACACACCAACTCACCATGTTTCCTTATCTATTGATGACCTATTCCATGTCTTTATCTATCGATGACGTATCTTGTGCCATTACCTACCAATGACCTACTCATATCCTCCTCACCATAGAGTTAGTTGTATCTACCTGGTCATCTCATTATCATGACCAAGAATCTAAGTTTTGACATCTATGAGAGGAGACTCTCCATCTATACTAGTTCATCAGTGCCAAAGTTATTTAAATAAGACACTAATTTCTTCAAATCATGTGTTTTATAACAAGAGGTGTGTTTCTTAAATCACATTCGTGTATTATAGGTCAAAAAGATTTTCCTTGCATGTTAATATTTGAAGATGTCAATAGCTCAAATGGTGGTTGTTTTTTTGTCAAAAACTTCAAACAAACCTTTAGAGGTCTTAGGGTCAAGACACATCATTTCCATTCTTTATTAAACAAGTTTTTTATGGTGGAAAATTGTTATAAAGTGGACTTTGAGTGCCTTTGGAACTTTTTGTAAAATGAAAATGCTACACTTAAATTTGTTTGGACAAATAATTTTTATGAGGCATTGCAAAGGGGTACCTTATTTTGAAAAGAGAGGATTTTTTAAAAGTCATTAAGGTGGGTTTATTTTTATTAGGAGTACCTTTTATAATTATTATTTTTATTCTTGTATTATCTAAGATGGAGAGTTAGGTTTGATTTGGTAGGAGGTCAGACCCCCTCACAGATAAACAAATCTATTTTTTTCTTTCACCTTCATTTTTTATGGTTGTCCTTATTATAATTACCACCCATTCACTTACAAACACATTTTTGGCAAAGTCTAACATCCTATTTTTGAGTGTGGATTATATCTTTTGTGCCATTTGTTGTAATTGTAGACACATTTTTTATGGTAACTGATGTCCCTCTTTGGCCATTTTCACCATTATTAGTTTTTTCAGCTTCAGGTATGGATTCTCATATGATTGAACCACTTACTGGTTCAAATTACACTATGTAGAAAAATAAAATGTAGATGCACTTACAGATCAAGGGATTATAGGGAGTTGTTATTGGTGAATATCCCAAATTTACAAATGAGGATGATATTGTATGGCTTGCATCTTTGAAAAAGGAGGCACTTTTATTTATTTCCTCCATGTTTCTGATAATTAAAAAACTCATATTGATCATGCCACATCACATACAAGAGATTGGAACATTCTTTCAACATTTTTTGATGAGGTCTCTTCACCTTCACATGTTCCTCTTCTTTCACCTCGCTCTCATATTGATAATTTATCTGTTGGTGACATTTTTTCTCCACCATCTTCTCCTATTTGTATGAGTGTGATTATTAATGGTGATTTGCATGAGGAATCTTTGTCCTCTTTCTAGTGTTAGTGAGGACACATTTTCTAAGGATGAGACACTTATACCACATATTCCTACTGCTTATGATGTATATTTGATTATTGGTGGTCACTTGGATAAGGTACCCTCACCTTCTCCACCTACTAATGCACATTTTGATATAGTGGTTTGTGCTCCTATTTTTTATTTTGGTATGACTATTAATAGTACCCTACCAATCCCTAAGTAACCCATTGATCATATGGCCTCTTTCCTAGCTCTTCAAGAGGAAAATAAGAAAATCATGATACAAAATTCTTGTATGCACTCCCTAATTCATGGAAAGGATGCCCTCATATTTTCTCTATAAAAGAAACTCATTGGCACACATCATCAGTCCAATACCCTATCATGTATTGAATCTGATAAGCATCCATTTGATGCACTTTTATAGTGTGATCTTCTAGATTCTAAGCAACCCATTATTCATGTTGCTCCTATTATTTTTTATGATACTTTTATGCCTACTATTATTTCACACTCTATACATCCCACACCAATTCCACCTGCACATATGCCTTTTTCTTTTGAGAATCATACCACTATTTTTGGCTCTTATATTCTTCATTCCATCGGTCACACTAGTAGACTTGTGGGCATTGGGAAGAATCTATAGGGCATTGCTCACCTAGTTGTAGATATATAATAGATAGACCGACATAGATATATAAGCCTATATATCTCTCTAGGACTTGGCATATTCATATTATTATTTGGATTGCTTGACATGGCCTTGGTTATGATGTAGGTGATTCATCTTCATTAGGATCTATTGATAGAGATATATCATTTGTTCATTTCACTCTTCATGAGGATTATTAGCTACATATGGGATCTTCTACACCTTCACATAGGCTTGATAAACTTGAGACTCTAATAGTCAGACATAATCTAATTGACACTTATTTGGATGTTACCTCTCATACTTATACTATAAAATTTTTACCCACTCATATATAGGCATCTTCATCCACCATATGTGTTTATTTGGGGTGAATTTCTGATCATTCTTGGTGGTGTCAATAATGTTCTTTAAGAGGGATCTGCAAGCAAGTTTCCTCTACCACTCAACTTCTTTGACCATACATTTCTCCTCCTGCCTTTTGATACTCCCTAGTTATTTGATAGATTTGTTAGGTAGATGTATTTTTTGGATCCTACATCTCTCATTTCATAGGACTGCATTGTGTAATTTTTTGCATCATTTGGTGATATTATTGTTGTATGGGACCTTTATTTGTAGTCACACTAAGAGCCATGGATATTTTTTATTCATGTTTATATCCTCCATATTGATCACTTCACTCTTTAGCTGTTGACTATCCCATCACCATCATGGACATATTATTGAGATATTTGTATCTCTACCTTTGATGTTGATAGTCTCCTTCATATTTGTTGTGGAGTTTGATTTCCCTCTGAAGATTAGATAATCTAGTGAATCCCATTATCAACATTTAAGTGTTTTTAAGTGGTATTGAACCACTCATATAGATGTTTTTTTTAGTCACTACACCAACTTTAACATTATGGGGGGTGGTACACATACTACTTCAGTTGTTGTGTTTCTTTCTAGCCCTTGGCACACCACATTTTCTTTTGGAGGTATTTGATTGAGTGCATATTTTATTCAATGGGATTCATTCCATTGAGTGCATCTATTATAGGTTTGTGTTGAGATTTTGAGTCATGCTTTTTGGGATGCCTTGCAGCATATGTTATCTTCTTCACTCTCACTATGGTTTTACTAGTTTTTGGGTACCTTGTGATGATACATTTCATCCATGGTAACTCTTTTTCTCTAATTTATGATCAGTTTTTTTTTATAGAGTGAGCTTTATACAGAGTACCAATTTATTTTTGATTTGGTGGTTGTAGTGACTTGACATCCATGTATTCTAGTAAGATGTATTGGTTACCATAGCGACACTTTGTATTCCACTATGATTTATACATGGGAACCTGATCAAACCTTGTTGCTGGGACCCATAAATATTTTTTATTTCTCTTTTCTCAATCCATATTCTATACTTAAGGGAGGGTGTTAGAGTGGACGTGTTAACACTAGTTAATGGTTTGGGCTTCTACCAAACCATTTTTTTTATATCCATGTTTGCACTCACTTAGGAATTAAGCTTGTTTTGAGAGTTTGTTATATGGTTTTTTGTGAAAAATATTTGCACGAACCAATTTAGTTGTGCAAAATATTATACCTATTGTTAGCTTGTGCAAAAGATTATTTTTTGCATAGAACAATCCTTACTAGCCTATTTATTAGGCACTCTTTATATTTATCCTAGATTGGTGAAGAGAGAGAAACCTACAAATTATGTATTATTCCTTGAGTAAATAATGGAGAATGACTTGTGCATAATTATTGTCTATGTACATAATGTCTAAGATGTTTTTCTATGGTAATAGTTTTGTAGGAGAGATCCTAGATAAATGAGAAGTATTCTCATTTTCAACATGATGCCCCCAATCTGAACAAACTGGTATGAATCTCACCTAAATTGAGCTAAATCTGGTAAATATATAACTAAACCTCTATAAACTTAGACTATACTTATTGTAATTTTTTGGCCAATTTAAAATTTTATTAAACTGAGCCTACTAGATAGTATCACCATATCTTAGATAGTAGTTCCATATGGTGCTAGTATCCTAATTTAGGTGTTAATGTCTGATTATTCTAATTTATGTGCAACTATAATTGATCTTTATGTCACTATTTCCCACTATGTTTACCTGAGTCTAATTTTTATATTCTGAGTTTATATGTTGAAAATTGTACTCTGAGTGCATTCTAATAGCCTCATTCTCTATGATAAACCATTGTGAATGCCCACTCTTTTGAGGGGAGTTATTGAACCTATGCAAGAACTATCCTCAAAAGAAAAAGCTCTAAGAAATGTGTGATAGCAAGAGTATATATGATAACTACATAATAATCTAATATAATATGCATACATAACATCAAAATGTAAGATAATTTGATCATAAGTTTGTAATGTGCATTGTATGTTATGTCTAGCATTTACAAGGCTATCAATAACCATTTTTGTGAACAATAAATTTGTGTAATAAATAAGTAGATACCTAGGGGGATGGTGCATGATGTCTATCATGACACCCAAATAAGAAGGGGAGATGTATGAGGTCCCTCATGGCATCCAAAATTGGAATGCCTAACAAGCAAGAGACAAGAATAATGGCCATGATGTATACAAAAAAGCATGCATACAACACACATGAGGCATGCAAAGTAGGCCAAGGGGCCATAATACAAGGGACATGGGCACATGTCACTAAATCTAAGAAATTAAGACATACAAGGACATATTTAAATGTCCACATATGCAAACATCAATAAAGTTGGCTTAGATCTACAAAAAAGTACATGTTCAAATGTTTGTATACACAATCAAGAAGTCACAAAAAAAGACATGGGCACATGTCTAAAGCATACATACAATGAAAATAAATGGTTTACATCAATATAGTAATGGAATATTCAAATGACCTTGATTAGAAGAAGCATAGAAACATAATCAATTCTAAACTATGAAAGCTATAAATCAAAGCATGTATGATTATGTAATATAAATTTGTGTAAGAGATAAGATGTACATAGGCTATATCTAAAGTATAAGTAGCCAAGAAAAAATATGAGTAAGTGTAGCATGATAAATATCAAAAAATAACAATACAAAATCTATGATGTAGAGTTTACAAATATGTACCCTAGTAATCGAAACTGTGTATAGGGTGCCCCAAATGGGAGAATGTGTCAAATGATGAAATTGTGGGTCAATGTATATGACCCCAATGGGTAGATAGTAGAAAATATAGATTGGTGTAGTGGAACTGAGTCTTGTATCAATCTACAAGCACTCGACAAGAATAAGTGAATCATGTATGTATGATAACACTGACTATACTAAGATAACTAGCATATGTAGTGTCTAAAAAATATAAGAAATGTAAACATGACAATGTATACAATCTAGAATTTTGTATTTTCTAAGTAAATATTTGAATGTTTTTGTGATTTTAAAATATTATATTTTTTTTTTTGTATTTTTTGTATATAATCTATGTGCAAACAACATGAAAATGAAACTATATACAAGGAGAAAGAAATAAGGAAAGTATGTACAAGAAGGGAAGAACACTACTAACCGATGAATCTCATTGGAGACTCACTATCAATGTGGCATGTGTTAAATAAATGAATAATGATAATTAATGTTGTATTAAAAGGTAACTAAGGTCCCAAAATCTACTATACTGAGTGATCTATAGCTGACACTGCCTGTGAAGTGGTGTTAGGTGTAATGCCCAAAAATAGCTAGAAAAGTCGTAAAGAGAAACCAGAGTTTGATAGTGATTTGTATTAACTTTAAATTTATATAGGAACTTTTTTTTGTACTTTTGGATCTATTTACTATTTTTAGTGACCCTATTTCTAAACCCAATTTCTTTAAGAATTACTTAGCAAAATAGTTTTCAGCATAAAAACCTGTTTAGAACATTGAGTTATTTTAGCATTTAAATTGTTGTAGGTTATTTTTATAGGTTCCTAATAGTATCCTACAGCTAATACATTATAATATAACTTTTAAAAATATATTTACCCTTGTGGAAGTATTTTTGCCATCACCATTTCATAGGTGATTTAACGACATTAAAACTGGTCTGAAAGGTGAGCTAGCCAAGTTTGTTTGCTTCGAGATTGAGCTTTTCCATTTCAATACGAATGGATAATCTTAATTACCATATTTATGGGTGTTAAGATGGTTATTTTATAGTTTTATTAAATTAAGAGTTTGATTTATCTCTTAGTTTTATTGTGCTCAAGGTCATAGTTTGTAGTGTTTCCTTGTCAATGAATCGTTGTTGGTTTACATTTATTACTGTTGGGGATAAACTTAATTATTAGTATAATTGGTATAATTATATTTGACAATGATTGAGTATCTAATTCAAATGCAATGCTGAAAACTAATTATAGTGTAGTCGACACAGCTTGGTTATAGCTAGCCTATTGAATGCCCTAATGAATCATGCATTTTGAGATTAAAGGTGAGAAACTATGTAGTAGGCAATGTAATTTGATTGTGAGTGAATTCATTTACAGTTTAATTATTAGTGTGCTTGAGTTATAAGATTCATGTAACCATAGTTTACATGTATGTGGATGGGTTATTAGTTGGAGTGTTTACTTATGTGAAGATAGTATTACTCACAAAAAAATAGTGTCATTCTTAAGGGTTTTGTTTGAGTTTTCTTGAAGTGAATTTTTGGGCATTACATTTTGGTATCAAATCATGGATTCAACATTGAGAGCTCTAAGGATTGTGTTTGGTATTTGTGGTGAAGTTGTGAAACGTATCATCATAATATTTTTTTATTTGGTTGTACTCACAATGAGTTGCGATCATAAGTTAGACTGTTGATCATATGGTTGGAGATTAGATAAAGTTACCACGATTTTTGGATTGGTGACTTCATTGGAATGTCTATAATTCAAGTTATTAGTTTTTGAAATATCTATTGTGTGATATATATTTATTTATATAGGGTAGTTTATTTTAATGTTGCTTATGACTATGAAGTTTCTACATATGTATTGTGAGGTATTTTTATCTTAATACACTCCCTTAGTATTATATTATAATTAACTAACCCTATTTTAGAGGGAGAGTATAGGATTCATCTTCCTCAAACTTTAATTATAATATGATTACAATTTTAGGGTATTTATATCTTATTCACTACTACTTGTTCGTGAGGTATAGAGATGATAGTGTTGTTATTAATGAAGATGAAGTAATAAATATTTATGGTATCTAGTATTTATTAGTTTCTATAATTAGATTAGTGAGATCTATAAAGTTTTTACTAATTTTTTATATCTTATATTAGTTATGAGGTGATATTATATCTCTTGAATTGCTTGTTCTTTGATCCAAGCTTGATCTCATGCAACTTAGCCTATTTTGAACCCATAAATAGTCTTATGGTGTTAAGTTAAATGTGATAATAATAGGTCTATTATATACTTATCCAATTGTTGGAAAGTTATTAAATGAAGGAATAAAAACTTATCTCTTAGTAGTGTGAAGAAAGTATCATTTAATAATATACTATGTAATTATTCGAAAGACTTACTTAGTAACTTATCAATTTGTTTTAATATAGCCAAGTTTTTTTTTTTTTTTTTGTATTTCTATAAGATATCTATGGATTTCATGACTATTGTTCTTTTAGGATTTAATGACTTAGAGGGTCACTCTGGCCATAGACATACCTTGAATAAACCTAAACTGTCTATTTTCATGACCTTACATCACTCTGATGGTTCCTAATCTATAAATCCTATTTTGAGACTAAGGATGGTTTTTCCTTTGTGTATATTTTGAAATCCATATTTGATTTTATCTCTCTCTAGGAACAAGGTTATCTTATCAATAGAGTCATTGTGATATTTATTACATTCTGTCATGTCTAAGAAGGAAATTTAAATTAATAAAATGATAAAACTAATGATGAAAAATAAAACAAGCTATTAATATTAAATGAATTAAAAACTTGTAACCTTATTCAGTAAGAGATTACTTCATGAGGGATTAGTGATTATGGTGTATTACCTTGATTATGTAGTAGCAAATATCTTAGAGTTGGTGTGGGTACTTTTGGAAGTGAAATAAGAACAAGATATTTATGATAAACAGGGTTTTTGGTGTTGTTAATATATACAACAATAGGGAATAGGTTTTGTCCTTTGATTGGTTAGATATGTTACAAGAATTCTTGATACTTCTCCTTGTTCACTATACTTGAAATGAATTTAGCTATATTGGTTTCATCAATTATGGGTATTATTGTATGATATATTTGGATAGTTTAGTTTTTGAGATTCCTGCAATGATAAAGACATTTAAGTTAGGGAAATACTAGATAGAAGCAATTGAGATTAGAGATTGATTCTTTAGGAAAGACTTGTGCGTTTCCATATAAGGCACCTTAAGACTATGAAAAATTTTGACATGTATATTATTTTGTGGCTACAAAAGAGAATGATGATGGATAATGATGATATTAGAGATAATATATCTATTGTTTGGGCCTATGAGCTTGCCTTGACTCTCATGTGAAACCCATAAATTATGTAATGTTATTATGAAAGTTATCCCAATTATCATGGAACTATGTAAACCTCGTATTATGTCACTCAAGTGTAACCTTAATGTGTGATGTTCTATGCATCTTTAATTATGAGATTTTGTTTAAACCTCTGTAACATTTGTGCACTCATTAAACCTTACAAAAGATAGAGCTATGCTATGTAATTAACCTTGTTGTACAATGTCATGTGTATATGAATAAGTACTTGCATGATGTTACATTGTTAAGGTTAGTTGTATAATTATGTATGTGTTGTGGTAAGCTTTTATGTAACCCATATGTGCAGATTTTGTGTGAAATATCAACACCTCCTAAGATCAATTAATGTCTCTATGGAACTAATTACTATGGTGATGTGTTGTAAGCTATGATATAAACCCTCATATTAAATTGGAACATTATGATGCTATATGTAGATATTTTTAGTGATTATCCCATTTTGATAGTTCATATATTATAGTAGAGGGTAGTAATCAGTGGGTATCACTCAAATAGTTTTCACTTTATAGTAATTTGGTTGTATAATTTCAACAAATTATGTTTTTGACATGGTTGTTCTCTATGGGATATGCTAATTGACATCAAATGGGTTACAAGACATTCAGGGATGTGAGGTAAAATGATTACTTCTGAGTACTTTCATAGCATTGGGATGTTGTGTATGGGAGTTGTGGATTCAATATGTATTGTGACACTATTACATATGATGATGTGCAGTTATTGCATTACCTTTGGTAGGTAATTTACACGTATTTCCTAACCTCAGGGAGGTAATAGACAGTGTTTCTCATGCCTTTAAGATGTATTTAAGATGCCTCAAACCTCTAAGAGGTAATCAAGATGCCTCTTACCTCTGGGAGGTAATTGAGATGATTATATTCATTCTCCCCTTGGGTGACTTGTAAAGTCACATAGTGTTTTTGATGTGATTTATTTTTGTATATGTTTTGCCAAAATTAATTTAGTTGATTGCACTTTATTCTTAAATTGATTTGGAAACCAACATTTTATTTTATTTGAATGCTTTAATCAATTGGTCGATTATGAAAATTATTGTTGAAACTAACAATTTGGATTTTTGGTTATGTTTTTAATCACTTGGATTGTTGTTGAGACTAGCAGTTTAGATTATTTTTGAAAATATTTTGATCAATTGATATTTTTTCTTATTGGTTTGTGCTTTTACATGATCAGCTAGTTTTTTTTTTATTATTGTTGTGATAGTTTCCCATGTATACGTGTGTGCATAACTGTTACACCAATGGTTTGGTATAGGGGAGAAGAAGTAACTTGCAGAATAGATAGTGGGATTGTGATGGGGAATCTATTTCACAGGTTGAGATACCATTCTTTCCACCCCACTATACATGTGGTTATATATCACTTATTATTTTGCTAGCTGGGAAGTCTAAATATTGATGTTTAAGCTAGTTGGGAGGTCTAAGGTGGTATGTTGATGATGGGAGGTCTAAGTAGATGATATGCATTCAGCTATTGCTTGGTCATTTACACATATGTATGCTTCTTTCAGCATAATTTAGTGGCATAATAGTTTTGCATAGTTTAGTGTGATTTAGTATTGCTCTATATTATTTGATAGGGATCATTCTTTTGTTATCATATTGTACTTTCACCATGATATGGTGTTGATATTGACATTATGATTTATGATAGGACAAAATTTTGGTTATACATACTATAGTTAGCATTATATTATGGTAGAGTATTATTGGGATTTAGATGATAGGGAAATAGAGTGGATGATAGTATGGTCATTTGACTCTATGGGAACTATTTGTAGAAATGCCATCATAATTAATTATTTTTTAAAAAAACACTAACTATAATAGATAATATGTAAATAATTATGTAATTTAAATCATTAAATCTTGATTAATTCTAAACTCAAATTATTATTGCACCCATTGGCCAGAGTCCCATATCGATGATGATGTTTTTATAAGAGGGGAGAATGTAATACTCTTGTGTCCAACCACTATAGATAGTTTTATCTTTGTCACATTATCGTAAGTGGAGACCCTATTAGGTGTGTGGAAATCCCAATGAGAGATACCTTGTATTGTCTTATTTATGTCTGAGTCTAATTATATGCATTTTTATACATTGTAGATTGGGTTATTTTGTGATTATCAGGTGAGCTTATTTGGAGTAATATAGTATTACAATTTGAGTCACAATATACATGCACTGTTAGCTACATATATGCATGTATGTATGTAGTTATTCATGTTCTAGTTATTGATTATTTATTGGATGTTTTATACACATCAGTTTTATGAGATGGTGTCCATTGAATGCCTGAGTGTGATAATTCTAAGACCCCAATTATGAACTTATTATTATTGTGTGTTATAATTATATATTTATTACCAATAGAGTACTGATTGCAAGTGAAATTATTTATGATTGTGTTTTGTGTGAATGAACAAAGGTGAGATGTTGGGTCTTATGGACAAATGATAATCAAGACCAAGTAATCAATGGTCATGATTATTTAGTTGTTATTGTAAATAATTAACAGTTTACCTGGGTTTATAATAAGTAAATAAATAAGAAAATATTATTAACATGTTTTAGTAATGTAATATTATATTTTACTCCCTAATAAATGAGAAACTAAATATTTAATAATAACATGTTTTATGAGATAAATATTATTTGTTGTAATAATAAATTGTTTTAGTGGAGCCTAAAGCAAGTGAGGTCATAACTAGACCCATTTAGTGGGTGACCAAGCATGTGGTAGAATAAGAGAGTGGGATTATTTAGGGTTTTAAAGATTTAAAAAAAGGGAGAGGGAAGGTCAAAACCAATTTAGGGTTTTGAAGCCTCATTTTCTCCTACAAGCTCTTGCTCCATAGGTGTTGTTGTTATTAGGGGAACCAAACAAGAAAGGGAGAAGAAAGTAGGTGAATGGAGATCAGTTGAAATAAATAGGTTTAGGTGTATTCAGGCAAGTGAAATCTCTCTCTCATGGATTTATTTATTCTTTTTCTCAAATTTACAAATGGGGTAAGCAAGGAAAGATATCTTTTCATAGGATATTGAATCATGTGTTTTGTTTGTTGGTTTGTCAAGTTTTCCTTAGATTCAATCTATGGAATGGTTGGGGTTTTATTTTTTATTGAATATATATAAGAGCTTTTAATTCATATTATACATCCTGTATATATACTATACATATGTATTCATATTTTGTATTTTTATTTATTAATTTGTGAATATATGTACAACTAATTGAAAATATATATATATATATGTATATAAACAAAAATAAAACAAAAAATAAATAAATATATGTGGTTGTGTGATCTCCTACAACATTGTTTTTATATTAAAATATATATATTTATATATGAAAAATATATATATGTATAAATTTTAATACAAGGAGAAGGGGGAGTGAAGCTAAGCCAACCCCTGCCCCACCTTCCATAATAGGGAGGGAAGAGGGATCAACTAGCCAACCCTCTCCATTTCCCTAGGCCCAACCACCATAGTTAGTGGCCATGGTCAGGCCATTGTTGATGCCTAAAACTCTTGCTATAGGTGAACAATATTTTATGGGAAGATTTACAAATGTGAGAATCAAATGCAGTCTATAAATCAACCTATAAGTTTTTAGAAGCTAGTTTTTTAAATTAATTTGGGGGTGAACATGCATAAGAAGAAAATATAGATAAAAATGAAATAAACTAAGGCGATGCATCAAGATATTTAAAAGTATTGACCTATAATTTCATAAAATATCTTGAATATTCAGATGTCATAGACTATTAAAATATCATATGCATGAATTAAAGCCTATAACATAAACAAGAATTAATACTATAAAAATAGAGAAATAAAAATAACAAACAATGATAAATCTTCACCCAGTTTGACATTGAACATCACATCCTCTTCATTATTGGGTATAAAAACACCATAAAAAAGGCCAATGGCATAGTATACAGTACAATCCTTTCCCATGAGGGGCACCTGCTAAGGTCGTAGAATGAAAAACAAATCAACTTTCTAATTTTATTTTAGAATTAAAACTTGTTACAATGGTTGATCTAGTACCAAAATAATTTTCTAAAAACTAGTGCTTTCTAAAAGTAATGAGCTCTAAATATATAGACCTTATAGTCTCATGAGGAAGTGAAACCTATAAATAGGCACTCATGCTCATGATGAGGTTTTTGTAACTGAATGAAGAGCTCTGACTCATGAGTGTAGTTATTATTCAAAATCTTGGATATGGCACAATAATGATGCCCACAATGCTTATAAGAAGCACCATGATGCCACATGTATTTCTCTAAAACTACCTCTGGAATGTTATTGGAAATAGGGGCCAATTTTATTTGACTAATGGCACAACTCATAAATCTGACAAAAGAAACTTACCCTAGACAAGAATCATATCACCATGTGGAAGGTTCACTTCCTATTTACATAACTACATGGTGAGTCCCCTTTTTAACTTTACCAACCAATGGTGTGACCCTAAGCCTTGAATAAATAAAATTTACTCCTGAGGAATGTTGCAATACCACATGGTGAGATGGTACTATTCTTGGAGAAGCTAAGCATTTTATTAAAAAAATGAGTGTGGGGGTGCCACATAGAAATTTTGCATTCCACTTTGTAACTAAAACTAATGGCACTAATTGAAACCCTAAAAAAATAACCTACCTTGGATTAGTGCCCAGTTACCACGTGGAGAGCTAGCATTACTCCTGGGTGAACCAAGAACCTCTTCATGATAAATAAGCACTGAGACGTCACATGGTAGTTCTGGAAGGAAACCAAGACTTAGCTAAAAATACAAAGGGGATGCTAGGAAAAGAGAAGTTTAAAGCATAAATACCAACTTCATCAAGCATAATCAAAACCAAAATTTGATTACTCCAAAAGAAATGTGGATTACGATCCACAGTTCTTGGTAATTTATAGGGGAATCTACTTACAGATGGAAGAACCAAAAATTCTAGTTTTGTAGACTAATTGAAGCAAAATGCAAAAAGGGTGAGGCCCAAAAAACTTACAAGTTTTTAAGAGTAGCCTTTAGATCCATCCACTCTTCTTCCTTATTTTATGTCTTTTTCTTTAGATCCTCAAAGGCTCTGTCTAGAATGATGATCTCCTTAAAGGAGATGTTGCTCAGGACTTAGACTACTACCAGCATCTGGAACTCTAATTGGGTAAGAGGCTACAAAATGGTATCCACCTTGAAGACACTTGGTGTTTGACTAAAATTTAAAAAAAAGGTCTAGTCACTCTACTTTTTCTCCAACATCTCTTTTATTTTGTCCTCTAAGACGACAATGTTGTCCATAAGGAATGGAAAGGGGAGTCCCAATTGGACTAGATGTTCAATTCACCCCTTCATATCCTAGACTACCTTCTCTAGGGCATTGAGAAATGCCTTACATTTTATTTTTGCCTTATTTTAGCTCAAAAACTTATTTACCTTCATCACCACCTACTTTCAATCGATCACCCCTATTTCTTGTAGTGCCTCATCCGTTATGCTATAAAGTTTTTAGACAAGGAGCTGCGAGTCCTAAACCTTAGGGGACATGAAGGAAAGGACCTATTCTACATATGTGCTTTCCTAAGAGCTTAGATATTGAAATTTTGTGATGAACCTAAACACTGGCATCAAGTTAGTAGCCACATTCTTTATTCTCTCCCAATAATATATATACAACTACTAGACCATAGGGAGGATCCCTATGGTTTGGGAGTGGGTGGTGAGGTTATTTTTCAATTGTAAGATCTCTTGGTACTTGGTCAAGGACTCTTGATGCATCTATTGATGCAATTATTGTTGTGTGCTTATAGAATCTAAGAGATTATTAATGGTTTATGAAATCTCTACTTCTTTCTCATGCAACTTATTCTTCATAATTTTCTTCTCTTTATTTAGGCCACTAATTTTAGCCTTTAGATCTACAACCCAAATATGTAACTAGGCCCTTTAATTGGATTTCACTTGGAAGCTCTTGTTAGTGACATAGATCTATATTTCAAACCTTATTTCTATGAGCTTCATGTCTTTGGCCTTGGCCTCAGTGTTTAGGTGGTCTACCATAGATTTCACCCTTATGAGTTCTAGATTTGTCTTTTCCAACTGATGACCTACTTTGATATAGTCCATGGTGATGGAATTCTATTTTTCCTCCATCAATTCAACCCTATCAGTGGGTCTGGCCTAGCTAAGGTTGAGTTTAATGGTGTGTATTGAGTAGTCCTCTAGTTTCATTTGTTCTTGGGGATTGACTACTTAGGGTGCCATGTGTGCAATCATTAGATATTATTATGTTGGGTTAAAGAATGACTGCATGTGAATCATTGTTAGGGCTTTGGCCTAGTTTCCTATTTTCTTCTCTACCTGAGCCTCTTAATATTTTCTAGTAGCCTCAATTTGATAATGAAACTACTCCTATGACTGAATATTTTCCCTACGAAGGGGGATCCTTATGGTATCTCAAAAGGAAAGGTTACTTATTACTATAAAGCAGCAGATGTTATTCCTCTAGAGATAAGTGAATGATGGGTTAGGATGGAAGGAGAGAAAGGTGGGAGGCTAAAAATTGGGGTATAAGGTGATTACACCATAATGGATGTTTATGAAGTGGATTAGGGTATAAGAGTGAGAAATGTTGTGTGGGAGGTGATCAGTTGCATAGAGGAAAGTGGTGCAAGTGAGGTGATAGGCTGGGTAGTGGAGATTGGTGTGAGATCATTAGAAATCATGGAGGGTGAAGATGGAGTGAATAATGAAGTGAAAGTGGAAAAAAGGGGCTGATAAAATCATACATTATTTTATGGGGTCTCAGGGGGAGAACTAGAGGCTTGTACCCTAGAGTTAGGCTGAGTTGACCCCACCTCAAGATGCCCCAAAGAGACTTTTTGCTATTGTGGGGTGGTCAGATATGGATAAAAAGGTGGTGGATAGGTCAAAGGCCTCTAAACCATGAAAACTTTCTTTTCCTTCTCTAGAGGGGTGTCCTCCTCTTCTTATCCTAGGGTATCTTCCTCTTCCTCTTCTTCGACTAAGAACTCTTCTTCTGCTAGAGCCTCCTCTTCATCATGTTTATCCCAAAGGTTCTCAAATGTCTCATCTATATCCATGTATTTAAATTTTAATCTTGGATTGTTGATTTCCTACCTATATTTTCAATAGGCATCTATTTTATCCTAATTTTAGTCCCATTGGACAAGCCGTGCCCTTAGTCCTTTTATCAATTTCTTTATGGGGTCAAACTGTCAAACTACATCAAAAAGGAATCCCATGGCTTGTAGGTGCCTGATGATATTTTGGACAAATACATGCAATACTTAATAATGTCCTCCATTTATTACCTTAATTTTTAAAGGTATGGCTAGGGCTCATGATTAAATGAGGAAATGATCTTCAAAGTAGCTATATAACCAATCAAGTCATAGTTCTATTTGTTGTTAAATCTGGTCGAGGCCAATCTCTACAAGATTGAGCATAAGAAGGTGTTATTATAACCTCTTTACCATTTTGACTCACCCTCTTTAGAAGGAGACATCATATAGGTCCTTATTCTTATAGCTTGCATCATATACTGAGTCAACTGCATTGAGTTGACAAGCTAGCTCTAAGGCTAGGGTCCTATCTTTGAGTAGATGAGGGAGCTAGAATGGCTCTTTCTTGAATCCATGTGCCTAAATGAAGGTGAAAAAGGCCTTAAAGAAAAAATAAACCAAAATTATACTATTAGTTATCCATGACCTATAGTTGTCTATCATTCTAAAGGTGATGGCCTCTTGGTTGAGGTCAACCAAGATCAGGGATAGTAAATACTCTAAAAACTCATAGTACTCCAGCATGGCCAATAGGATGTCAGTCCATGTTGAGATGGGAATCACCATGTTAGGATGGGTACTTATCTCAATGGAGTTAAAGTTGAAGTATGAAGAGAATAACCAAGAGTTTTGATATGGGATTAAGGGGAGGAGGAAAGAGGAATACCTAAAGGTATTCAGTGTTGAGAAATTTGCCAACTCATTGTGTATGGTGGCAATAATGGCATCTTAAAATTTGATCTTATAAACCTTATCCTTGCTCACCATCCTCAAAAGGAAGATTGACCCCAATTATAAATTGATAACATGAGCATCTGAGTCCATCCCAAATATAAATGCCAACATAAAAATGACATATTTCATGTTCTGTGTCACAAAGCTCATGAGACTGATGGGCAAAGGAAGAGATTCAATGGAGTTTATCTTGAAGACTAAATTAATGAACTTTGTCTTATATACCTAGGTGTCCTAGATATTTTATAATCTCTTCATACTATAAATATTAGTGTTGGGGTTGCTTAGGAGTCAGAGCATCTCCCTTATTGTGTTGGCACTGACATCTACTTTTAGGTGGTTATTGTCTGTAATAATGCTAGTGTTATCATCATATCTATTTGTGTATAAGGTAACGATCTATGGCCATGGGTGCACAAGGGGTGTGATGTATTGGTCCAACATGGAGTTCTAAATCTTATACCTGAATGACTCATAGTCATTACTTTGAACCTTTTCGATCATTTTGTGGGTGCCCTCCCTAAGGGTCTTTCGATTATTTGCCAATTTGGGATTGAATATCCCATCCACGTAATCTAGAACCAAAAAAAGGGTGCCTACAATGACCCTTGGTGACACTTTTAAAATTTGGTATTGTTGGCCAAATTTGGCCTACATATAAAAATTTACTTGGTTTTAGAGTAAGAAGCTAAGTAGAGTCCTATTTCAGAGAGTGATCTGAAGGTGGAAAGAGTAGATGGACTTCAAGAAGACCTCATGTCACTTGCAAGATTTTGAAACACTTTAAACAAGGTTTAAGGTGAACTTATTGATTTTTATGAAGTAGGTTTAGAAATAGGTCTAGAATTTTAAGTGAAAAATCTAGTAGGTTTCTGTAAAGTTCATAACATCTAGGGGGGTTTGAAGTAGGTTTGTTTAAAGTCTCTATGAAATTTATACCTTGATGGGTCCAAAGATAATAATCACAATCCTAGATAATCCAAATCATCGTAGCTCATCATGTAGGAAGAAGCAAGTCATTTTGGTTGTGCATCTCATAAATGTACTTGGGAGGCTTATCAAAGCCAAAGGATCGCATGGAGATTATGTATTTTGTGCCAAGGTCATTTCCTACAAGATTGGTGTATTGATGAGTTTTCTATCTCAAGATATTAAGCTTTAAAAATGATCTAACAGTGTGAGATGTACCTAAAAATGTCAAGGTAAAGCCACAAAAAATAGTAGTTTAGATTTAAAAAATCCTTCACAAGTTTTAAGTTAAACATAGGGTCAATAAGTGGTATTATCTTGGAGGTTGGGATCGAATATCAATGGCATGCAAGCAATAAATCAAGTTAGCAAGTCAAATAAAGATCAAAAATACATGCTAAATCATGCATCAAAGATCTAATGGTGAGATAAAAGTCAAAAGGTCAATGGATCCCAAGGACAAATGAAATAGTGGCAAGTGTCATGATCATAATGAATCAATATATCAATGGTGTGATTTGATCACATAAATCAAATATCAATGGCATGCATTCAACCATGCAAAGTAGATCAATGGTGCGAGCGAGGTGAAGAGGCCAACAAGCCTAGATTGCACGTGAGGGTGCCACATGAGGCAAAAGTGGTAATTGGATGAAGATTGGAAGTAAGATCCATAGATTGAATATGGGGTTGCCAAGTTTCAAAATTTGGGAATCCCAAATCAAAGATCAATGGAGCAAATTCAATCAAGCTCTAAGAGGCACAAGATGGTGACACATGTTCAAATTTATGATGATCATATCTTTAAAAATCATGGGAAATAATGACATAGTGGAAAACATGTTAGATCAAAGGATTTTGTGGACCTAGGTAGGTAAATCCATAGATCCAAGATCTAGATGAAATCTAGGTTGAACCAAAACAAATATTTCAAGTTTAAAGGCCACCATTACAACTCAGTTTGGACCTCTGGTTTAAAAATTTAAAACCCACAGGACTTGTCTTGATTAGATATTCATTAAGTTCATGAGTATATGAAAACCAATCAATGGGATTGGTTTTCATCTATAGTAGACTTAGGTTTAGGGTTTGGAGTAGGGGTAGATAAAAAAGGATTATGGAGGAGTTCTTATCTTTTGACAAGGTCACATCCTCGACAAATAGGTACCTATAATTGCTTAAGGTAGACATATTCATGGCTCTATCAGATCCATGGATATGAGGATTGTGTCCTTATAATGAAGCTAAGTAGAAGATGGTGTAGAGTTATAAGGATGAGTATTTGGCGGTTGAAGATTACAAGTGGAGCATTCAATTATTTTTATAGCCTTAAGGATATTTCCTCCTTGGAAGGATCATGACTCATCATCTTCAAAATGGATTCTTGTCTTCTAGTGTATTTCTCAGCCAATGAGAGGGTTCGGAGGCTATTGGGATAAATAAAGGTTAATTTTCTAATGGAGGACTAGTCCTAATTTGATAAAAAGGTGGTTGAGAATTGATTGAAAGTTGGTATATCATTTATTGATTTTGATTATGTACTTCTCTCTCTCTCTCTCTCTCTCTCTCTCTCTCTCTCTCTCTCTCTCTCTCTCTCTCTCTCTCTCTCTCTCTCTCTCTCTCTCTCTCTCTCTCTCTCTCTCTCTCTTTTAGACTCTCAAAAGGACTCTCTAATTTTTGAAGAGCAAGAGATTATCTTGTAAGAACTACCTCTTGATGAAATAAGATGATTTTTTACCTTTCTCTTACCTTTAACTAGTGTTTAGTATTATTGTGCATGATGGTTTTTTGAAAGAGATTCTTCCATATCTATTATCCTTATTTCTTGCCTCTTTTAAGGTGTTTTCAAGATTTTTATAGGTCTAAACTTATGCTCTTTATGATATTGATGGATGTTTGGTGTGAATCTCAGAATTCCACCTTTCTCCTTTAATTGTTTGGTGAGCCTAGTTTATGAAATATTGATGCAATTAGCTAGTTTGTGAGATTGTGTGAGCAAACATTGTCTTAAGGTGATCTAATGTTAGTTTCAATCATATGTGAGTCTCATTTAAATTTGGTGCATCACCTTGTTATATTTATTAGTAACTATTATCACTTGGATTAGCACCCTTTGAGGAGATGCCAAGGCTCTTCTCATCCAAGTGGCACAATGGAATCATTTCTAGGCTTGTGGGTAGCCTAAGGAATGAAGTGAGTCTCTAGAAAGGGCTAGCTCCCTTGATGTACCACTTGACTATAACTAATACTAACATTTTTGGGGTTGAAAAGGGTTGATAATAACATTAAATTAAACCTAAACTATGGATTTGATACACCAGATGAGTTTAATGACTTCCAACCACTTGTATTACACACTTGAGACCAAGGAACCAACTAAAACATACTCTTTCCCAAATCTATGTCTTTTTGTATGAATATTACATTGTGGGGTCCTAGATGATATGAAATGTTAGGAGGACTATGAAAAAGTTCTTGAATGACTCTAATGAAAATACTACTCACTTAACCATGAACATCTCATGGAACACTTCACATTCCCTACAAGAAGAGGTTGTATATAGGTGAAAGAATGAAGTCAATTCTAAGGAATCCATAGTCTTCACTAAGATAATTCAACATTAAAGTAGAGAGAACTATGAAAATTCATGAGAGAGGAAAAAAATTAGTCATTTTATTGATCAAAAGGTGTAAAATTGAGCAAGGCTTTGCCGTACTCAAGTGGAGCATCCCTACATTGACAAAATGGCTAACTCTTAAAGAGTTTGAGAGAGAGAGAGAGAGAGAGAGAGAAGTCCAAGGGTCAATTTGATAATTTTATTTATACATGAATTTAAAGTAGATATGGGTTGATCCATTCATGATTAGGAGTGACTAGTGTCAATCCAAGTCATCAAAGTTAGGCAAAATGGCACAAACTTCCTTCTTTTGCATAAAAAAATTGCCTTCATGATTAGGCCTATTTGAAAGTATTATAAATTATATATGGTATGTAAAATTATTGTAATTTAAGGGTATGATCTCATACATTCCTCTCCATTCATTGTATGCATTCCAAATCTTCTGGAAACAAATGGTAGAGAGCCATCATCTATTGTCCAAAAAATTTCCCTTCCATGCACCCTCCAACTTGGCTTCCAAATTGTCATCATTTTTCCATGAAAATAAATGTGATGGAGTGATTTAAAAGTTTAAATACCCTCCATATCCTTGGAATCATCATGGGTACCTTAAAATCACTTCACTTGAAGATTTTCTCTCCCTTCTCTAGCTTGTGCATTAGGCTAGTTTTGATTGGCTGAAAGTAAGGACCTATTTTAAGTAATTATAGGTTGATTAATGATATTAAATGAATATTTTTAGTTATATTAAGAGTAATTATTCCACACAAACTTTGTTTCATCTCTTAATTCATCTTTTATCCTGCACAACACACAAAATAGTGGGAACAAGTTTATTTATACCCCTTTCTATACAATTTTATATAATTCAATTCCATGGATGTAATACTTATGAATTTATCAACAAATTCCATTTTAAACTCATGGTCAAATTCATCCATATGGAGGCACTTTCAGCTTGGTTTCTACCATCAGGTCTATCAGGAGGGTTTGAGAGGATTTGGAGTGGTTTATGGTCTTAACATTTATTCATAAAGAATAGATGTTGTAACCCTCTCAAAATTCCACTTGTATATTATTAAGGACCCTATTCACCATTACCAAATATCTCCAGGTCCCATGCAAAGGTATATGAAATTTCTAAGTACTTGAAGGTGACCATTTGAGCCAATTTTGCACGAGTAGGGTCTGAATGCTTCTTAAGCCAAAATGGATTCTTTGGAACTTTATATACAAAAAAAAGGTTTGAAAACCTATAAAAAAATCCTAGTCACCTATACCAATCATTTTAAATTCTTAAAAAGAGATAAAGATGAAAACCTACCCCTATTTAGCCTTAGGTCTAGACCTTGACAATAGGCCTACTTGCCATTTGATACCCAACCTGACACTTCAATGGATTCCTTTGACTCTTTATGGATAAATAACATATTTTATACATTTAAAAACATTAATTAACCAATTTTAAATCATTTAAAAGTCCAAAAATGAATATGACCTTCAATTTGGCTTTTAGGCTTAAGGATTCCTTTCACACCTGACTACAAGCCTCCTTAGTTGGAACAACTTGTATGTTTACAGACCTTATATTAAGGTTCCATAGGTTTATTTAGGTCCCATAAATCTTATCTAACCTTTATTTGGCATTTTTTTACCTTGAGATCATCAATTCATCACTTTTCCCCAAAACAGTCATTCTTGTGCATGAAGGGATTGGCCTTACTCTGAGATAGAAAAATGGGTATTAGGAATATTTGGTTAGGTAAATTGAGTATTTTATAAGATAAATAAGGTATTAATTACAAATTTTACCAAAGTTTTTGGTCCCATTCTATGTTTTTGGGGTCTAACCATCCCAATTTCTTCAAAAAGGGGTAAAAAACCTTATTTTTTCATGTTCTTGTCCAAACCTCTTCATTGATGTTTTCTCCAAACCTATTTGATATATAAAAGGTGTTCATACATTTTCCTTACCTTAATTTAATTATTTTATATCATATTAATCCACTCAAATCCTCTTTCCCAACTGGGATCCCCAAATTCATCTCTTGGAAAAAGGCTTTCCCAACCGTGCCTGTATAGACTGAGCCTATTTTCTTAAGATAAAAATGTCTTGGGTGGATTGAAGATGTTATATATATATATATATATATATATATATATATATATATATATATATATATATATATATATATATATATGTAATATCCTTCATTTTATCATGATAAAATCACCTTATAATATTTTAAACTCTCCTTTTCTTTCCAAGGCACCAAACTTTCACATGTTCCTCTCTTGTTTATGACCTTGTCTAACTATGATAGTGAACAGGGGTATTCTTTCTTTGTTACCTTTACTTGGAGATTTAAAAAAAGGTTTAAATAATTACATATTAATTTTTACTTAACTTCCCATTCCAATGTGAGTTCAAATCTAAACCCAGCACCTTGACCCTTTTAGGCTTTCCAATTTCTCATTGTCCTCTTGGACTGAGACAATCCCAGGACCCTACTTGTAGGTGAGTTTAGGGTGAGGGTACCATGATGTTGACCTTGATTTGTGATTTATAAACTTATTTAGGTTCCCAAAGTAATTATTTTGGTCATGTATATCTCTTTTATCCATAAAAGTGGCTAAAGATTCCTTCAAGTGTCATAATCTTACTAGTTTTTGTTTGTTCAGTTGTAGGAGGCTTTTTTTTCCATTCATTTTGGGGTTGTAAGTGTATTATATGGAAATATGGACTTAATCATGGTGATTTGAAAATATTTGGAGGTGTTTTTTTTTCATAAACCATGAAACTTTCCTTCACCTTATCCATGATGATGCCCATTTCACAAACATTTACCTTTCTACCTGTAGGCGATTCCTCATAGTCTTGTGTATGGATAGAGGAGTATGTGTTGGGGTTTAAAACATTAGAATTATCATTTTCATTTATTTAGGTCATAGGTTCAACATCATGCTTTTTTATTACCTATTATCCTTCCAAAATTGATGAACTCATGCTTAAGCTTTCAACTAGTATACCCCTGCCTGCTTAGACTATAACAGGCACTGTGCTCTGCCCTTGTAGGTTAGTTTTAGCAGAATTAGGCCTTATAGATGTTTAATATAGGTTTAAAAAAAGATATTTGAGGTCACTTTTTCCTTTAATTCACCTATACCCACTTTTCAAGTTCCACATGAGGCTCAAACTCTAAGTTTTTACCCCACTATTTTCCTCAGCTATCGGTGGCCATTCACATGCTTATAGGTTGTAAGCATCATTTAGATCATGGTAGTGAAGTATAGGGATTTTTAAGGTTGTATTTGGATAATTTTTACCTATATTATTATTTTTAAATCTCAACACCATCTCTTTATGCAATCCATTGAAACGTTGCATTTACTGCCTACCTCGCCTTGTGTACAGACAAAGGATAGGCCTAAGAGGTCACTTTATGCAACCACTTCCTCTCCCATGATCTAAGTGTTTGAAGTTTATTTTTGAGGTGTTTGTAATTATTTCCCATACTTGAACATGTTTATAAATTCCTCTTGTGATTCAATTATCAACCTTCCCTTCAAAATTATATAGACATTATTGCCCCTTTTCAATACTTTTTAGCCATTTTGGGAGGTCTCAAAACCTATGTATCTCTTGTCATTTCAAGATCAAACTTGGCATGATGGATTTATTGTAGGTATGGATAATAGGCCAAAAAATTAGGGTCATTTACAAACCATTTGGTTATGTTATACACTAATCCAAAAAAACCCTAGGACCTTTGTTTGGTCCATTTGTAGACTGAGAGGACAAAACTCGGTCACTTAGAGCTTTGAAGGAAAATCCCACTTATAGCCTATTCTAGTCTTTATGGCATAAAATTCATGACTCATGAGAATTATATAACCTAAAAAATACATCCCACCATGCATTCACTCTTTGTATCATCCGTTCAACCTCCTAATGCCCCGTAAAAGTTGACTATGAGTACACTTTGCTAACAAGGCAGTAAACAAGGAAAAAGGCAACTTGGCTTGAAAGAGTTGACTGATATTTCATAATGGAATAAAATGAAACACTTTTAAAACATGTATCCAATAATATTTAAACATACATGGAGCTTCTCCCTCATTGGAAAAATATAGGTCCTACACCCAACTTTGTAAACTTCAAGAAACAAGCACTATTTGAAAACTCCTTCAAAGATAATGAGAAATGAAATGTTATAAGTTTAAAACATAAATGAGAGAGATTTATTCTACCTAAAAAAAATCCCATCAAGATCACATAGATCTATGTATCCCTAAAAATAAAAAATAGATTCATCATTGTACCCCTCTTGGATGTAATTTTATAAAAGGCTACCTGGATTGTTAATGATTGTTCATAAAGGAAAAGGAACCAAAATACAAAATCATATTATTAAAATTAATTTTATTTATATTAAAATCCACCTATAGAATCACTCCTCCCAACTCTACTTGTACTTTCCATACCAAGTGCTTGAAGTTGACCTTCCTTTACATGCCAAGATGAAAAGGAAGAAAAATGAGTTACAGATGCATATTTTTGAATTATCCTTGAAGTTAAAACATTTAAATTGGTTTTTGGAGGTGAATAGACACACCACCATGTTTTTAAAATTGGCACACTTCCCAAAGAATTGTAAAAGTGTCTTTTTCTCTCTCTCTTTAGCCAAGAAAACTACCTTTTATCTGATCAAACTATAATTTATTTATTTATTTTAGCTTCTTAAGACTTATAAGGACACATGGGTCATGACATAATCTTTTTTAACTTGCAAAAATCCCAAAAAGGTTGTACAAAGCATTAAATGCACCATTTAGAGCCTTAAAATGACCCCAAATGACATGACAGGCTAATGAATTGAGTAACCAAAGTTAATATAACCTTGAGCGGAATTAATTGAACTATAAAACACCTTATAAAATTATATTATACCCCCTCATATGCCTAAAAATAAAAAAATTAACTAGGGGTGCCCTATTTTGACCTAAATGTCAAAATTGGTTAACAATAACCCTATTCCCCCCTTTGTTAACCCTTTTCCAAGCATAATAATTAGTCTAGGTGATATAATAAGAGGAAGCCAAACTTATCCAGAGTTTATACCTCACCATAGGATTCCCACAACCTGAGGTTATCCCCATCGTGTAGATTAGTTTTGGGGAGCATACAGAACTTTCTCCATGGGTGAAAACTAATGCCACAATATTTTTTGGCACACCTAATGGGACTAAGGTCTAAGAGAGTGGAAATATTATTGGTTTGTCTTTCCTCTAATCATATTTTGGAAGTGATCAATTTAGCATCAATGGTGACTCTGAATGAAAGCTTCTAGTTGTAAGTAGCCTAGGTATGTTTCATTAAAGATTTTGATCAATTTTTTCATCTTATTTGACATATGAGGTTGATATGAATAGCTATGGTGAATTCCCTATCATTAACCTCCTTATCAACCTTATTATTACCCATGGTATACTCCTTAGCATTCCTATCAAAATTCCCATCAATCCTATGAACCATGGCATCCCTATGGTCCTCCATTTCCCTCTTCATATAGACATCATGTTGTTAGATAGCCTTATGAGGAAGGTTATCAAGAGACATATCAATAAATTCCTTCCTATCAATTCTAGTGTGACCCTTACCAACCAAATAATGATGCCTATCAACCTCAAGAAGATTCTCATGAGTCTTATCATCAGGAATCTGATTATCACATTGATTGTACATAAAGATACTACAAGACAAAATGTGAATTCTTACAAGCTAGAATATAACAAGATAAATATGGTCTTGATACCTATCATTACCCCCACCCTTAATTATTTCCATCTTATATCAATTCCTTATTGGCATACATATCATAGTTACTAGTTAATGAAGATGATATGACAACATGGGATGATGAGTATGATGTACTCCCTGATCATCTCATGGAATGGTTAAGAGGTGCTACCCAAATTTGTATGCAGAGGTTGGAGATGTTTAAAGGGATAAAAGTAACTCAATGTGAGATCAAATATAAAATGGATTTGGAAAATAACCTCAATGCTCAATAGATAGGCTAAGGTTGTGGGAAGACAAAGAACCTAAAAATGAGTATGTAATTGTTAAAGAGCCTCAAGGAGGCTATTGGCAAGGTGCAATTTCTACTTATATAGGTGTTCTTCCTTCCAATCATTTAAATGAATCACTTCCCTATGATCTTAGTCATGAATTACTCTTTCTTAAATCCATTCACAAGCCTTTCACTACCCCTCATATTCTATCTCATCCCCATGGGCCTATCTATCAACCTTCCATCCTACCCTTTATTGAGAAAGGGCCCATTTTGAGGGAAGCAAATGAGGAGGAAAGAGATCAAGCTATAAATGATCAAGAGGATGTCATGAATGACTCTAAAGAAGAGATTAACATGGGGAATCTCCTTGGTGAACACAAATGCCACTCTACTTTCTTGAATGAAGAGAAACATATTGAAGATTCCTTTGTAGTTGTTCATGGAAAATGTGGTCAAGACTTGAAGAGAGAGGTATTTGGAGAAGGCTCCATATCTAATCTTGAAGTTGTTGATGATCCTAAAAGATATAATTTTGGGTGTTATATCAAGGATGAAAGTGAACTTCAAGCCATTCCTTAGGAGGTTTTAGTCCTAGAAGAATCTCTTTAAACCAAGGTGGAAGTTTTTGTTCTTAGAAATGACTCAATACCTCAACCTGATTATGAACCACTCTTAGATGATTGGTAACAGTAAATGTAACTCTTTCAATAGCTTAAATATATTTTCCAAGTTAAAGATCAAGTATTTGATAATATGGAGAAAGAGTTTTTATTGGACTATGCAAAACTCCTTGATGAGCTTAAGAAACTTGTGGCTGAGAGGAGACCTAGTCTTATTGGGAGCACCATGAAAACCAAAAAGGTATGCCTTGTTGAGCCACTATTAGAGGTTCTAGTTGAGGAATCATATGAGAAAGATGAGCTTTTTTAGATGCAATAATATTCCATTTCCATAGTTATCCTACTTGGAGATGTTTTGTTTTCATTGAATATCATGCTAAAGAAGTTGGAAGACATCATTAAGAAGATGAAGGTATTAATGCCAAGGGTAAAAATTCTATGTGCCTCATTCAATACCTTATTCCATGAAGCAAGAGGGTTTTCAAACTTCCCCTTTGATCTAGGAGGAGGTATTTCTATCAGGTTAGTTTGTGTTTAGGTTAGTGAGTTTGGTTTTTATATGTGTGTTCCATAAGTGATCATAAAACATAAGTGTGTGTTTATTTTATTCTTGTTGTCCTTGTTGCTTTAAGATAAGGTTTTAGAAAGGGAAAACCTTATATCATTTTCATCAACTGGGAAGCAAATACTTTATAATCCATACCCTATGGATCAGACAAGGCAATTGATCTGGGTTCTCAAGACTAGTAGGCATACTTCCCTATCAAGTAATCATAAATGTTGGCCAAATTTGGCCTACATACAAAACTCTACCTGGTTTTGGAGTAAGAAGTTGAGTAGAGTCCTAGTTGAGAGATTTATTTGATGGTAGAAAGAGTAGATGGACTTCAGGAAGACCTCATGTCACTTACAAGCTTTTGAAACACTTAAAGTAAGTCTTAAGGTAAACTTGTTGATTTTTATGAAGCAGGTCTAGAAATAGTCTAAAATTATAAGTGAAGGATCCAGTAGGTTTCCATGGTGTCATGGAATTTAGGGGGTCATGAATAAATTTTTCTCAAAGTCTCTATGGAAATTATACCTTGATGGGTCCAAAGATGATAAGCACAAGCCTAGAGAATCTAGACCATCGTAGCACATCATGCAGGAAGGAACAAGTAAATTTGGTTATGCATCTCATAAATGTACTTGGAAGGCCTATCAAAGCCAAAGGATCTCATGAATATGATGTATTCTATGCCAAGGTCATTCCTTACAAGTTTGGTTTCTTGATGAGTTTTTTATCTCAAAATATAAGTCTTTAAAAATGATCTAGCAGTGTGAGACATGCCCCGGGATGTCAAGTTAAAGCCACAAAAAATAGCCATTTGGATTTAAAAAATCATTAACAAGTTTCAAGTTGAATACAAGGTTAGTAAGTGGCATGATCTTGAAGGTTGGGATTGAAGATCAATGGCATGCAGGTGATCAATCAAGTCAACAAGTCAAAGAAAGATCGATGGTGCGTGTTAAATCATACATCAAAGCTCTAACGATGAGCTCAAAGTCAAAAGGTTAGCAGATCCCAACGATGAATGTAATGGTGACAAGAGTCATGATCATAGTGAATAAAAATATCAATGGTGCACATTTGATCACATAAATCAAATATCAATGGCATGCATTCAATCATGCAAATTATATCAATGGTACGAGTGAGGTCAAGAGGTCAATGATCCCAAATTACACACATGGATTCTACATGGTGTAAAATCAGTAACCAGATGAAGACTAGTAGTAAGATCCATAGATTGAATGTGGGATTGCCAAGTGTCATAATTTGGGAATCCTAAATCAAATATTGATGGAGCAAATTCAATCAAGTTCTAGGAGGCACAATATGATGACACATGTCTAAATTTGTGACTATCATATCTTTAAAAAGCATGTAAAATAATGCCACATAGGTAGACACATCAGGTCAAAGGATTTTTTAGACCTAGGTAGACAAATGCATAGAGCCAAGATCTAGATACAATCCAAGTTGAACCAAAACAAATATTTTGTGTTCAAAGGCTACCATTACAACTTAGTTTGGACCTTTTGTTCAAAAATTTAGAACCCACAAGACTTGTCCTGATTGGATATTCATTAAGGTCATGACTATATGAAAACCAATCAATGGGATTGGTTTTAATCTATAGTAGACTTAGGTTCAAGGTTTAGAGTAGAGATAAATATAAATGGATTATGGAGGAGTGTCTTATCTTTCAACAAGGTTACATTTTCAACAAACATGTAGGTACAACCGCTTGAGGTAGATATAGTCATGGCTCTAATGAGGATTTTGTCCTTATAATGAAGCCAAGTGGAATATGGCGTAGAGTTCCAAGGAGGAGGATTTGGTGGTTGAATATTGTATGTGGAGCATTCAATTATTTTCAGAGCTTTAAGGATCTTTCCTCCTTGGAAAGATCATGACTCATTGTCTTCAAAATGGATTTTTGTCTTCTAGTGTATTTCTCAACTAGTGACAAGGTTCTAAGGCTATTGAGACAAATGAAGGTTAATTTTGTAATGGAGGACTAGTCTTGATTTGATCAAAAGGTGGTTGAGAATTCATTGAAAGGTGGTAGTTCATTTATTGATTCTGATTACATACTTATCCTCTCTCTTCCCCTTTTTCCTATATCTCCCATTTCTTCCCCATGGTAAATATCTCTCTTTGATTTTTAGACTCTCACAAGGACTCTCTAATTTTTTAAGACCAAAACACTCTCATTTGACAAGGCAAGGCCCTATCAAAATTTATAATAACTACCTCTTGATGCAATAAGATAATTTTTTACCTATCTCTTGCCTTTAACTAGTGTTTAATAAGCTTGTGCATGATGGTTTTGTGAAGGATATTTTTGGTGTTTTCAATCTATTTATAGGTCTGAACTTATGCTCTTTATACCATTGATGGATTTTTGGTGTTAATCTCAAAATTCCTTCTTGCTCCTTTGATTGCTTGGTGAGCCTAGTTTATGAAATACTTATGTAATTAGCTAGTTTGTGAGATTGTGTGACCAAACATTATCTTATGTTGATCTAGTTTTGGTTTCAATCATATGTGAGTCTCATTTAAATTCAGTGCATCACCTTGTTAGCTTTATTAGTAACCCTATTCCCCCCTTTTCTAACCCTTTCCCAAGCATAATCATTAGTCTAGGTGATCTACCAAGAGGAATTCAGCCTTTTCTAGAGGTTCAACCTCATCATAGGATACCCATAGCCTAAGGTTATCCCTATTGTGTAGATTATTTGGGGGGATCCTAAAAAACTCTCTCCATGGGTGTAAATTAATGCCACAAGAGGAGTTTTAGGCCTTACCTACGTGAAAGTGGAAGCATATAATTTGCTTACTGCATACTACGAGGGAAGGTCACCATGACCACCCAAACCATGGGTTCTCTACTTATTCAAATGTTTTATGGTACCAGATGAGGATGTATAAGTTTCCATCTTATTACTTATTTTCATAAATCCTCTCTTTAGTTAAGGGAAATAATGAATATCAATTTTTGTTCACAATCCTTGTAATCTTTTATCAATTTTCTTGGCTAAAATTTCTCGACTCAAGATGTTTTTTCTCAATCACTCAATGCTCTTAAAATATCTTGGGCATTTAAGTATTAGGATTGATTAGGAGGGATGTATTTATAAACCACTCATTATAGCATAATCATCATGAAAACTTTTAATTTGAGCCACCCCATAAATTTTAAGGTTAGCACACACGCTTGAGGAGTAACTCACAAGAAATTTTACAGCGATCCTCATGGGGGATTGTGCAATATGGAGCATTTGACATTAATGGTATAAGGAGTGGGTAGGTAACAGTCTTTTAGAGAATGTTTCAAAAATAAAGAGAGTCATGGTGTGGACACCTAGCAATGGGATGAACCACTTGTGCTAACAACACTTATTTTTTAAGGGAAATAGCAACAAAAAATGAAAACAAACCAACAAAGGGAAACAATAACAAATAAAGGAAACCAACCAACTATATACAAGGGGAAGGATGGTAAATTATTTAAAGTGTTTTAAGTTGATTCCATTAACAAAAATCCCTAATACATTTCCTTATTCATCCTCCAACTCGAATGCATTATCTTTCCTATTACCAATGATGTAAAATGGCCCCCTCCATGGGGAATCAAACTTTGAATTTTGGCGTAGCTTCACATCTCTTTGGTCATATTTTAAAATCAAGTCCCTGGGTTTAAAGCTTAGGTTAGATGCTTTCTTATCAAACCATCACTTGAATACCTACTATCAGGTGACCTTGTCATCATTAGCCTATTTTCTCACCTCTTGAAGACTAAGCAATTCTATCAATTTGACCTCCATCACTTCATTCTACACAATCTCAACAAATTTTAATAGTTGTAAGGTAGCAATCACTATTAAAATAGGCATGGTCACCTCCTTCCTGTATACTAGTTCATTGGGGATGTCTTAAAGATCTTCTTTGGAGTAATTCAGTTAGCCCATAGAGTCATCTTGAGATACATATGCTACTCCCTTTGTTGGTTTATGCCCATCCTCTTGATCAACCTAATGAGATTATTATTGGTTGATTCAACCAACCCATTTTATTATGAGTAGTAATTGGATGAATTATTTATGAAAATGCCATTTTGGATCATAAATTTTGAAATCTTGGAGATGAGGAAGGCTTTTACATTATCCAAAATGATCATTTTGGGCAGGCCAAAACTTACTACTAGCTCTTCCAAGAAGCCAAGGACCATGTTTTTAGTTTCCTCCTTTATTGGGGCTACTTCAGTCTACCTTGTGAAGTAATCAATGACTAGAAGTATCCATTTGTGGCTTGCACTTGAGATGGGATTGATCATCCTGATGAAATCTAGGCCCCATTATACAAAGGTCTCATCGATCATGGTTGGGTTTAATGACATGGTCAAATTATTTCTCTTCACCATGAAGAACTAACATTGTTAGCATTTCTTGATTGCCTGATGGTAATCCACAAACAAGGTTGGATAATAGTATCCTAAATGAATTATTTTGGTTGTGATGGTCTTTGCTAATAAATGTCTACTTGGAGGAGTAAAATGCATACCCTCTATAATTTTCTTAGGTTGGTACTTTTTGACACATTGAAGTAGATCTCCATCAAAGTTTCTCTTGAATAGGACTCCCTAGACCAGTGTGTAGCTAACCCCATACAACCTATAGAAACACCTTTTATGTGTGGGAAACCCTTAATATATCAATAAATTTACATTAAATGGGTTATGTTGACAACCCAAGACCTATCAATTTCATATTGAATCAGAAGAACTACTTCTGATGTGTCATGTTCTTCTATTGAGGCATCTACGTATTGGGAAAAATATTCACAGATCCCTTTTCCTTGGATCACTTTAGTTATCCTAAATTCAACATCATATTCTAGGATATTATTGATCTAAAGTGCCTTCTTTTCTATGATATCTCCTTCTATTATGTACTCTCGGATGCTAGAATGCACCACATACACCATTATCTTGTTCCCTAACACTAGGTTTCCAAACTTAAGAATTTTGATAATGGTGAAATATTATTTCTCAATGAAATTTTACTTAACCTCATACCTATAAAAGGTTATTGAATTGAAATAAATTGGGTGCTCACTTCCTTCTCCTTTGTTTTAAATTAACATAGTCGCCAGGCTATGTTCACTCCCATAGACATACATGATGAAATCTTTAGATAAGTTAGGGTTGACTAGAACAAGGGCAGTGGATATCATATTCTTTAATTTTTTTAATGTTATTCTTCCTTTAGGTGTTTTTTTTAAAGGTTTATCTTTCTTCAGCATCAGTGTGATTGGCCTTACTAATTTTGCAAAGTTAGATATGAGCCAGCTGATGAAATTGATCTTTCCCAAGAAATATTGGACCCTTTTCTTATTGACTGGTAAGGTCAAATCTCTGATAGCCTCAACTCTATTTGGATTGATAGATATGCCTTCTTTAGATACTATGTATTCAAGTAGTTTGCCTTACGAGACTCCAAAAACACATTTTTTTGGGTTAAGAGACACCCCAAATTCTTGGCACTTTTGGAAGATCCTCTCTAGGTGGTTGAAATGGTCTTCCTTCTTCTTGGAGAACATGATGAGGTAATCTAGGTAGATGAGGATGATCTTGTTGATTAGACCTTTAAAATCTACATCCATAACTTGTTAGAAAGTGTCCCTTTCATTCAAGAGGTCAAAAGGCATCTTCACATATGCAAAGGTTCTCTACTTTGTGGTGAAAGTGGTCTTATGTGGACCCTCTTCATTTACCCATACTTGGTTGTAACTAGAGAACCCATCTAGTAGAGAGAACATTTATGCACCTGCTAATGTTTAAAGGATATATCCTATAGAAGCAAAGGGGTAATGATCCTTTAGGGATGATTTATTCAGGTCCCTAAAATCCATGCATAGCTTAATCTCTCCATTATTATTTCTTATTAGAACCAAGTTAGACACCTAAGTTGAATGTTTGATTGGGTATATTATTTGTGATTCAATCAATTTTCTCAACTCTTGAGCCATGAGAGACTCAATTTTTGGGTTTATCAACCTTTGTTTTTACCAAATCGGCTTGGCCTTTTCAACCAAATATATGGTGTGTTGGATGACCTCACAGTAATACCCCTTCAAATCATCATAGGTCCAGGCCATCATCCCTTCATAATTATTGTAGAAAGAAATCAATCACTCATTATTTTTGGAAACTTCATTTCCCACTTTCAATCTTCTTTTATCTTTAACATCAAGCTCGAAGTAGTCACCTTTATCTATGACAAACTTCCATCTATCATTCTTGGCATCATTGAAGTTGAATAAATTTTATAGGGTGATTAGCCCCTTAAGAATCTTGTCAGACTTCAATTTCATGATATGATCACCATAGGCCTCTTCAATCTTCAACTATAACTGCTCCACAAATTCACATGATTGCTAGAAAAACATGGCAATCTGGGCATCACTCTCAAACATTTACCAATTTTGGTCATTGTCGAGAATGGTGGGTCTAATGATAACCCACACTACTTCCTCATTGGTGAATAAATCCATTATTGGATCAAATTGGGAGCTGATTATTACCATCATATCTACCTAGGCATTCATGGTCCTCGGGATGATCTAAATGTTAAAATATTTAAATGCTTTGATTAAATCCCATATTTAGTGGTAGTAGGACCTCATGCAGACATTCTTCATAGTTGAGACCCCTCTCACTTGTCTTACCACTAATTTGGAATCACCAAACACTTTTAGCTACTTTACACCCATGCGCTCAGTGAGGTTGAGGCCATGGACTAATGCTTCATATTTAGCTTCATTATTTGTACAGGCAAACTGGAATAAAAATGCTTGTAGTGTATCTTTTCCTAATGGAAACACTAATTGAATTCCTTTTCTAGAACCAATTTTATATTTTTCACCATCAAAATTTAGAGTCTAAAAATTAGACTCGCTTTTCGGTTCTTTGCTTTGATCCTCCTTCTTCATGACCTTAAGGATGGCCTGATCTACATCATGGATTACATAGGTCCTAAGGCTAGTGGCATCAAAATTTATGAAAGGACCATTCTCAATAAATTCATTAATGAATAATTATCCCTTCAATCTCCTATTATCTGCCACTCTTTCTTCTTCAAGCATTTCTATGTAATGTGTTCCCCTTTTGAGAAAGAGGTATGCATTGCTTCAAATTTTATCATAACATCATCTGCTATGTGCTCTAGATGTAGTGGCTCAAACAACACTTTTAACTTTGATTCATATTTGATCCTTAGTATCAGATGGGACTAGTCCAAAGATAGGTATTTGCCTATCTTGGTGGTTAAATCTCTAGATAGACATAGCCCAAAGATTGGTGGTATGTCTATCACTATGACCTCTTGAGGAACTATAATACTCAAATAAGAATATAAGGTAAGGGGAAGAGACATAATGATACCTATGGTTTAAAATTTCTTCCCATCCAACTTCATTACTCCTTTATTCAAAGGTTCATACTGTAGTTTAGTGCATCCGTGATCTGCTTAGGCATCACTATGGTGCTCTTACCAGAATCGATCATGGAATTGCGTAATAACTTCTTCCCCATAATAAGTATCAAATAGAATGGGGTATATTTTGTCTTATTCACCGCCTCTTTAAATTTGATGAATGTGGATGGTGTCTGAGTTGTGTACTCATGTTGGCTTCCTTTCCTTTTATCTATGTGGGCTACATAACTAATTTTCCTTATACAGGCTTCTCTTGATCTTCCAAGGCTTCTTTTAGAAGAGACTTCTACTCAAGGATAGATATGACCTCCTAGAGAGAAATCTTGGTTTGAATGTTTTTTAGTTGTTCTACCACATTGTATGACCCTGGAGGTGGGACTTTAGGGTCTTGTACCTTGGTTTGTGCTGCATCACCCCATATTTGATATGTTGTGGGTAATGGCTGGGGTGTTGAACTCTTATCTAAAGTCACTTTAGGCCTTGCCATGGCCTCTTAGTTCTTGTGGAATATCTTCTTGGAGTGAGTGTAATAGCCTACTTGGACTTGCAAATCTTTATACATGGGGACCTTACTCACATAGACTGCATCATCACCTTATACCTAGGAGAATAAATCATAGTCTAAAGTTATTTCCTCTTCTTGTTCTAAGGACATCACTTGCATTTAGGTCATCAGGATAACATTTTCAACCACCAAGGATTGGCATCTGTAGGAAGATGAATCAAGTGCATTCCCTTGTCTCCATTATTTGATAACCTTCTACTGTAGATTCCTCTTGGGTAATTTTTAGGTGCATGTGCATCATTACATGGTAAGCACCATGAATTTGAGTCATCTGCTAGTTTTTTGGCCTGTGACCAACTCTTTGTTTGAACATGGTGAGTTTATTTATAAAGGAACAAAGACAAGGATAATTTGACTCATGGGCCATATTTGATGATTTGGTGCTTGGTGATTCAGCTTTTACCTTTCTTGGTAATGGTTATGTTGATATAGAGCCCTTCTATTCTGGTAGTTCTAGTAAGAGGGATTTGGGGGCATAACCTATTGCCTTTTAAAATTTATGATCTCATTCGAGAAGTTCCATAGGATACTCTTCATGTCATTCATCTTTATGGTTATTATGTATGAAGAGGATGTGATTATTTTAGCCAGTAGGTATAAATACATGGAAGGGGGCATTTATGAGGTGCTCAAGACTTCTTCTTGTGGTAGCATTGATATCTTTGGGAACATGGATGGGGGAAGTTTCCCAGCATGTATCAATTTGATATCCACTCTAACTATAAGTTCATATACATCAGGGAGCATCTACCCTCCAAAGGACTGAATCATAACTACTATGTCCATGTTAAAGGCTTTGAGGTAGAAGATAATGGCCATACCTGGAGGTGGTTGAGCTTCTATTGGTATCCTTTGCTTGGTATTATCAAACTTGGTGTTAAAATCTATAATAGCCTCCTATAAGAATATTTTAATGGCAATCAACTATTTTAGGAGAGATGACCATTATACCTTCTTATTGAATCTCTCAAAGAATATATTCCCCAAGTCATCCTAGGTGGTGATAGAGTTGAGTGGTAGGGACTGGTACCAGTAAAGAGCTTTCCCTTTGAAAGAGGTAATTAGTATCCTTAAATTCACGTTCTATTATGTGACATAATGCATAATATAGATGCTTTCAACATATTGAAAATGTTCCACCATGCTTTTGAAATCTTCCCCTGAGAATTTAGGGAGTGTTTTCAATGCATTAATAGGAATAGGATCCCATGTAGTCGAGGCTACTAGAGGGATGAGTGGGATACCACTATTCCATGTCATGAAGTTCTTCAATGGTCCCAAGATGGCCATCTATTATGTTTGATACGTTACACTTGATCTTGTGGTTCTTTGGTGAGTTGTAGCTACCAAAGGTGGTGATAACAAACCTAGATTCTTCATTGTTTGTGACCTTATAATGGACTTATGGATCATACACTTTGACTTCTATTCAAGTAAACTATTAATTCAAGTCCCATCAAGTGTGCTAGAAAATAATAAACTTTTGATGCCTAAAAACTATTTCTCTAAGTAAACAACCTTCTATAGGAAGCTTTACATATGTGGGACTCAAATGTGGTCTATAAATCAACCTCCAACTTTTTAGAAGCTGGATCTTGAATTAATCTAGGGGTGGAAAGGGATAAGAAGAAAATACTAATAAAATTAAAATAAACTAAGGTGATGCATTGAGATCTTTAAAGTATTGACCTATAATTACATAAAATAGCTTCAATATTCAGACATCACAGACTATTAAAGGATCATATGCATGAATTAAAGCCTATAACATAAACAAGAATCAATACTATATAATTATATAAATGGAAATAACAAACAATAATTAATCTTCACTTAATTTGACATAAAACATCACATCTTCTTCATTGTTGGGTAGAAAAACACCATAAAAAAGGCCAATGGCATAGTATATAGTACAATCCTTTCCCACAACGGGCACCTGCTAAGGTCTTAGAATGAAAAACAAAACTGCTTACTAATTCTATTTCAAAATTAAAACTTATTACAATAGCTACTCTAGTACCAAAATAATTATCTAAAAACTAGCACTTTCTAAAAGTAGTGAGCTCTAAATATATAGACACTATAGTTTCATAAGGAAGTGACACCTAAAAATAGGCCCTCACACTCATGATGAAGCCATTATAACTGAATGAGGAGCTCTGACTCATGAGTGCAGTTGTTCTTCAAAATCCTATATATGGTGCAATAGTGATGCCCATATGATGCCCATGATGCTTAGAATAAATGCCATGATGCCATGTGTTTATCTCTAAAACTACTTTTAGAATGATGTTGGAAATAAGGGCCCATTTGTTTTGACTAATGGCACAAATCTTAGCTCTGACAAAAAAACTTGCCTCAAACAAGCGTCATGCTACTAAGCGGAAGGTTTGTTTTCTCTTTATACAACTACATGATGGGTCCCCTTTTTAACTCTGTCAGCCAATGGTGCAACCCTAAGCCCTGATGAAATAACTTTTGCTCTCAAGGAGGATCATGATGCCACATAGTGATCTATCACTACTCTTGGAGAAGCTGAACATTATTTTACAAAAAATGAATGTGGAGGTGCCATATGGAAAATCTATGTTCCTCTTTATAACTGCATAGTGGGACCCACCTATTACTTCCTCAACCAATGGCACTGCTTTGAATCCTAAAAAAATAACCTACCTTAGATGTGTGCTCAGTTTCCACATGGATATTTGGTGCTAATCCTAGGAAAATTGAGAACCTCTTTGTGATAAATGAGCACTGGGACACCACATGGCAGTTACAGAAGGAAGCCAAGACTTAGCTAAAAATATAAAGGGGATGCCAGGAAAAGAGAAGGTCAAAGCACAACTACCAAACTTCACTGAGCACATCCGAGACAAAAAACTAACTACTCAAAAATATTGTGTATTACAATCCATAACCATATAGCCCAAACATCAGCCATCGACCATGGCAGCTAGGGCTTGTAGTTTTGAAAAGAAAAATATATTTATTTTTATAACATATAAATAAATAAATAAATAATTTAGCTAAATATTTAATATTATATGTATATTTTATATTTATATTGTCTTTTAATTTATATTTTATAAATTATATTTTATTTTTATAATTTATACATAATATAGATTATATATTATATATACATCAATGAGAATTCAAGTTGTACATTTTATAATCTTGTATTTTAGATTGGTATCTGATATTATATCCATTGGTTTTTAAATATAGATATTTATATCATTGCATATGAATGATAATAATTTATTTTAGGAATTTAGACATGAAATTTTATGTTCAAAAATCTATGTTGAAAACCAATTCAAAAACTGATGAGTAAATATAATATTTATATATGGACAAAGAAGGCAAGGCCTATTATGATCTAGTTTTATACTTGGGTTTATTTTGATGTTGTCAAATATATATAATTGTATACTTTCATGTATGAAAATATATATACCTATACAAACATGCATAATTTTAGAAGCCTTGAGTGCGACTCTTTTGGGTGAAACTATGAACATGAGTATGGAAAAATTGTTGAGATAGAAATTGAAGTGAGATCAGTCTCAAATGTGGAGTATCTCATTCCACCATATGTTAAAACTAGTACATACGATCAAACAAGGATATCTTGAAAATTAATTAGCTTAATTTGGTTGAGCGAATGATGATAGTTATATTATAATTATTATGGTGATAAAGTCAGTTTCATTTTATTTTTAGGTGGATTTTTATCTTTTTCCCTCTTATTGTGATATATAAATATATAGTCATGAATAGGAAGAAAGTTGATTTTCATTGTTATCTTGTTTATGATTCTAAAAAATGAAATAAATATCTTTGTGAGGGAATTTTTACTTGCTCGGCATAAGCTAACCCATTTTTGCCTATGTCCCAGTGTAGGAGAAAGATTAACTAGTGGTAGATACAGTATAAAGATATTATGCTTTTTATATTAGCATTTGTATCATTTTGAATGTTATTTGATTTGTGCTTTGAATTGATAATGATTATATGGTTGTGGTCCAATTGAGACAATTGTAAAGTTTGTTTCTTGGGGATTGTCTTAAACCTTGAGTTATCTTGCTATTGAAAATATCCATGTTGTAACTTATGATCTTGATCACCATAATGGTTATTGTAATATTCAATTATATCAATGTACAATGATATTCCTTAATCTAAGTGGACAATAATTTTTTTATAACATTAAATACATTGTCAACAGATGTAGGCTATTACTTGTATAATAGAGTTACTCTAGTAGTGTTTTGGAAAACTATTTTATCTATAAGTCGAGAACCCTGTTTAGTAGGCCAACTAAATATTATTTAGGTGGCAAGGATAAACAAATGTTGTAGTATCTAATATTTATAGTTTTATGTTAACACTAGTACTAAGAACACATAATTGGATAGTAAAATATCGTCGAGAACATTATATGACAAGAATATAGTAGTAAACATAGGCCTAAAATATAAGTGAGTTTAGTTCACTTTCGTATTATGAAGTTATGAATTAATCTCAATATGTGAAACTTCTAGACAATTAATATTGGGTTGACCTCTACAGTTGAAATTAATGAGCATAGTTATTAAATTCTAATTAGGGCTATTCTAGGTGATTTGAGGTGAATATTGTGAATTTATTATATTAAGCATTGTAGAAATCCATTTGAGTAGGTGTCATTGGTAGGTCATTAGGTATCCTTTGAAATCTTGTTAGAATAATGCAAATATTTTTGATATTTAAAATTTATCTTGTGAAGCTCATGGATAGTTATATCATCCACTAGGATCATTTGATGGATGGTTGGGAAAATGCATGCACTTTTATGAAATTCCATGCAAGCTTACATTAAGATTTTTTCTATTTTAACTTCAACCAAATTGGTACATAGATAGGCTCTAAATTAAAACCCAAACTTGAGTTTCATGAAAAGAAAATTTGTAAGATCTAGATTTATATTATGTGAATCAGATCCTATAACCATTATTATTCTACTCATTTTGATGATTTTTGGTGGGTCTAATTATGGAGGCAATTGGCAATTTTTTACACCTATTTTCCTTTTTCAACCTACAAAGTTGATTCAAAACTGAGTTACTAAAAATAGCTAAAAAAGTTGTAAAGAGAAAACAGAGTTCAATAGTGATTTTTATTACTTTTAAATTTATAAACGAAATTTTTTTGGTATTTTTAGATGTATTTACTATTTTTAGTGACCCTATTTTCGATCCTAGTTTCTTCATAAATTGCTTAGCAAAATAGGTTTTAGCATAGAAACTTGTTTGGAATGCTGAGTTATTTTAGATTTTAAATTGTTATAGGTCATTTTTGTAGGTTCCTAGTGTATATTATAGCTAATATATTGTAGTATAACTTTCATAAAAAAAATTCCCCTCATGGAATTATTTTTTACATCATCATTTCATAGGTGATTTAATGACATTGAGACTGGTCTAAGAGGGGAGCTAACCAAGTCTGTTTGCTTAGGGATTGAGATTTTCCAATTCAATATGAATGAATAATATTGATTAATGTATTTATGGGTGGTACAGTGATTATTTGAGAGTTTGATTGAAGTAGGAGTTTGATTTCTCTCTTAGTTTTATTGCACTTAAGGTTATAGTTTATAGTGTCTCCTTATTGATGAATCATTGGCAATTTGCATTTATTGCTACTAAGGACAAACTTAAGTGTTATTATAATTGGTATAAATATACTTGACAACCCTTGAGTATCAAATTCAAGTGTAGTGCTACACACGTATTATAGTTTAGTTGATAAAACTTAGTTACAATTAGCCTATTAAATGCCTTGATGAATCTTGTATTCCAAGATTGAAGGTGAGCAACTATGTATTAGGTGACATAATTTGATTATGTGTGCATTCCTTTATGGTTTACTTGTTGGTGTGCTTGAGATATAATATGCATGAAACCATAGTGTGTATGTATGTGGGTGGGTTATTAGTTGGAGTGTTCACTTGTGTGAAGACAATATTATTCACAAAAAATAATTAGTATCATTCATAAGGGTTTTGTTTGAGTTTTCTTGAGGTGAATTTTTAGACATTACACTAAGAAACTATGAAACTGGCTATGGTGTTCTATGAACTATAGGGGTCCTAAGGGCCCATCTGATAGGAGATGTTGTATCTATCATAGGTACCCTATGCTAAGAAGCTTGAGAACTCAATAATACTGATCTTGAAATAAAATGAATAAAGGGAGGCCCTCTATAATCTACAACATGTATCTAACATAGAGGTATCTCTAATAATGGTCTTCATGAGAGAGTATGTATACATGAAAACACTGTAGGAGTAGACCTCACCTACATTAGTGGCTTCATTTAACTCTATGGTGTACTAATAAGAATTATGGTCAGATCTATAACTAGTAATTGAGTTGTAACTGGTAATTGAGTTATAATTGGTAATTACAATGTAACTTCCTATAGGATAGGTACATGATACTCATATGAAAGACCCTCAAATATGATCACCTAATTTTCATGTATATATTTAATTCATCTATGCATAATGTAGGGTATGGTTTTTAGTTGATGCATCCATGGCCTATTTAATAACATGTCAAATGTGCTTGCACTAGGTACTACTAAAAATCTCATGGCCACATGTGTTGGTCCAACCTATAGTGGAAGTACAATCTCCTAAATGGAGATCTGAACATGACCAATTAAACCATGGATAATTGTGTCTATAAGAGATATATCTTATTCTAAATACCCTAAATATTATATAAGTATGATAGTGTACATGTTAATACCTGACCCGTTGTCAACCATAACACTCTGAATAGGATGATGATCTATATAGGCTCTTAAAAAGAGTGCATATAAATTTGAATCAACATCAAAAGTCTCCTACTCTAAGAAAGTGATGAGTGTTTTAGTTGTTACTATCATATGATATACACCAATGATATTGTGTAGGGGTGTACATATTCTGTAGTAGTGTGATATGATGTCGGTGGTGGATCTGTTTGATACATGTAGTGAACACTTGAAGTGCCCTTACCTCATTTATTATATGATTTGTAAACAAATATGATAATATTTTCAATGCCTTAACTTTTGTTTGTTGAACTTTGGGTGCCTCTATGGGTGTGCCCACATAAATTATGTTAGCCTCTATCAAATATTATATCTTATGTTCAATGTGATGCATCAGTTTATTATATGTCCTAGTGCCCTGTGATATTCACAAACTACATTAGAATCATAACTTTTTTGAAGAGGTCATGTTGTATCAACCTATTTGATGGGAGGGAGAGATATGACATTACATTATAGGAGCTACTATAAAACACATGTTGGTGATTCTGGAAGGTTGCTAAAAAATCTCTGTGAAGGAGATAATAAAACCAAACAAGGAGATGGATTTGAAGCTGCATTAACTGTGGCCTTTGGATCACTCTTGTTTTTAATGGACCTTACCTTATATGGAGGCTTACTTTAACTCTTAGTAGTTTATTTTAATCCACTTATATCTTTTAGTTTACCCATAGAGAGAAGCTTGACTTATCTTCATTCCACTATGTGGCATAAATCGATGAACATTAGAAACTTCTTGAATAACATAGCTTTATGCAATGCTAGTAGTAAAATTTTTTTGAATATGTCTCAGAGATTTAAATCTACCATGGGGTTATTAAACTAGGAAAATATATTCTTATATCGCAATAGTTATTTTGCAATAGGCTTATTGTATTTTTGTTTTAGTTGTGCTACTTGAGCCTATGATATCTTATCACTGATGTTAATTAAGAAGTATGCTAAAAATATATCTACCAATGGATTGAATATGGTGATAGACTAATTCAATAGATCATAAAACCACTATAAGGCATAGTCTTTTAGACTACATGGGAAAAACTTAGTGAGGAGCGAATCTTGGACATGTAGTCTAAATATACTATGTGGAAATATCGTAGATGGTGTTTTGGGTCACCCTTACCATTATACAATGTAAGCTTAGGTTCCATAAATATGTATTGTAAAGGATTTATCTCTATATGATGTGCCAAAGGTGTATGTAAAAAAACATGAGAATCTAAAGCATGTGAAGGCCTAGTAACTCCCTACTCAAGATGTAACACCCTAGACTATAGAGAATGAACCTCATGCATAAGGGATTGTACATCTAGAGAGGAGAAACTAACCATAGGAGGTGTAGCTACCACTAAAGGTTTTTGATTTAAAATTGGTTATTGTAAAATTTGAGTTGGCCCCAAATTAGGTGTAATAATGGTGTTATTTAGGGGATTAAAATACTGGCCATTATTTGATTTGTTCTTTATTTCCATTATAGATTATAAAATCTATGCATGATCATGGGTTTGTTCCCAATTTCTATCTCTGAAGATCTATAGAATCTCATCCTATTTTATGATAATATTTTCATTGTTAAGTCGGGGGAGAGTGTCCCAATTCCCATATTGTGTATCATCTTAATCTTGATTGTATTTTTCATCTTCAAATGCATTATCATTGAATTCCACATAATCAGGGTGTGAAGGATCAATAATGGGAGTTTTAACTGGTCCCTTATCCATGGTATAATCTCTAATAAAAGGAATATGGGTATGCTCAATAGGATTTATACTAATCCTAGCACTTCTTCTTAAAGGAAGGGAGATAACTTTTTTATATGGAATATAGTAGATAAAGTGAAAGAGGGATGCTAAAATAGAATGTATGAAATTTGGAAATCTTAACACATCAAATCAAAATAGAAAAAAGAAGGATATATCTCCTAGTAGCATCTTAGGTTAGGGTTTGAATAGTATTTGAAGTAAGTTGGGTACACCAAATGTTTTAACATTATAGGACTTACATGAATGTAAATCTTATGTTATTAAAAAGCTGAGTATAGTAATTCAGGTAGAAGTATGTAATAAACACAACCATTGATCTGTAATAGAATTAACTTAATTTAACCTTTCTAAATATAGTAATAAATAATGTAAATAAGAACTTTACTAGAAAATGACTGAGATGGATGATCTAGAGGCTAAAAACTGAGGTAGAGGCTAGTCTGAGTGTGAAAAATAAGATCCAAGTATCAAAACCACTCCCAAATAGTATCACCTTAATTGGACAATAACACCATGTGGCACTAGTGTCCTTATTTTGGTGGTAGTTTAATCTATGCAAGACTATTCTGAGCTTATGGGTGCACCTATGTTTGGGTTTATAAATCCTTTTCCTGCATGCAAGATTTTTGGATCCTTGTAGATGACTTGATTTGATTGATTTTATGTGCAAACCCTAATAGTCCATGTTATTAGGTCATCTAGTTGATACAAGCAGTAAAGTGTGTTGTTAGTGGGGTAGGTTGGACGTCCTCAACACCCCATTATGATGAGATTTGCCTACATATATATACTCTAAAAAGGGATCAATCTTGATGTGGTTCTCCCCACCTAATTAATGGTGCAAGTGTAAGTGAATCTAATATGATTATTTACTTGAGTGTTTTGAATGTGTTTGAGATTGGAAATTTGAGTAATTTGAGCTTAGGAATGTTGTAGATGGTTGTATGTAGAAGTAGGGCATAATAGGGTTGATAACCTTGATTGTGCACAACTTATTCTAAGTTTGTATGTGTAATTTACATATAATTTCCATCTAATGGTAAGAGGGCTAAAATTCATGTGTGTGTGTGTGTGTGTGTGTGTGTGTGTGTGTGTGTGTGTGTGTGTGTGTGTGTGTGTGTGTGTGTGTGTGTACATATATTGTTCTAGTGCTTGTCCAAGTGTCAAAAGAGGTTTAGGCTAACCCTAGCTGGTCTAAGATTTGAAAATATATCTATTTTTGGAAAAAGTGGGGAAGGACACTAGCACCATGTGGTGCTACTATCCCTATTAGGGAACTAGTGTCTATGTGGCAGAACATGAGGCATGAAGGGGTAAGATGTCAAAATGAGGGTCTGAGACTACTTTAGGGATGTCTATGGATGCACATGGCCCATATGAAGGATGGATAAGTGTGAAAATAGGCCCTAAGATAGGTCTAGGGCTAAGCATGGGATAGGTGGTCTTAAGCAGCAATCTTATCTCACTCAAGTGTCAATTTTAGGTGATTACAATTATCTACTACAAAAGAAGACCTAATGAAAAAACATTTTGAATATAAAAGGATTTTTAGAATCACACCAATATGCATATATTAACTATCAAAAATATATAAGTGCCTATGTGTTTAATTGATAAAAATACAAGAATTTGTTATTATATCTAAAACAAAGGTAGATTAAATGTCATCCACATATGCTTGTAATTAATTAGTAAGGTTATGAAGGCTATGTTCAATTATTGGTCTCTTAAAATAATCTATAAGGATATAATGTGATAGTTAAAGTAAAATTTACAAAAATAGATGAGGAGAGTTAAGGATTAGATCTCTACAAATGGGGAGACGAAGAGTCATCCTCCATCAATGACACTTCAAGATTTCTCTTTAGACACCTTGGTTCTCTTTTTCTTCTTGTCTGGTTGTTACTTTTTTTACTTTTTTCTTATTTTATTTATGGTGGTATTGATGTCCCTTGGTGTGATGTGTCTTAGGATACATATTGCTTTAAGCTTTTATTTTTATTTTTATCATGTTGTGCTTGAATTTTATTGTGAAGGTTAGCTTTGGTTTTAGAGAGCTTAGGCTAAAATTTAAGTGCAAAAATCTATGGAGACCACTGATGATGGCTCTCGAATGCATGTGAAGGATGGAAGTGAAGGGAAATTCAAAGGCCATATTAATGAAACCAATAAAGGCAAAGTTATTTTTGAGGATTTCCCTAATGAAAACATTGATACAGGTTTAATAAAGTCATAAGGTAGAAAATAGGGGGAGAATAAGAAAAATTCAATGAGATTTTATGCTAGGAGGAATACCCCAAACACTTGAAAGGAGTTCAATTTATCATTGATGGGTATGTAAAGGAAGGGTATGGAGTCATCAAGTAGTACTCAGAGAAAATTGGTAAGTCCCCTACCCTACTTAAAACCCTTACCTTATGTCCAAATGAAACTATAAAGAATGATTTATAGTTGGAAAAGGCTAGATTAATAAATATTGGGATTTTTTTATCTATTTAAATAGAAATTTGTTGTCATCTTGGAATTTATTTGATAACTAGTTGAATTCTATTTGGGGGGAGTGGGTATTTATATTAGCTTTTATAGATGATTCAGAATGGGGTTTTCAAGGTCTTATTTAAAACTTGAAATTTTCAAAGAAGGGAAATAAGTAAGCCACTATGGAATGTAGGACAATCTATTTTTAAGGTAATCCCTTGGAACCCTAGTATTTATTGTAGTGACATTATGTTTAAAACCGCTCCTAAATGGGTTGATATTAAGAATATGTCAATACAATTACGGAATTTTCTTTCTTAAGCACTTAAACCACTAGGAGAAGTGTTAAGATTAGAGGATATAATAATATCATTGATGCACATGAAATCTCATGTTTTGATTTCCTTGAAACCATTAAAGGTTTTCCCAAAAGACATTAATCTTTAGGATAAAATGTGTGACCTTCTTCTATCTAATTAATGGTATCGGACATCTTAATGCTTGTTTATTATGTAAAAAAGGTAGTCATCTTAAATTAAATTTCATATCTTAAATAGATCAAACTTTAAGGTACATAATGATCAAAAAATCAAAACTCATGCCAGTATTGTCAAGAAGGATGATTTTTTATTTTTTTTTTAATGATGAGCATGTTGTTTTCAAGGATAACCCATTGTTTGATGCTGAAAAATATAGTGGCCATTTACCTTATGGTTCACCTCTTGGTGATCTTGGCATAAAATGATTTTTTTAGTCTGGAACTAAGATTTCTCCTCTCTTTGTGCAAAACCCTTCTTTGGTTTTAGCTTTATTTGACCCTTCTTCTTCTATTATTGCCCTTCCTTATGTTGAGAAGGAGTTGGTAGTTATAAATGTCAAATTGAATTCTACTATTGAGGTTGATATTTGTAGTGGTAAAGAAGGAAATTAGGTGGTTCAAAATAAGGCCCTTCTTCTTCCTTCAGAGATATTTTTTTATGAGTATGTTAGTATCCTTGTTTCCCAACCTAGTTCAGGGATTTCTAACCCTGACCTCTTGCCTACTTTTGATGTTGGTGTTTTGATTGAAGATCTTGAACCCATGGCTAATTCTCTTGTGACTATTGGTGTGAGTGGTAATGATGTGCCCTTAACATACAAATCTCCCCTTACTCCTCTTGATGTTAATGGTTCTATCCCACCTAGCAATCCTAAAGGAGGAGTCAAGAGGCTTAATATAGAGATGGATTTTGTTTCCTTTCAAGGTGAAATATTTAGTGAGGATTATAAAACTAGAAAATTTGGGACTAAAGGAAGTATATATGACTCTAAAAATAAACCCAAAGATAATAAGGTGCCACAATATTTCATTATGATCTATCAAAATAAAGGAGGGCCTAAGCCCTCAAGTCAACCTAAATAACCTTCGTGTTTTTCTATAAATATTGTCAGCTGGAATATGAAGGGCCTTGAGTCCCTAGATAGAAAACCTAATGTTATATAATTTAGACATTTTAGGGATTAAATTGATCTCATTCAACTGTAAGAAGTTAAGGAAGCTTGTTCTAAGCTTAACTTTGTGCTCAATTTTGTGTGGCCTAGCTCGGTGTACTTTTCTATCGGCCATATTAGAGGGCAGGGTAGTGCTTCTATTATTATGAATCCATTATAATTGAATCCTATTATGGAGCAGGGGTCCTCTCCCTGTCAAAGGGTTATATAGGCTATCCTAATACAAAATAACCAAAATTTTATGGTGTCTAATGTATACATTTCCAATGGGTACAGGGAAAGAATATAATTTTGGAACTAGTTGGCCTTAAATATGAAAGATATCCCTTGGATAGTTGGAGGGGAATTTAAAGAATACAAACAAAGAGGGGATCCTCATTTTTGGAAAGGTAATGAACTCTTATTCTATTCCAAGATGAAGCACATTATTAAGCTTGTTGACCCATTTAACAAGGAGAAAAGATTTAGTAAAGGAATATGGTATACATGGTGTAATAGCTAGACTAATTTAAAAAGAGAGTATTCTAGGTTTGATAGATTATATTTAAACAAGGCCCTATTTTCTATGTAAAATATGGATGATGGAAACATGGTCAATGTGCTTCCTTTTCATTTCACTTATCACCACCCTATTGAGATTCTTGTTTGTCTCAAAATTGGTGTTGATTCTAGTAAGTCTAAATAGAAAGACTTATATAAGCCTAATATTTATCATTTTATTGATAAATATTTAAAAGATCATATTATTGTGTAATGGAATATCATTCAAATTTTATGTGTCTACTTTTAGTATTGATAAATGGAACAATTGCATTAACATATGTAAACAATTTATGAGAAACATTGGTAAAAAGAAGGAAGCTTTTTAGGGAGAATTAGGAAAAGTTGATTAATGATATAAAAATGCTCTATAGAAGGACCCCTCAAATGATGATATTCTTGGGAACTTGAATAGGCTTAAACATTGGATTAGGCCAAATCAAATGTATGTTGTTATAAGAGCTTAAATTAGATCTAAGATGAAGTAACTCAATCTTGGTGATAATGGTTCCAAATTCATTTTTAGATTCCTCAAAGCTAAGCATAGTAAGCAAAATATCTAGTAAATTTAGATTGGTGGTACAATAATTGAGTGTTTAAATGAAATTAAGGATTTTTTTTTCTCATTTTACTCTAGTTACTTCTCCAAAATGGCTCTAATCAGTAGATTGACTGTAAATAGAAAGATTTGTGCTAATTATATTCCCAAAAAGGTGTCCCCTGATCAAGTTGCATTCTTGGATAGTGAGGTTTGTTTAGATGATTTTATTATTTCCATCAACTCTCTTAGGTTGGATAAATCCCCAAGTATTTATGGTTTTCCTAATAAATTTTATAAAGTTAAAAAGAATTAGATTGCCCATAATTGTCTTAATATTTTTAGGGAAGTTTTGGAAGTGAGCACTCTTGGCCCTGAGATCATAAAGAGTTATAAAAATTATCCCTAAGGATGGAGATCATACTCAATTAAAAAAATAGGAGGTTTATCACACTTTTAAATGTCTCATATAAAATCCTAGCCAATATCCTTGCTAAGAGACTCTCTTCTTTGCTCCCTAGTATTATTTTTGACACTCAAACTGGTTCTTTAAAAGGGATGAATATCCTTGACAACCTCATTTCCAATTGGGAGGGAATACATTGGGATCAATAATCTAATAATAAGGTGGGGATGATACTTTTAGATTTTGAAAATTCCTATGATAGAAATAGTGGCCATTCATAGATGTTATGTTGAGATATTTTGGTTTTCATGATAGATTTTATAGAATGAGCAATACTTTATTTTAATATGATTATAAGGTAAGTTAAATCAATGGGAAACTCACTAATTTGATTAATATTCATTACATATTAGGCAAATTTCTCTCTGCCCCCCTCACTATTTGTGATCACTACTGAAGTTATACATTATTTATTAAGAAATGTTGTTGTGAGTCCCCCTGTCAAAGGCCTCTCATTGTCAGACAAGTCTAAATTTCCATATGTGTTTTTTATTGATGATACTACTCTTTTTACTTTGTTAGATAAGGAAAATCACTAGTAGGTTTATGCTAGACTTGACATTTAATGTTATGCTTCTAGTTCCAAAGCTATTATGTAAAAATCATGTATGGTTAGTTGGGAAGAAAGACCTCCTGAGTGGCTGGTTGATTTTGTGTGGATATGGAAAGGTTCAAATCATTTAGTTAGATACTTCGGTATTCCTTTTGTGATCTCTCCCTCCTTTAAGTAAATGTGGCAAGGGATTTTTTTAAAAGTGATAAGAAAAATTTTAAATGGCATGGGCACCTTCTTTCCCTTCCTAATAGAATCCAAGTTTGCCAGAAATTTGTTGCTTCATATAATATGTATTATTCCTCCCAATGATTATTCAATAAGTCATGGATTAACTTATTGCACAATATCATCAGATATTTTGTATGGTCAGTTGGTCAAGATAATAGGAAGATCTATATAGTAGCTTCAAAAAAAATTTGTAAGCCAAGAATTTTTTTTGGGGGGGGAGGTTTGGCCTCAAGGAAATTAGAATTCAAGGGATTACACTTGTTATTAAATGGATCATTAGATATTTAAAAGTGAATGAGCCTTGTTAAATCCTTGTAAGTAATAATATTTTTAGATTCTTCCCTAAATATAATCCTAAATGGAAATCTTTTCACATCTTTGACCTCTAAATTGGATATTTCTCTATTAAGGTTGTGGGTTCTCCCATTTTCTAATCAATAATGGAAAGAATGGGATTTAGTTAAGTATTTGGTTATTATGAAACCAGTAATCAATGTGTTGGAGTTAAGATGTCAGGGTTATGAATCCATTTTGTGGAACCTTAAAGTAAATGGATATTTATTGGATCTAATCAGAGTATATTATGCTTTTGCCTAGTTTTCTAAGGGCTTGAGGACTTTTAGTAATTTCTTCTTGTAGGAAGGCTGGGATTCTTGGGCTACTATTAAAAATAGATTTCAAGTCTTGTCATCTCAACATAGGACCTTTACTCCTCTTGCTAAGGCTCTTCATAAATATAGACTTGTGTTTATTTAGAGGATGAGGATGAGTTTTGGGATATTATTAAATCTATTAGTGGCCCTCCACTTAATTAATTTAGTATGAAAATGTTATATGTTAATCTCTCTTTCACCAAAAGTATGTATCTTAACCTTAATCATAAGTGGGTTATTTGTGATCCTTTGTATAGGTGGAAGATTATGTTTAATGTGATTTTATATTCTTATATTATCTAAAAAACTCATTTAGATGGTTGCTTCTTCATAACAAGTTGTTTGTAGGTATTGTTCTCTTAAAGGTTAGCTTGGGTAAACCCTTTTGTTTAGTCTATGGTGAATTAAAAACTACTGAACATTTATTTTTAAGTGTCCTTATGCTATTAGAGTTTGAAATAACTACTTAAATTGTTGGTTGTGTTTTTTTTCATGTGATATCTCTTGGTTTAATATTACCTTTGGTTATGTGTGTGTTGATAATAAATTTCATTATTTTTGTCATAAATTTTGGCTAGCTTTTTCAAATGAAATTATGTGGTTCATATGGAAACAAATGAATCTTGAGGTTTTTCAATTTAAGGCTAGGCTACTTACTAAATTCTCAAGATAATTTATTGTTAGTATTTTTTCATACATATCTATTTGTAGTTGAAGGTGCCCCAAGCTGAAATGGAAAAAATTATATAACAGCATGTTAAAAAACACCTGTGACTTTTTGTTAGACACTGGTGGATACCCAAGTCTGAGTCCTCCACTTGACTGGAGGATTATTAATGAATCATATGTGGATTTTTGTCTTATTTAATATAAATGGGAGTGGATGAAATATTCTAACTTTGAGCAAGTTGACAATCCAAACCTTTTGTTGGTTGGGATTTATGATTCAAATAAGAGGGCTAATGATTTTTTAGTTGTAGACAATGAGGAAGTAATTTTAGATTTGCAAGCTTCCCTTCAATAGATATAATAGGATTACATTCCTAGAAGTGAGGATGTCTCTTTCAATATATAGTTGCAGTTAGTGAAGAGCATAAGGGTAGATATAGAACTGCTCTAGAATCAAACATGCTTAATTTGATCAAAGAAAACATAAATGGTATGGTTAGTATCCTTTATAATTTTGTTAGCATTGGTAATAGAGAAAATAAAGATGAGATGGTGGAGTTTATTCAAAACTCCAATATGAAACAGAATCTCTCTCAAACATATAGGTTTAGTTCTACTAGCAGAATCATTGAGACTTAAAGTGGGTAGATGGGACTTAATCAAAACACATGTTCCAAAGTATATATATTTGAATACTTGATGATGAATGATAATAAAGATGATCATAAAATTGAGGAAACTAAGAATTTTTAGTTATGAACTATTATTTGGGTGTCTTGATATTGCCTCTTTTTGTTTGGTTAGGCTCTTTTTTGCTAGTTTTTCTATTGTAAGAACATTTGTATTATTATGATGTTGTAAAACATGATATTATAGCTCTTATGGGACCATTTCTAGTTGGTTTTATCTTCAATTCATCCTTATACATATGGTATTTTGTACTTGTCCTTTTAATAAAATAAAAAAGTGAAACTTAACTAGAAAAGAATAGTGAGTATCATTCTTGAACTAGTTATATTAATGTACAATATAATTTTTTTGGAGAAATGGTTGAAGATAATAAATAAATATTAGAAAAAAATTATACATATGAGAATGTTTCTATTTTTTGGACAAATTTTGTGAGTACTAAGAAATTTTATTGGTGCATAAAATTAGTGGGCATGGTTGCCCTTGGCAATTAAAAATATGAATTTGTGGCTCGTGATGGAATGCATTCAAAAAGTGGGATATTATTGGAAATGTATTATATATATTATCCATGATTCCTAATGGGGGATACAAAAAGGAATATATGTCACAATGGATAAGGTGTCTTCTAGGTGACACATGGGCTACACTTGGGTGAGGTATATCCTAAACAACACATGGGTGAGGTACCTCCTAGGTGCACCTAAGCTAAATTATCTCTTGGGAAACACCTAGGTGAAGCAGATAGTATTACGATGGTGATAATTTCCCAAGACCATAACATCTTCATACAAACTCCATCTTGAGTGTCATTTTTTAAATGTGTATTTTTATGAGAAGAATATAATGTTGGATTCAAATACTTTATCAAAGGTATCTCCTAGGCAACACCTTTTCTAAGATGTTTCAGGGGGAAGCTAAATCATCATGAGTGGAATTTGAAGTGTCACATGTGAAAGCTAAATCATGATGGGTGGATGTTGAAGTGTCATGGGTGGATAATTGGTTAGACATGAAGATAAATTGTTACATATTTGAGGAAGGTGGGCAGTTTCCTATTGATGTGTTGATTTATACTCTCACATTTTAGGGATATATAAAACTTTTTATAATTTTAAATAGCTTTTTTGAAGTGTGTTATTGTATTATAAATGGTTGAGTTAATACAATAAGAAAGAAGGTTATTGTGCTAGTTTTTTCTTGTAAGGGGTTTCCAAGTTAAATTTTGTGTACTATGTAATCTTGTATGTATGCCATTTGTTCTATTTTGAATTTAAATATTTTTTTACTATAGCTTCTATTATAATAGTTTAATTGTCTACTTATTTTCAAGGACATGTCCTCCAAACCTAAGCCTTGAGGAGCACTATAGCTATTTCACAAAACTTATTGTTTATTATTTTATAAAAAACCACAAAGCTAAAATAAACATGTCCTATTTGGCATGTATTCCCCCTCCTTCAACTAATGAGGCAAGCCAAGAAAGTTAAATAGATGCCTGGAGAGATGAAAAAAATTGGAAAGACATTGAGATTATTGAATGGTTTATTTAGATGTAAATATAATATTGGTTATCAAAGAAGTGTTAGAAAATATTTGTTTACATTCCTCATTAGAGGACTCAACCTAGTTATGAGAAGGTTCCTAGGAGGGTTAAACTACTACCTTTCTTAATTTATAAACATATTGACTATAAGCACTTGAGCGAGGGTTTAAGTCAACTTTGTTTACCTATTGACACAACCGTGTTAGGTTTTGAAATAACATCTTTATTTTGTCTAGATTTTGTATCGCCAATAATGGTACAATCATCATCACCACCAATTTGAGTGTTCTCAGTTGGTGCTTTTGAAATTGTAATTGCTTGAGAGGCTAACAAGGAAATATCTAATTTAATGCACATAAGATTATGCAAGTTATTATAAAACACCCATTGGACATGGAGGTATCACCTATTTGTATGTCAATGGTTTCATTAAGGTCACATGAGAAATCAACTTCAACACAAACACACTTATGAGGATCGACTAAAACAAATTTATTAAGTCCATAACACATTAGATAGCATAACATAGTAGCCAGTGTTTAATAAATTGGCAAAAATGTATAGGGAAACAAAGAAACTTAACCTACACTTGAACCTTAAGGGCATACTAATATAAAACAATAAAATCATGTGTCTATGTGGAATAAAAAATCAAAGAGATTATAATTTACCAAGGACCTTTTTTTGAATAAAAATAACTTGTTTTTATTAATGGTAAAAGAGGGTTTTGAAAAGGGACCTGACCCAATATAAAAATTAAACCTCGACATCCCATCTAGAAGGAATAATAAACACAATAAGATCAAAATCTATCAAAGATAGCAAACAAACAACAATAGCCAATCCACGGCTAAAGAACAAAGAAACAAAACAAAACTATGACCCATGCTACACATTTTCTATTTGAGATCTAAGGGTCATTTTCAAAGGATCTATTTCTTTCTTGCCTTTAGTTCTCTTTTTGTTACACACAATGGTCCAATCTCCACCTCCCTCAAGGATCGATAGAATTGGAATAGAGAAATCCATTGAGTTATAAGACAATCCTTTCTTTTCTGAAATGGATGATTGGATTTTATTTCAAGGGGTATGAGCCATGAGATTGTCTTTAGCATCAAATATGAAATTTATTGATTTTGGTATCTGCCCTTGCTCCGATTGTATGCTTGAATCCATATGCATTTCCAGAACCATAACAGGGGATGTGCAATTTTCGTCTCTCTTAGCTAGAGCTTTTACAATAATGTGTTGAGGGACATCTTCCTTCCACCAAGTATTTTTCTTCTTAAATTTTAGGGAAAGACAATCATTTACTAAATGGCTAGTTTGGAAGCATCTGTGGCATCTGAAGGGAAGCCCTTCATAATCTAATGGTTGCATCTAGGTTTTGTTCCTAACTTTCAGTTCTATTTGAGTTGGGAAATCTTTAGTAATATCAACATTGACTAAAATATATAGGCATATGTTGAATGTATCCCTTCCAAAGATTTGGGATCAACAATCCAAAATTATCCAATAGATTCAGCTATAGTTGCTAAAACATAATGCTCCCAAAATTGAAGAGGTAAATTGGGAAGCCTAATCCAAAGAGGTTTTAAATTGAAAATTTCAGTATAAGGGTTGAAATTTGAGTGCCATGGCTAAGCTATAAGCAAATGATATCCCCATTCCCAGCAAAGTTCATCACTAAAAACTACCTGTATATCTTTAGCATTATTAAAAATCATAATGAATATGCCTTTTGTATAGGGATGGATTTAAATCTTACTTGTAACCAAATCATGTCATTCCTTCAAAATCCATTCATGAAGTTGGGAATAAAAATAACTTGTTAAGCATGATCTTAAAGTGAAATAAAAAGAACCTTTTGGTCATATATTTTGGACTATGTCCAACTTAATTCTATGATGATTCCAAGTAGATTGCACCCATATTTTGAGCATACTTTCAGAGGAAATTATCCTAACAAAATACCTTATTAAAGTAAATTGTTATATCCATTTACAAGCATTATCAAAATCAGGAATTAGTAAAATAATATCAAGCATAATTAAAGATTCATTGCTTCGTGGAATATTTTTGGAATGAATTTCTAAGGTTTCTTGTTTGGAGGTGCCATTTTAAACAAATTCACAGTTAATAGTCATAGCTTCAATAGTTAAACTCTCTATGTGAGACCATTAAAAAGGCAAAAAGATTGATCGAAGAATAAATATGAAAAAAGTCAATCAAAATTCCACTATATTTAATTAAAATATGATATGAAAATAGCACGAGGCATAATGCAAGACAATGATGGTGGACATTAAACCTTAAAATAGGTCATTTATTATCAAAAAAAGACCACCTATGTAACACTAATTCAAACAAGAACCACAAATTGGCTAGTACCAAAACTGTTTTAGTTTTACAAGTGTTAAAGTTGCACGTTTTAAGTTAAAATTTCTATTTTGATTTAATAATTAACTAACCTTCAATATTTTCAATAATAATCTTAATAATTTATTACTCTTCAAGTTAAAAATTATATTTTTAATTTTAATTAATATCAGTCATTCAAGTTGTGCTTGGCCAAGTCTGCGCTTGAAGTCAATGTGGAACAAGCGGCTGCGGACTTGCTTGGACGCCTGGGAATTGATGTCCCCAGCGATGGCGTGGGAAGGAAACACTCTGGTCTGCCAAAGGGAAGGCGCCAGTTGGCGCGACCAGTCAACAGAGCTGGGCATTGGACGCCCCCAGACAAAGACTGCATCAAAATTAACACAGATGGGTCTTCCCGTGGGAACCCAGGAGCTGCGGGTATTGGGGGAATTGCTCGGGACAGTCTTGGTAACATTAAATTTTTGTTTTCTATTTACAGAGGCTGTTATACTAACAACCAGATGGAAGCTGAAGCCATTCTTGAGGCGGTTGAAAGTTGTTGTCGGGAGCGCCATCGCAATGTCATCTGTGAATCGGTTCACAAGTTGTTGTTAATTTACTAAATAACAGCAATTCTGGTAATACTGATTGGAGTTTACAAGTTATTATCCAGCATATTAAATTTTTTAGTTCGTCTTTGAATGAGATTTCTTTTCAACACATTCCGCGGGAATGGAATGAGGTTGCAGATTGCTTAGCTAAGTGGGCCTCGGAGAATGGGGCAGATTGGAGAATTACGGAGGAGAATCTCCTTCCGCTGAATTTGTATCAAAAGCTGGTCCATTTGGTGGATCAGGAGAAAAACTTGTAATTGGCTTTGCCTGGTTTACTCAATAAATTTTTACCCCCGTTTTAGTTAAAAAAAATTTATATTTTAATTTTAATTAATGCTAGTTAAATCTGATTTTAATCAATACCAATTATTATAATTAATTATCTTTTAAAATTCATATTTCAATTAAAAAATTAACATTCCAGTTAAATTTTATATTTCAATTTTAATTAATACCAACCATTTAAGTTAAACTTTATTTTTAATTTTAATTAATACCAATCATTTGAGTTAAAAACTATATTTTGATTTTAATTAATATCAAAATTAATAAATAATTAAATAATTTTTTAACTAATTAATTAAATCTGATTTTAATTAATATTAGTCTTGAGAATTAATCAACCTTCGAAATTTTTATTTTAATTAAAAAATTAATAATTAAAATATTAAAAATATAAAAAATCATCTACACACACTTTTGAACGAATGTCTTTAGAACTGATAATTAACTTCAATACTTAAATTGACCTTCAATCTTCAAAACTTGTCTACACATTGCACACCTTCTACCAAATTGAATTTCAATTAAAAAATAAAAAATAAACATTGTCTGCACACCCGATAATTAATTCACCTTGATATTAATTCTACTTTTAAGGTTTAATAATTAATATTATAATTCAAATGTTAACTACACACCTAAAGGTTTTATGGATTGATATTATAATATTATTCATGCTCTGAATGTCATCGAATATTCAAAATGGCAATATTTTTGAAGGAGAAAAATGTTTAGAATATATCTAACAAATAAACTTTAAAAATAGTATTACAAAATTAGAAATAGCTATTTAATAATATGGATTTAGATGGAAAAGAAATAAAAGAAGATTTTTATTATAAAAATATTTGAATAAGGAAAAATACATCTTATTAATTATAAATAAATATATTTAATAAAATTATGTAGTTGATATAAAAATTATTTTATAATGTAAAAAAGATTATATAGTGTAATTAGGAAAGAGTATTTATATGGAAGAAAAGTTGAGGGAAATCAACGATTACATTAAAAATTTATAAAATGAAACATATTATATACATTCATAAAATTAAAAAATAATTCATTTAAATATTATATAGTTTTCATTTTAAAATCCCAAAATATTAGATAAACAAAACATTTATCCTATTGATATGAAATAAAGAGGTAATAAATAAAATAAAATAAAAACTTAACCATTCACACTAATTCCACTTACAGCTATATTAATAATTTGAGAGCCATAACATGCAAAATAAATAATATTAAAAAAAAAAAAAAAAAACTTATCCATTCACACTAATTCCACTTACAGCGATATTAATAATTTGAAAGCCATAACATGCAAAATAAATAATTTAAAAAAAAATCAAACATATAAAAATGTACAAAAACTTACTACCCATTGAAGGACTTGACTTGTGAAATAAGATGAATCTAATACCTCACCAAGTGATCCAGCGTTACCCATTGGCACTGGTCTCCAAAGTTCTTTCTATTATTTTCAACTATAGAGACCAATATACATGAGTCTAAATTGACCCTAATATAACTCTTGCAACGCTCTTGCAACATTAATCATAATATTTATATTGTTACAATTCATGTCTAACTTTCAAAAATCAATTCGAATCATAACAAATATCAATTTACTTTTAATTTCTCCTTATTTTATAAAATTATAAAAACTAATTTATAAACCTCGATATAATCACTGCATAACTAAGTGTTGAATATAAATATCAAAGAAAAACCTTATAAGCCTTGACAACACCTTTGAACCTAAAAAATATCAACATGAAAACATAGATAATATTGTTGTGGGTATTAAAAATATATGATCATCAAACTTGCTTTGAAAATCCATTTTGAATTACATAGAAATGGTATACAAATAAATACAATTTCTTTTTTAATTTGACCTACTCTAATGAACATCAGGTACAATTTAAACTTTTCAATATCATTGTTCAATATATGTTTTGAATGTGTTCAAATTTAGAAAGAAGTTAATAAAATTAAAATATTAATAATTTTGATGGAAGCATTCAAATTTTCATTTTGGTTGATATCATCAACATCAAAAACATTTGTAATTTTTATGAGAGTTGTGTTTGATAATTTGATATTATTGATATTAAAGACATTTATAAATTTTTATGAGATTTTTGGTTGATAACTTGATACTATTGATATTAAATACATCTATAAATTTTTATAAGATTTTTAGTTGATAACTTGATATCATTGATACTTAAAATATATATAATTTTATTGTTTTTGCGTTTTAAAACTAAAAATATCAATAATTTTTTTAAGAGCATTTAACCAAAATTTTGAGATTTATGGTCGATTACCATTAACATATATTCTCATTTTCACACATTGCAAAGACAGCCCTTTAGTAAATGCAACTATATCTCTCTTGATAGTTATATAATCCAAAAGTGTAGCATTGCCTTAATATACCTTCATAAAAATGGAGTTGATAATAATGCTTCCCTCTCTCATGTGTGAATAATAAATGGTTATAATACATAACATATTATCATTAGACAAATAATAATAAATGCAATGGTTAATATCATTAGATAAATAATAACAAACGCAATAACTATAATATACAAAAATAACATCAAACATGAAAATAATAGCCCATGGCATTATCAATATTTACATCGAACAATACAATAAGATTTACAACATACATATGAATAAACAATGACTATAATACACATAATATTAAATCCAATGAGAATAAAATAAAATAAGAAATGCATGAACAATAATATAATATTTCTTTTGTACATATGAATTTTTAATTACTTAAATCAAACCCTTTTATTTTATTATAAAATTTATAATAATTTAAATTGAACAATGCAATTGGAACATGAACTGTATAATGACTTGATTTTTATTTTTATTTTTTTAAACTATGCTTCCAAATGCTATTATATCCTTTTGTGCATATACAGTATATGCAAACCTAACACCCAACCAAACATATTACATAGGTGTGACTGTATATTTTATTCATTTAATTTAAATATTTTTTTAATAATTATTTTGGTCAAGGCATACAAAGCCATGGCCGGACTTTGAGCCCACTGACATTTACTTGGTAGCATGAATGCACTCTTCAAGACCTCAATCACGCCCTAACCATGATTTATCCCTATCGATTTGATTGTACAATAGACAGGATGGTTTACAACACACCTTTTATAATTTTCTTAATTGAAGAAACTCTAGTTGAATGGGATAGATAGATGGTAAGTGCGACTATGAAAAAATGGTTTGTTTATGTTTGTATCTCTCCGTTATTAATTTCTTTTTTATGATTGATTTGTAAGTATGGGATTTTTTTGTTTGTATTTCTCAACTACTTATTGGTAGTTTATTTTTTATAAATTGCTTTGATTCAATATAAAAATATATATATTGTACAATAATAGTTGAGATAAATCATATCGGAAGTCAAGTACCAGTATAAAAATATTATTTTTGGATGTAGTGTTTTCATATTATAGTGTCCATAATCGTAATTGGAAGTTGAACTAGCGAATGTTTTCATGCTTAGGTGAGGGTAAATATTTGCTTATAATTTAGACTTATGAGGTGAGTTAGTTTGGTTGGATTAAAATAATGAAACTATTTTTTTTTTTTTTTTTTTAACTTTAGTTGTTGTAAAAGTTGATAGTTTTTATAATAATATTAAAATCAATATGAAGAAATAGGTCTTTAATAAGTCTATATAAACAGTGTCTATCGATGAACAGTAAACCCCAATTAAATAAGAGATGGAATAAATCTCTTGGAAACAAATATTAATCAAATTAATTTAAAAAGAAAAGAAAAAATAAATTATTAAAAAAAAACCAAAATATATGGAACATTATATAAAAGGTAAAATCAAACATTATTAAAAAAAGTTACAATTTTTTTTTGCACCATATATGACAGATTTGTTCATTTAGATTAAAACAAGCCATTACAGAAGTTAATTATTTTTATAATAAAATTAAAATTAATGTGTAAGAATAAATCTTTAACATGCATGGATGAATAGTGTCCATTAAAAAAGGTGGTGCAATAAATATCCAAGAGTGTGTATTGGACCAAAACTAAAATATATACAACCAAAAAAAATAAAAAAGCAAAATCAAAGCAATGTTACCCAACATACTTTCTATTAGTTTTTATGATATTTTTTTATTAAATATGCAACAAGTAATTTAAAATGAAAGAAATATCAATGCAACATACATTAATCAAAAAGAAATTTTATTTTCAACAATAAATTATAAGGGAAGGGGATCATTAGTTTTGACCCTTAATTTTGGGGTCCCACATCACTTATATTATGCCACCTCAAAAATTTAATTTTTAGATTTAGATAGTTTAAAGTTCTGGTCCAAATAAGTTGTGTAGAAGATAATTTGAAATTGTCTAAATCCTCACAACAATTTCTACGTCAACAAGATATTTTTAGGTCATTTTATTGGTGTCACTGATAGTTAGGACCCATATATCTAATTATTTTTAAAACTTTAACTAATAATATATACAAATGAACACATTTTAATATTGGCTTAAAAAATTGTGCACTAAGGCATAATGTGAAATTAAAATGGGTTATAAATTAAAAAATAGAGGGATATGTTAGGTTGTGGAGCTAAAAGCTTCAACTGTTTGCAGACATGGAGGAGGTTGCTAAGTTCCAAAGAAATCGGCGTCGATAGTGTAACCGACGTCGGTCATCTACAGTGCAGAAAGGCAACCGACATCGGCAGGAGTCGGCCGACGTCAGTCATCTCCAGGCAGACAAGGACCGACGTCGATCGCCTGTGGCGGTTCTAGAACTGTTTGTTGCACGAACAGTTAGTTCATTAAACCGAGTGTTTGCATGTAAAGGCTAATTTTAGTCTTGAGTTGCGTTTCTAATTATTGTAATTAGGTGTTTAATTATTGTTTGCATGGGATCTATATAATAGACTCATGGGCTGTATTCTAATTAAAGATTCAAGGAAAGGAAGAGATCCTTCCAAGTAAGATCATTTGAGTTGCAGGTTGTTGCAAGCTTATGGGAGATCTACTTGAAGTACTTTGAGTACTTGTGTACTGGCAGTGTTATTGTTGACTGGTTGGAGGTGAACACCAACTCTGTGTTTGAGTTGTGTGTTGGGACCGTTTTTGGTAGGAGAGTGAACTCTTAATTGAGAATTACTGAGAGCCCTTGAGGTGTGAGAAGCCTCTGGGAGGTGTGAGAAGAAGTGGCATCTTCTTTATTGTATTTTCTTTCTAGATGAGTATTAATACAAGATTGTGTATTGTCTCTCATATTCTGTGTCATTTGTGAATTCTAGTTACTTGTTCATTCTGGTATAATTTCGTGTTTAGTTGCTAATACAAGGTAATCATATATATACTCTTATTGTTGAGGAGTAGGATCCTGACAGTTGGTATCAGAGCTTTTGGTTGGGTTACTAACAGGTTGTATCAAATTTAGTTAGTGTTTTTGATTACAGGTTACTCACAGGGGTTTCTGTTTGAGTGGGAGTATAGCAATGGCAGAAGAAAGTAAGCTACGAATGGAGAAGTTTAATGGCAAGAACTATCAATTATGGAGGATGCAGATAGAAGATTATCTGTATCAAAAAGATTTGTACTTACTGTTGGGTGGGGTTACATGCAAGCCCACGGATATGAAGGATGAAGAATAGGAGGTTCTTGATCGAAAGGCTCTGGGATCTATAAGGTTGAGCCTTGCATCATCTATGATTTCCAACTTATCACAGGCCAAGACAATGGTACAATTGATGGAATCTTTGGCAAATTTATATGAAAAACCCTCAGCTTCGAATAAGGTATTTCTTATGAAGCAATTATTTAATTTGCAAATGTTGGATGGTGGATCTGTACATAGTCATCTTAGTGATTTCCATGGTTTGGCAAACCAGTTAAATTCAGTCAATATTGTTTTTGATGATGAAATTAAGGCTCTCTTAATCTTGTGCTCATTACCTGAAAGTTGGGAGAGTTTGGTAATGGCAGTTAGTAATACTGCGTCTGCTTCTAAGATCTTAAAAGTTGATGATGTTGTGAGTGTAATCTTGAATGAAGAGATTCGCAAAAAAAGCACAGGTGAATCATCAGGGAATGCTTTGAGTGTTGAAAGTAGGGGAAGGCAAAGAGAGAAGATTGAGCATGGGAGATCAAGGTCAGAGATAGGTAGGAGATTCAAATCTTGGTATGGCAGAATAACCTGCTGGAAATGTGGAAAGCAAGGGCACTTAAAGAGAGATTGTTGAGTGAATAAAGAACAACATGAAGGACATAAAGAAGCAGATGTTGCAGATTATATTGCACAGGATGCTCTGGTATGTTCCTTAGATAAAGTAGAATCTTGAGGTTTAGATTTTGGTGCCTCTTTCCATGCATTCCCAAATAGGGAATTTTTTCATGAATATGTCTAGGGAGACTTTGGAGAAATTTATTTAGGGGATGGTAAGCCTTGTCAAATGGTTGGCAAAGGGAAAGTGAAGCTGAAATTGTAGATGGGCAACACTTGGGTGTTGAAAGAGGTCATGCATATCCCAATCCTGAAGCAGAATTTGATTTCTATTGGAAAGTTGGGTGATGAGGGTTACACGGTAACTCTCACAGCGGACTCTTGGAAAGTTTCCAAGGGTGCACTTATTGTAGCAAGAGGTAAGAAAGTAGGTACGCTTTATCTATCTACTTGTATTACTGATTCTCCTTCTGGTTTATCTACTTCAGCTCTAGATTTGAAGATGTGGCTTAATAGGCTTGGTCACATGAATAAGAAGGAGATGCATGTTCTTGAGTCAAAGGGTATGCTTTCGGATTTGAAAAGCATGGATCGATATTTCTGTAAGCAAAAGAAGAAAGTGATGTTTCTTGAGAAATCTGATGTTCGTGACAAGAATAGGAAAGCCTTGGTTTTCAAGGAGAAGGTGACGGACAGAGATCAGTGCAAGGGGCTGAGGAATTTTGAGTAGAGCAAGGTTGATTTGGGCAGGGTTTTGATCCAAAAGGAGCTCGTGGGTAAAAGTCATCGCTCACAAGTAAAACACAGAGACTGACGTCGATTAGAAAACTGGCATTGGCATCCAGACAGGGACCAACATCAGCTATGTGCAGCCCAATGTTGATGACTCTGGATAGATAAACACCAGTGTTGGTCATGGGGAATGGACGTCAGCAATGAGGCAATCGCATAGAACCGACGTCGGTTGGGTGCAGACTGAGATGTGACCGACATCAGTCACTGAGATGGATTTTGGGTGGACAGCGAGCTATCAAGGAGTCTCAAGCACCCATATGGAGGATTGAAAGGGTAAGTAAGCCTTAAATTCGTCATTTCCCTTTTTTACACTACTTGTTGCTCACTGATGGTCAAGAACCAGGAAGTTATTAAAGAAGTAGAGCAGGTAGATCCAGGAAACAGTGGGAGCTTGGCATGGATGAGGAATGTGATTCCTTGGAGGAGAACCAAATAAGAGTTTTTTGGTGGAGTTGCTAGCTGGAAGAAAGCACTGAGAGACGAATGGATGTTCAGGATAAAGAAGAGCGGGAATGGACACGTGAGACGGAAGGCCAGGGTATATGGTCTTGAGTAAGCTGCAGGACAATGGAGGTTTGACCATTGTGTTTCTCTTTACCAGGTTGGATAATATTAGCTACATTATCCTATTACTGTATGTTGTGCTTGTTGCAGAGCCACATATACAGGGAGTTGCTGAACTAAAGGTAAAGTTAGTTCAGAGGTGTGTCATGAGGAATCTGGGAGTAGCAAGATTCTTTGGCATGAGTGTGTTCTAGGGACATGGAAGGTCACAGGTTGATTTTGTCTCCAGATGATTGTGTGAAACCGGTAAGCACGCCGATGGTTGGACAGTTCTATGAATAGTGTCTTGATTCACATAATGAGGTTAAGTGCATGGTATGTACTAAACTTGAGATTTCCCAAGTAGTGGGAGCTGTCACAAGTTTGGAGCCAATCTAGGAAAGAAGCACTGGAGGGCAGTTTAGTGTATTCTTAGAGGGACCAGCAGCAGGTGCACATGCTATGTAGGGTCAAGTTATTTTCTACATGGGTTTGTAGATGCGGATGTGGCAGGTGATTTGGATGATAGGAGGTGCACCACAAGATTTATGGTGGTTGGTCTTCAAGAGTGATCTTGAAGAGGGATACAAAGCCAGGAAACAAACTAGATGATATACAGGTATAGGTACAGTTGTAGCTATTTATCTCCAAGTGGGAGATTGTTAGGTTGTGGAGCTAAAAGCTTCAACTATTTATAGACATGGAGGAGGCTGTTGAGTTCCAGAGAAACCAGTGTCGGCAGTGTAATCGGCGTCAGTCATCTACAGTGTAGAAGGGCAATCGATATTGGTAGGAGTCGGCCGACGTCAGTCATCTCCAGGCAGATAGGGACTGACGTTGATTGCCTGTGGTGGTTCCAGAACTGTTCATTGCACAAACAGTTAGTTCATTGAACTGAGTGTTTGCATGTAAAGGCTAATTTTAGTCTTGAGTTGCGTTTCTAATTATTGTAATTAGGTGTCTAATTATTGTTTGCATGGGATCTATATAATAGACTCATGGGCTGTATTCTAATTAAGGATTCAAGGAAAGGAAGAGATCCTTCAAAGTAAGATCATTTGAGTTGCAGGTTGTTGCAAGCTTATGGGAGATCTACTTGAAGTACTTTGAGTACTTGTGTACTAGCAGTGTTATTGCTGACTGGTTGGAGGTGAACACCAACTCTATGTTTGAGTTGTGTTTTGGGACCATTTTTGGTAGGAGAGTGAACTCTTGATTGAGAATTACTGGGAGCCCTTGAGGTGTGGGAAGCCTTTGAGAGGTGTGAGAAGAAGTGGCATCTTCTTTATTTTATTTTCTTTTTGGATGAGTATTAATACAAGATTGTGTATTGTCTCTCATATTCTGTGTCATTTGTGAATTTTAGTTACTTGTTCATTCTGGTATAATTTTGTGTTTAGTTGCTAATACAAGGTAATCATATATATACTCTTATTGTTGAGGATTAGGATCCTGACAATATATGTAAGAAGATGTGTGGGTCATTAATATGCAACAAACTACCATATTTATTGATGCTTGGAAAGTTATTTTTCATTAATATGGTAAGTTGATGTCACCATGCACACCATCAACAACTTGTTCAATATGCCTTTTCAGTGTAATCTCACCAAATGGTCATGGAACCCCTCTGCATCTTCTACATGATGGAGTGTTTCACAAATCTTGTAGCATCGATACATTAGACAGATGAAAGGTTAGCCACATGTGTGTTGATAGTAATTGAACCCACATCTCTCTTATTTTTTTCATGTAAGTGCTATTGTTATTATGCCTTCTATGTTTGGGATGGTTTTGTGTGCCTTCACATCTAAGTCAATATTTATTGTTATGTTCATGGAAGGATGAAGTATTACCCATAGGTGCATTTCCTATAACTGAACTAATAACTATGTTCTTTTTATTTTCATGTGCCTATTATTATCGTTGTGCCTTTTATGTTCATGGTTTTTTTGTGTTCCTTCACATCCAAGTCAACATTTACTAGTATGTTCATGGTGGGGATTCTTTCACACAATAGTAAATTTTATTATTTTTGTATCAAAGCATATCACTTTTTGCATTCAATGGCCATATTAGAAGACATTTGTGTCATTCATATGTAACGAAGTGCCATGTTGGAAGACACTTGTTGTCTTAATATGTAGCTACCATTTTTGAAGATGTCTAACAGCCATTTTTAAATTAATGTGGCATGATAATGTCACCATGCATGTCATATTAAAAAAATCAATGTGCCTTTTTCAAGTCACTCTCCCATAAATATCATGGAACCCAAATTCCTCTTCTAAAGAATACAACATTTTAAAGAGATTATAACATCACCATGTTTAAGGGATGAAACATTACCCATAGTTGAGCCCACAACGTCAACATCTTTTTATTCACATTAGACTCAATATTTGATGGTATTATAATGGAATCCCTATAGTTTTTCATTCACATAGCAACCATTGATATTGTTTTTCTATCAAACCAAATTAATTTATGAATTCATGTTGTTGTGTGATTTATATCTATGATGCATATCTATTTCCCTGAATTTAAGTGGATGGAAGACTTGACATTTACTAGTATGTGGATGGAATCCTGAAGGTTTTCATTCACATACTAGTAAATGTTATTGTATTTGTATCAAAATTAAGGTTTTCATTCACATAACAACAAATGTTCTTATTTTTGTATCAAACCAACTTATTTGCCGAATTCATGTTATTGTGTGATTTATATCTATGATAAATTTCTATTTCCCTATATTAAAGTGGCATGTTAATCATGTTCAACATGCCATTTTAAAATGTCGCTCACAATAAATATGAGATCAATGACATTGGAACCCAACAACCTTTTATGCATAATGCATTATTTAACATAGATTGTATATTTGGCATGTTAAAGTGATGAAACATTAACTACCTTGAACAACTTGAAAATGTTTAATGTGTTAGTGAATATTTATTACTATGTGTATGAAAGCCCTAAAGGTTTTCACTCACATACTAGTAAATTTTATTATCTTTGTATCAAAATTAAGACTTTCATTCCCATATCTATAAATGATGAGTCAGATGTATCAAACCAAATGCTTTGTTGAATTCATGTTGTTATGTTATTGATATAATCCTATGAATTATTGTTGTGTTATTCATTCACATTTTTAAAATTAAAAATATTATTTTCCATAAGTTTTGTTGATCTATTTTTCATTCACATTGTTGTGTCATTAATATCTTCAATGCATTTCTATTTCCCTACCTCCAACTTTCCATGACTTCTACAATCACACATTATACGTTCCCACATAAAAAATGTTTATTTGGATGGAAAGGGATTTGAACTTGGGATGGAAGATTGAACATTTACTAGTATATGGAAGACTAAACATTTATTGGTATGTAGATGGAAACTTTGAAGCTTTTCATTCACATACCACTAGATGTTAGTCTTTGTATCAAAATGCAAGTTTTCATTAACATATCAGTAAATTTTATTGTCTTTATATCAAAATTAGGTTTTTATTCATATACCAATAAATGTGGAGTGACATAAATTATTTTTTCATTGTTTTAAATATTTGTGCAATAAGGACCAATGTCCAGTTAATATGGGTCATTAATATGCAACAAAGGGTCATTTACTAGTTTGTGGATGGAATCCCTGAAGGCTTTCATTCACATAATATTAAATTTAATTATCTTTATATCAAATTTAAGATTGGCATTCCATGCATATTCAACTGTGTGTGCTTGTTGATTGTGAGAAACTTGAGTTTCAATAGTTTTTATATGTCACATGTTTCTTGGTTGATAACATCTTCTACATTTGCTACCTGTTCACCTTTGAAAGTATTTGTTTACTACATTTGCTTCATCTTCTGCATAGTATCTTGAATCTCTTCCTCATCTACCCTTGCTAACCTCATGATAATTTCAGCATCACTAACTTTATTCTCTTCAACATGGAATGTTTCACTTGGAGTCATGTCATTGACTATTGTTTATCAGTGTTTTGACACAACCAATAATTAAGGTGGGTTTTGTTAATCCTGAAATCTCCTAAAAGGAAACCTATGTGAATAAGTCTCCCCAAGGTCTTGGTATGCAAAGTAACTTAATTGGTTCATTGTGACCATTCCATTTCAAGGGGCTTATTTGTGAGTATTTTAGACAAAACAATAGACATTTAAATCATGAGTTAATGCCTAGAAAACTAATAGAATGTTTTAACTATGTAAATGCAGTTGATTATAACACATTTATAAAATTAAAAAATTAATATTGTGAAAGCATCTATAAACAAAGGAGCATGCAATCAAGATAAATCATTAGATTTAGATTTCAACTTAGAGAATAAACTAACAAAGTTAATTAAAGAAAAAGAAAAAGAGAGAAGGGAAGGGGGAAAATAAAAGAAAGAGCCCACTTTCTAATGGAGACCAATCTAATTCTATTGAGTAGACAATCCCATTCATAAACTAATATTCGAGATGGCTAACATGACACAACCATGAATAAATCTTGGTGTAAGAGTCTGAACGTTGAATTAACAATGTCAAAGACAAAAATGGGGCAACCATATACATATGTAAACCAATCCTATTAAATGACAAATATTTCATATAAAGATATTTCCATTAAAGGGATCAATTTGGAGTTCATCAGATACTAATGTGAGTTATAGACATAGCTTCCAAACAACCTTGACTCAAAAATTTAATCTAGAAAGCAAGACGATACCTGAAATAAAATGACTAGTTTGCTTAATTGTGGATAGCCATCTAGTCTGGTCCACTAATCTACTCTAATCTAAGGTATCCATCCCTTATTATAGACTAGGAGGTGATCTTATATATACCTCTAAGTCCATGAATCTCCTTCTCACATTTTAAAATTCATCCCATTACTAAGGTGGTTATAAGAAACATCTATGTTATTGGAAGGTGCAATTGAGGCTCTAACAAACATGCCATCTCAACCATGATCTTGCAGATAATGAATACAATTATGGTAGTATAGGATCATTAAGATTGCTTTCAGATTACCATTTAGATGTGTTTCATGTAGTTAGGTACCATGCCTTTTGAAGGCCAAATTTGTCTTATGTTCTTTGTTTGATACCAATGTGTACGCCACACCCACATTTCATGCCTTATTCATGGTTTCCACTAAATCCATACCATTTTTATTATTTCACCAACTATAATGCCTTAGATTCCATAGTTTAGCCTCATGATGTTGAGCTACAACTTGATTTTTTTTTGACTAGAATGAATAGTCCCACCTCAATTTTTGACAATTTTGATTATTAGATGAAACTTCAATCTTAGTCCCTTCATCTTCTGACATCATTACTATCACATGGGACTTTCTTAGCTTCCCATTCCTTTTCCTTTATTAGGATATTAGCTTTTTCCACTGATTTCAACATTACCACTTGGCAACTTGTCGGTGTTCATGGGCTTTACTTTGGTGTCGACTTTTGTCATTACCATGGCCACATGATTTCTACTTGGCCTCCTAGGCTCCTCATGCCTTGGGCTAATGTTGTAAATTCCCTGAGATCTCAAGTTACTATTCTCAAGCTTTTGATCTTCTAAGAGGGTACCATGTGGTGCCTTCTTAGGGCCTTGAGGCCATAATCCCTTGGCTTATGGGTTAATGCTTTAATGCCCTTGAGATTCTAAATTTTTGAGCTTCTAAGGTCCCAAGGTTTTTGTTAATGTTTTAACACTTTAAATTTTTCAATGTTCTAAGGTTTTAAGGTTTTGAGACATATGGCAGAATATTAGGGCCTCAAAGGCTTTAAAAAGACTAAGTCATTTTTTCAAAAACATTTGGCTCTGAAGTCATGAGTTGATAATATTTGGATGTATGGAAGAATCTAGGGAGACATGGGAAGCTTTTAAAAACCTAAGAGTAAATAATAAATTGACTAAGTAAATATTTTTCTAGAAAACAAAGTTTTGCCAAGAGAATTTTTAGTGAGAATCAGTCATTTAATATAGGAATTGAAACTAATCATTTGTATAAAATCAAGTTTTAAGCCTAAACATTCAAGTGACAAAGTCTATAGAAAATGATAAAATGATTTAAAAAAAGGGAAATAGACTTTATAGGCTTAAAATAAACCTACAAGTTAAACATTAGTGTTCACAAATGAAATCTTAGACTAAACTAAAGAAAATGTAAAGACATTAGAAAAAAACATACTCAGTCACTTGTAACTTAACATATATCACCTTGCATCATTAGAAGGAGTTCAAACAACCAAACCACCAAAACCCCTCAAAATAAATAAATATTAGGCTATAGATAAAAAGAGGGTCCCCATTTTTAGATTGAAAATGGTGTATGTTGGTGAAAGCAATAAAAAATGGTGACTCTTGTTGGTAGATACTCCTGAGCATCTACATAATCCAAAATCTTTGGTTCTTGCATACAAACAAAAAACATTATATGTAAATGATGAATCTAGACAAAATCATATGGATAAAGCACTAAATTCCTACCTTAATGTAGCATACTCAGCTATAATCATGCTAAATACCATTTATATGTGTGTTCAAGTGATTAATTATTTTATAGTTTTGCATACACATGCAACAATTTAGATTAACTTAATAGATCATAACTTCTGAGGGAAAATAGTTTGTAATTTGGCTTGGAGGAACGTCATGATCATTGATCTACTACCATCAAGACATCCACAGCCTTGAATAGGATACATCTTATCCCTTTTGAAGGCCTTGTTCCATTGCCAACTAGGATGGAAATCATATGGTGGAGGTTACCAAGATCACCCTTTCGAGAAGAATTTTTAGATTTTGCATTTTGGCTCATTTTTTTTTAAATGAGACTTTCCTTTTAAATACATGTATGATTTGGATCCAATCCATTGGTTTATGGAAAATCATAAAGTTCATAATTAGTTAAGGTAAACCCAAAAAATACAATGTTGTATTTTATTCAAATGTTTCAATTAAGTGTATGGATGGATTTAAATGAGAAAATAAACCTTTCTAAATCCACACATTATATTTTGAATCATTGGCCTTTACCAATCTAAAAATGCACAAGAAAGTATGACAGTTTATGTAAGTGTTCTAGCAAAATTAACTTTTATGCCTTGAGTTCCATTCATGTTGTTTACTTACCAGTAGGCCTTCCATTCCATCATTCATTGATTAATGGGAACCTTAAGTAAAATAAAGAAGGACCGAACAAAACAAAATAAAAAAGGGAAACTAAACTAATAACAAGGGACATGAACGATGTTCTTAAATATGAAATTTGTGCATGGAAGATGGTGATGAACGAAAGGGAGAAGGAAGGCGCGAAAGGGGAGGGTTCAGGTCTGAACTACAGAGTGGCACTTGGATTGCAACAGGCGGCTCAAGGTATGCAAAATGCTGAAAAGGCTCCCTTCTCATAGGTTTCAGGCCCCTTTGACACAGAAGAGCCCATTGGCATGTGACTACCCAAGGTCAACAGATGCCTGAAAAGATGTAAGGAGAGGCCCAAGCTGGTTATACCAATGGACATAATTGCTGAAGACATAGAATACTATTCAAATCACTCTTTGTATTGCAAGTTTTTGGGGCTTAAAACTTCACTCCAGTTCCTGGAAGTGTGGGCTCAGAGGACATGGGCACCGAAAGGAGAAATGGATATCACATTGTTAGCTAATAGCTATTTTATGGTCACTTTTTCCTGTCTAATTGACAATAACAAAGTCTTTGCTAGAGGACCTTACTTTCATAACTAGGTGGGGTTGTTTATCAAGCTGTGGCATGCTAGTTTTATACCATCAGAGGAATTTCCAAATTGTGTCCAGATGTAGGTGCATCTACCTCACTTTCTGGTGGAATGTTGTCATGAAGACACTTTGAAAATGCTTGTGTCTTTGCTGGGAAGGTGAGTCGGTTCTTCAATGTCAATCCTTGGGAAAAAGGTAATGACTTATGCCCACATTTGTGTTGAAATTGATCTTAGCAAGCCAATACCTAATGTTGTTGAAATGAGTGTGAGACCCTTTTCTTGGGTGCAACAATTAGATTATGAAACTCTTCCTTTTCATTATTGTATTTTCCATGCTTATGGTCACTTGTAGCGATGGTGTCCCAAATCAAAAACCTTTGAATCCCAGCTTGCTCAACCTGCTCGCAATCCTCCTAAAATAAAGGGAAGGGCTCGATTCTAGGTGATGTGCCTGAAGTCGATGGTTTTATGCCAATTAAAGGCCGCTATAGAAACAGGGGCCAAAAATGGTCCTTAAAGGAAAGACAAGCAGATGACTTAATAGATTTGAAATACTAGATGACCTTAATCAGTAGGAGGTGAATCCAGGGTTAATAATTTTGGATCAACAAATTGAGGGCCCAACACAGGAGACCATTGTTTCAGGTGCTTTAATTGAACCACAGGATATTGGGGATTAACACATGGATATGGACTAGAAGATGATGATTTCATACGTATTGACTTCCTCAGTTGTTCCCTCTAAAGAAGATGGAAATCCACCTCTTATAGGGAAAACTAGGGATTTAGGGGCAGCAAGGAGTAGTAAATCTTCTCCTCATCTGGGACTTTTGCAAAAGGACTTCAAGAAGGGAGGCAGGGAGAAATCTATCAAGCCTGGTAGAAAAAAGGACCTGGAAAAGATCAAACTAATGGGAGAGACTTTGGTGGAGTCAGGGTCTGTGAAGACTCTGGATGCTCATTTTCTAAATCCTCTAAAATGATTGTACTATCTTGGAATGTAAGGGGCTTGAATAGCAGCGCTAGACAAAATGATGTTCATAACTTGATTAGAAGTCAAAGACTTGATGTCCTTTTTCTACAAGAGACTAAGCTTTTAGTTGAGGCTATGTTCAGATTAGCGCCTAAGTTGTGGAGGCAAGGGGACTATCAATGCATTGGGGCTCTTGGATCTTCAAGGGGATTAGCTTGTCTTTGGAACCCTTGAAAGATCAATCTCATAGGATGGTTGTCTTCTAAATTTTCCATGACTATGATTGCTTCCAGTTTTGAGATGAGGGAAGTCATTCTCCTTTCCAATATCTATACCCCTACCGACTGGCAGGGTAAACACTCCTTATGGGGCCATATCAATTTTGTTCGTAGCTTGGCTCCCTTCCAACCTTAGATTATGGCTAGAGATTTCAATGCTATTCTTAAATTGACTAAAAAGCATGGTGGTATGCCAAGGCTTGACCCCTCTACTTTACGTATGTGTAATTATATATAAGTTTTGAATTTAGTCAACATTAGGCCCAACAATGGACAGTTTACATGGAACAATCAGAGGGTTGGGAAACACTGCATTGTTGAGAGACTAGATCATTTTTTGGTTTCTAATTATTAGGTCGGTGGTATGTGGTCTACAAGGTCTAAAATTTTGGACTGAAGAGGATCGAATCATTGGCCTATTAAGCTAAATAGTGTATCAAAGTATCAGCCTCACTCTCCTTCCTTCAGATTCCAACTCGTGTGGCTGTGGGATCAATCATTGTTTGAGTGTGTGGCTAATTGGTGGAGGTGGGGTAGCCCTACCCATGGTACGGCAATGTATATCTTTGCTAAATCACTGTAGTTTGTGAAGTATAAGCTCAAATGGTGGAATCATCAATTCTTTGAGAATATTTTTCATGTTAAGGCTGCTGCACAGACTAAGCTTGATGGTATCACGAGAATAATAAGGGAGGAAGGATTGACCGAAGACTTACTTCAAGATGAAGCTCAGGCTGTGAAAGACCTAGAGGAATGCGAGCTACGAGAGGAAATGTTCTTGAAGAAGAAAGCACTGATATAATGGCTCTAGGAAGGGGATAGAAATACCTCTTTTTTCTTTCATTCATCCAAATCTAGGAGGCATGGAAACTCTATTTCGGCCCTAGTCAATGAAAAGGGTGAGCGGCTTAACTCCTTTCCTGTAATGTCTGAGGAGGTGGTGTAGTACTTCTCTACTCTTTTTAGGGAAGATGCAAATGGGGAATTACCAAAAGAAGCTCAAGTTTTCTTTTGTATTCTACCTCTAGTGATGCGTGAAATGAATGAGAATTTAATGAAGGATATCACACTTGGGGAGCTTGAGGAGACTATTACCTAGATGAAAAAAGGGAAAGCAACTGGACCTGACGGCTTCCCGACTGAGTTCTACCAAGAATTTTGGGATATTATCAAATTGGATCTTTTAGCTATTGTTCAAGAATCTTAGCAGAATAAGCAAATGCTTAAGGCTTCAAATGTGACCTATCTTGCCCTCATACCCAAATGCGAAGGAGCTAATAGGCTAAGTCAATTTTGCCCTATATCTCTTTGCAATGTTGTTTATAAAATTATATCTAAAATCATTGTAGATAGTTTAAAAAGAGGGCTAAGCATTGTGATCTCTGAAGAGCAGAGTGGTTTTGTGGAGGGCAGGCAAATTTTGGATGGTATTGTTATAACTGTTGAGTCCATTCACTCCATGGCCAGCTCTAAAGATAAAGCAATGTTTATTAAACTGGATATGGCCAAGGCCTTCGATAGGGTCAGATGGTCATTCCTACAAAAGGTTCTTAGTGCTTTTGGTTTTGCAGATGAATGAACTCAATGGGTCATGAGCTGCATTTCCTCAGTTTCCTTTTTGGTGCTTATCAATGGGGAACATACAAAGTTATTTGGTGCCTCTAGGGGGTTGTGATAAGGAGATCCCCTGTCTTTGTATCTCTTTCTTCTCCTCACTGAAGGTTTGGGGAGGATGATCAGAAGGAATAGAGAGGATGGGCATATTCAAGGCTAGTGATGGGGTGGTGAACTGTTGGCACAGTCTCACTTGCAGTTCGTTGATGACACTGCTCTAATGAGCATGGCCATAATGAGTGAAGCAGCTAATTTGTGCAAGGTGTTATATGTTTACTTAACGGCCTCAAGACAAAAGGTCAATGAAGACAAGTCATCCATCTTCTTCTTCAATACACTGGCTCCCATCCAGTAGTGAATTGCTTGGACCATGCATTTTTACAGTGGGACTCCCCCCTTGATTTACTTGGGCATTATTATTTCAGCTGGCCGTATACCCAAAGAATCTTGGCAGAATATTTTGGATAAATTCTGGGTGAAAGTGAATCATTGGACTCATAAGTGGTTATCTTTTGTGGGCTGTGTTCAACTAATCCAATCTGTGGTGTAGGCTTTGCCCATTTACAAATGTATGCTTTAGGTTGCCCCGATGGGAATTGTTAAGGAGTTTGATTTGATTGCTAGGCAATTTTTATGGGCTGGTACTCTGATGACCTCTAAATGGAGCTTAGTTAGATGGGAGATTATTTGTAGCCCTAAACAACATGGGGGGCTCAGTCTAAGGTAGATGGACTTCAATGGATTTGCTTTAGTGGCTAAGCTTTATTGGCATTGGTGCACTGAATAAGACAAGGCCTGGGCCAAAATTCTCTCCTAAAAGTACTACTTGAGGACCATTCAGAGTGATATTCCTCGATATCCCCTCATTGGGAAAGGTTCAGTGATATGAGGTACTCTCAAAAAAGGGGTTGCTCTTATTAAGGAAGGCTTATTCTGGATTTGTAAGCGGGGATCCAAAGCTCTTTTTTGGACTGACTCTTGGGACGATAATCCTCCCATTATTTCTCAGTTCCCTAATTTGTCAAACCTTTGTTAGAGATTCTTTGAGGCTGGTTGGTCTCAAGTGAGTGACTTTAAATCATATATTTCATGCGAGCAACTGGAGGTGGCATGATGGAAAGCTCCCAAGGCTTGGCCAGTTATTGGGATGCAGGAGGAGCATGATGAGCTACTGAGCCTCCTTTCTAGGCATCATTGTAGATCTCTCCAGGAGAAAGATGAGCTTGCTTGGTCTCCCAATCCTAAGGGAGTTTACATAGTTGCCTCTAGATATCAGGCCTTACTATTTTAGAGATTGGGCAGGGGGGAAGTGTAATGGTGGAGACAGGTCTGGAATAAATTTTCATGGCCAAAATGTAACTACTTTGTTTGGTTGTTGGCTTGGAATAGGTGCTTGACCTGGGATAATCTCTAAAAAAGAGGCTTCTAAGGCCCTTCAATTTATGTTATGTGCAGGGTGGCTGAGGAGGATTTTGCTCACCTATCTTTTTGTTGCTCCTTTGCTTTGCAACTCTGTCACTATTGGTAGGATGTCTGGCAGAGCCCCTATTTTCATGCTTCATCATTGGTCGACATTTGGAGTGGCATGGGAGAACCCCCTCTAGGACGGTTTTCCTATAGGATGTATGGTTAGGGGGGCCCATCTTTCTACTATGGCAGCTCTAGCTCGAGAGAAATAGGTGGATATTCTAGGACGTGAGGATTAAGGCACAACAAGTCTGGTAAAAAGTCGTGGGGATGATTCAAGAGATTGTGCAGGCCAAGAGTGAGGTTTGCCTTCCTTTAACCAAATAGGATGTTGAGGTGGTGGCGTGACTTAGATTCCAGTGACTCTCAGGTAATTTGGCTCGTGTCAGGAGAGGTTGGCAGATCAAAGAGAAGATGCATAGGGTCGGTTAGTGGTAGCACCCTCCCAATGGGATTCTCAAGATCAATATGGATGGTTCCTCCAGGGGCAATCCCAAGCCTGCAGGTACTGTGGGATAGGTAGGGACTCTGAAGGTATGGTGATTTTCCTCTTTGCGGTCCTTGAGGGGATGCAAACCAACAACATGATGGAAGGCCAAGCTATTCTTTATGCCCTTGAGTAGGCTCAGGCTTTGGGTTGGTGTAGGATCATTTGTGAATTAGATTCCCAAGTCTTGATCAACCTACTCATTAAGAGGAAAGTTTTGGATGTCAATTGGCAATTGGCTTTGATTGTGCAACAGATTTTGAGGGTTAGCTCGCTCATGGATATAGTTACGTTTGTTCATATTCCATGTGAATGGAATAGGGCAGCAGATTATTTGGCAAAATGGGTGTCTAAGCATTTACATGGAGGAAATACTAAGGATTGGGAGTCTCTCTCCCTAGTTGTTCGCTTTGATTTGGAAAGAACTCTAGAGGAAGATAGGGAGGTTTATACTAATGCTTAGTTGGGATCGTGCCTAGTTTTTTTGCATTTGTTGCTTTCCTTTGGGGGTTTCTGTCCCCCATTCTTCTTGTAATGCTCTTCTTTGTTTTTCAATAAAAATTTTACCCTTTTATAATAAAAAAATAGGACATGAACAAAAAAATCAAAAAGGAAAAATAAAGGAAAAGAGAAATTATTTACAGATGTTTTCAAGCAAAGGCATGTTTAAAACTAGTTAGAAACTTGTGTTATAGGATTTTCAGAAGGGAAAAGGACATTATTAATTTATTCTATGTTGTCCTCTACATTCATGGACATTATCCCAAAAAAAATTGTCTATGTCATTTTCATACAATTCAAATCAACTAGGGCTACAAAATTATGCATTGTGTTTGTATCTAGATTGAAAAAATCATGAGGGATAAGGCTTAAGAAATGACTCTGCCCACACTTAGAATTGAGATGAAGAATAAGTTTGAACATCAATACATACCAAAATGTGTTCATCACCCAACATGGTAGAGATTTCCTCTTTATTTTAGCCATCAGATGAATTGATTGGTGAATGTTCTTAGACTGAAATAGATACCATGGTAGTATCATGATGGTTTTATTTGTTGTCAAGGAGGTATGGGAGTGTTTCTTACCATGTTAAAAACCTCCTAGCCTTGTCATCAATGGATAAAGTGTGTATAGAGATAGTTCTCACCAAGTAATTTTTGAATTGCATCTCCATTAGCATGACTTATTCATTCAAGCCACTATGTTCAAGTTCTTCCCTTGGATTGCCTCTATTATTGAGATTAATGCCATGGCTACACTATTCAAGTTCAATCCATTTAGATTGAAGGTTAAATTATCCTAAGGTGAGAAATCATCCATTTTGAACTTTTTCAACTCACCTTATTCACTTGGACAACCTATTTTATCATTGTTTTATTTTTCATCCATCCTTAATGATGGGATGGGTGTTAGATTGTTTCACTTAAGTTATTGACTATCTTGGATCAGATTGCCAAATGTAAGAATAATAACATAGGGTAAGAATGCTTTAGATTCATAGCATGCATCTTCCTCATCCAATAGCTCCAACTCCTCTAATTATTCTTCTAGATGATTACAAGATATGTCAGATCATTCATTAAATATATGGGTGAATCTTCATCAATTTATTTTTAGCCACTAATTTGCCTTCAACAGTTGTTGCTTCCTCATCTTTGAAGTCACCATCACCACTGCTATAGCCTTCAAATAATGGTTCAAGCCTGTGAAATGGGATGTTTTCATCATGCATGATTATCTCAACATTAGAAATACATCCATGCTCATAAACTCCAAATGATGCATTAGGGAATGGAAATTCATAGCTTAGATCATGCATTGCCTTCTAATTGTCTCCTGTAATAAATGGTACTTGATTACTAATATCACCCAAAGATACAAAATCACTAAAATAATATGAAGAATTCTATTGATTATACACAATTAATTAAGTTACATGCATTAAAAGAGTAAGCAAGGCTCTTATTTATCACATTAGAATTTGATTGAATGTAAGCTTGGGGAAATGCTTCATTGTGAGGCACATATTGATCCATGGGCTAAATTTTAGACATGAAACTCAAAGGATTTTAGGCATAAATGATCTGTTATTCCAAAGAATAAGAAGGGTGGTATCAAATCCCTGAGTCACTAAATATTTCTCTATATTGATGGCCTCTTGGTAGACCTATGCTAATGATATGAGAGCAGATGATTTCATCCTAACAAACATAACAATCAAGGGATGCATAGTTATGAGGTAGAAGTTTATGGTAATTGCTTATGATTTTAGGAAAGGGTGTTTCAACCTTATGTCTACTTGATTGAATTGATGGTTGAATACATTGATTGGTTCGTTGGGATCTCTATAAGCTATAGTAAGTTAATAGGACAAGATAAAAGATTCAATGGGCACACTAAAATGGTTGAGGAATAGAATTTCAAATATGGCCCATGAGGTGATGCATCTTTCTAATATACCAATATACCAATAATAGGTCATTTGATCCAAAGAATGGAGGAATAGGAGTAAAACCACATCCTCATAATGAATCTACTTTTTGGTGATGGCTTATTTGAAAACCTGGATGTGTTCTTCGTAGTCTCATCCTACCATGGATATATTTTTCACAAAATGTTTGGGGGTTCTTGGGAAATTCATGGGAAGGTCCTATAACATTCATAAGATAGTTACGTCCTCCTAACCAAGCTAAGGCCATTGGAGGGCTCAGTTAATTATGTATTCCAGTCTACAAATCTAGAAAACAACTAGGAAACTCCTTCAAAAAATAAGACAAGTCCAAAATAATCTTGCAGGCCCTCCTTCTAGTGTCATTCATGTTGATTAGTCTTTTGACATAACTAGTAATTGAGGCATGGGTTGTTAATCCTAGCCTCTCCTGAAAGGATACTTGCATGAATAAGTCTTCGCAAAGTATTGGTTACTAGGTCTTGGTATGCAGGGTAACTCAGTTGGCTCATTATGACCATTCCATTTCAAGGGGCCTATGTATGAGTATTTCAAACAAATCAATATATATTTAAATCATGAGCTACTTCCTAAATAACCAACATAATGTTTTAACTATGTGAATGCAATTGATTATATCACATTTATAGCATAGAAGATTTAACAATGTAAAAATATCTATAAACAAAGGAACATACAATCAAGATAAATTATTATATTTAGATTTCAAATTAGAAACTAAACTAACAAGGTTGATTTAAGAAAAATAAAAAGAGAGAAGGTTAGGGAGAAAAGAGAAGAAAGAGCCTAATTTCTAATGGATACCAGTCTAATTCTATTGGGTAGGCAAGCCCTTTCATAAACCAATCTTCAATATGGCTAGCATGGCATAACCACAAATAAATATTGATGTGAGAGGCTAAGGGTCAAAGTAACAATGTCAAAGAGGAAAATGGGGTCACCATATACATGTGTAGACTAAGTCTGTCAAATGGAAAATATTTCACATAAAGATATTTCCATTAAAGGGATTAATTGGGAGTTCATCAGATACTCATATGAGTTATAGATATGGCTTCCAAACAACCTTGACTCATAAAGTTAATCTAGAAATCAAGATGATACATGAAAGAAAATGACTAGTTTGCTTAACTATGGAGAACCAGCTAGTCTAGTCTATTAATATACACTAGTCTAAGGGAGCCAACCCTTATTACAAAGTAGAACCTAATCTTATATACAACTTCAAGTCTATGGAACTCCCTAAATTTTAAAATTCATCCCTTTATTGGGGTGGTTATAAGCAATCATCTATGTGATTGGAAGGTGAAATTGAGGCTCTGACATACATGCTAGCTCGACGATGCTTTTGCATATATTGAATTGAATTCTGGTAGCCAGGATCATTTGTATTGCTTTTGGATTGCCATTTAGATGTGTTTTTTGTAGTTAGGTACCATGCCTTTTTAAGGCCAAGTTTGTCTTATGCTCTTAACTTGATCCCAATATGCATGTTATGCCCACAATTCACACCTTATTCATGATTTTCATTGAATCCATCCCCTTTTGATTTTTGGGCCAAATACAATGCCTTAAATCCATTGTTTATCCTCATATTACTGAGTTACAACTTGATTTTACTATTGAATTGAATGCATAGTCCTACCTTGGCTTTTGATAATTTTGATGGCCAGATGGGCCATCAATCTTAGTCATTTAATATTATAAAATTATTACTACCACATGGCTATTTCTCAGCTTCACATTCCTTTTCCTTTGTTGGGATAATGGCTTTTCCTGATGAGTCCCCATTTGACACTTGACATATTATTGATGCTCATAAGATTTTCTATGTTGTATATATTTTTCATTTCTATGGCCACATGTCTTCTTCTCAACCTCCTACGCTCCTCATGCCTTGGGCTAGTACCTCAAATGCCCTAAGCTCCTAGGTTAATGTTGTAATCACCCTAAGATTTTGATCTTCTAAGAGGGTGTCATGTGGTACCTTCTTGGGGCCTCGGGTCCATGGGCCTTTGGCTTTTGGGTTAATGATTTAATGCTCTCAAGGTTTTGAGGTTATAAAATCTTGAGGTCCTAAGGATTTTTTAATGATTTAATGCTTCTAAGGTTATGATATTTTTAGCTTTTGAGGTTCAAATCCATGTGGCACTATCTCAGGCCCCAAGGATTTAAAAGACTTAATTATTTTTCCAAAATGTTTTGGCCCTGAAGTCATGTGTTGATGATATTTAGATGTGTGAAAGAATATAAAGAGCCATGAGAAGCTTTTGAAAATCTATGAGAAAATAATAAATTGTCTAATTAAATGTTTTTCAGAAAAACAAAAATTTTCTAAGCAAATTTTATGTGAGAAGTAGTCATATAATATAAGAAATGAAACCAATCATTTCCATAAAATTAAGTTTCAATCCTAAAAATTCAAGTGACAAAGTCTATAGCAAATGATAAAATTATTTAAAATAAAGGGAGATAGACTTTATAGGCTTAAAATAAACCTACAAGTTGGCATTAATGTTCATATATGAAAGCTTAGATGAAACTGAATAAAATGTAAAGACATATAAAAAAGCATGCTTAGTCACTCGTAACTTAGCATCTATCAAAATTCACTGTCAGAAGGAGTTCAAATAATGAAACCACCAAAAGCCCTCAAAATAAATAAAGATCAAACTCCTGATCAAAAGAGGGTCCCCATTTTCAACTTGAAATGGGGCATGTTAGTGAAGGAATTAAAAACTATCATTTTAATATTTAGGGGCTAAATACTTGTCCTTTTAAATCCATATTTTATATTATCAGGAATGTGTTCCCTCTTTAATGTTATGCTTCCCAATGTGGCCATTTATTATCTCCTAATATCTATACCATGATGCTTATTCACCCATGATGTCTTCTCACTCTTGAAGTAGGCCTTAAATGAACCAAACACAATTGCATCTAATGGATACAATTTGTGTCTACTATGTGTAAGAAATATAGGTAGGTTAACCCAAAAAACTCTTTGATTATTGATACTGAAATATGGTTGTCATGCCCATAAACTATTAGAAGATGTCTATTTGTAGGTGAAATTCCTTCTGGTACAAGTCTTAATAAATGGTGCATCCAATTCATAAAAAATTATTGTGTTGCCCATGCATGGGGTTGGGAAACCATAGATGTCCCTAGTTCACAACCTAAAATGAAATTTTACTACTATATTTTTTATTTGAATAGGTAGAACCCTAGGATACTCTAGCTATCTACATTCACACATGCTAAAATTATGACGAATTATTTACTCTTGGACATTATCTTTGGCACATTCCTTGCACCTTTTTTGGTGATGACTCACATACCATAATTTCATTTAGCTTGCATACCCACCTCATCACAATCCCATATTTTGTGTGCCCCATAATGGTTTTAATCATACATAATTCACAAGTTATAAAAAAAAAGTCACTATGGATGACCTTAGCATCATATCCCTATCTCTATTTAGTCCTTTTGTTTTTCTCATAGACAAATTAGGGTGACCATTTTTAAAGCCTTTCCACCATGACTTGGTAGTGACCCCATCATTGAAAGGGTTGGGCCTAGTTTAACATATGTGGGAAATGTGTGCCTTCAAATGCGATATGTCCAACCCACGGCTCATGTTGACTAATTCCTTCCACCACTACATGATCTCGATTCTTTTACATTTGATAAAATAGTGGGTAGACCCCTCTGGTTAGTTGTTATAATTCATTTAAACTGATTAGAAAAATTATATGGTTTCACACCCCACTTTACCACTATAGAGCTTGTAGATTAACCATTCTCCTCCACATATCTCATTTCACTTTATATATCATACTTTTTCCACTTTTTATGCAATAAAAACCTACTTAGTGGCAATAACATTTTTGTTAGCTTCCTTCTTTGGCTAGTTGGTAGTGTGTTGGTCTTCAACAAATTCATTCTCTTCCTACTAGCAATGGGTTACTCTTATTCATTAAACTCTTCATAAAAAACATTAGGAAATCTTACTCCTCTATTATTCATTGTTTCATGTAGCTATCATCTAACAAACAGTGTCTTCTTCTTGGCATTCCTCATGCTAAACTAAAATAATTAACAAATTATATAAGTCATTGACCATAGAATGGAAAACATATCAAAAATAACTATGGGAAAGAAAAATTTTAATTTTGAAAATGTGAATAAATAACACAACAACATATCAATAGCACAATAATATGATTTCACAAAAGGATTTGGTTTGATACGTATGACTCAACATTTACTGGTATGTGAATGAAATGGTTAATTTTGATAGAAAAACAATAACATTTATCGGTATATAAATGAAAACCTTCATGGCTTATGTCCATAAACCATTAAATGTTAATTCTTATAGAGATATAGGTCTTCCAACATGGTCCTTTGTTACTAATTAATGACCCATATTAACTATACAATGATACTCACTACATATTTTTAAGCCAATACAAAATAATGTGTTCATTTTTATTTTATTAGTTGTTGATTTTTTTTAAATAGTTTGACATATTGGTTTGGATGATTATTCATACCTATAAAATGACTTAAAATGACATACCGGGTGATTTAATTTTGTGTTATTAGGTGAACCCACTAGATTGGTTGAAGGAGGGAACAACAAATTTTGGCCTTGTGAAATAATTATATAATCTAAATGTTGTAGGTAGGGAAATAGAAATGTGTTGTAAATGTAAATAACACAACAACATGAATACATAAAATGATATGGTTTGATAAAAAATAATAACATTTAATCATATGTGAATGAAAACCTTTATGGCTTCCATCCACATAGCATTAAATGTTCACTAACACATTAAATGTTTTTAGGTTATTCAATACAGGTAATGTTTCATCCCTCTAACATGCCAAAAATATAATCTCTATTAAACAATGCATTTTACATAAAATGTTGTTAGGTTCAATCACCGTTCATATCACATTTACTATGAATGAGTGAAATTTTAACACTGCATGCTAAACAATATTAACACGACACTTTAATGTAGGAAAATATAAATGTATCATAGATATGTTCATAGATATAAATAACATATCGGCATGAATTCAAAAAATAAATTGGTTTGATAACATTTGTTTTTATGTGAATGAAAACCTTGATTTTGAGACAAAGATAATAATGTTTACTAGAATTTGAATGAAAACCTTTAGGGATTCCATCTACATACAAGTAAATGTTAAGTCTCCCAACCCAGTTTCTAAACCCTTTCCATTGAAGCAAGCAATTATCTATGGAAACTTTCTTTGGAAGCACAATGATTGGGGGGGTGCGAATCGGTCTTCAAAAACATTTCTTTCTATTATACTTAAGCAATCATGAATCATTCAAACAAATATATAGATCTAGCAAGTATATGCAACTATCCACATAAGCATGAAACTCAAGAACACATCACATATGTATAAAACCCTCAAGGGGAAGAAAAACCATTGATCTCTGAAAATGGACTACAATCCTATAATTCAAAAACCAAATATAGTGAAATGCATATTCCATATGGGGCACCAACCCAACTAGCCAAACACCCACTTGATAAGGCTTTAGCAAGTACCTACATGCAAGGAGGAACCCACCCCCCTAGATGAGTCAGAAACAACTCATCCACATGATTTTTTTGATAACCTTTAGAATACTATGTTGCTTAACCAACTGATGATGATCACCTCTTCAGCTCTTCACACTCTATCCCTCTCAAACTACCTTCTAGGCTTCTTCACTCAACTAGGTCTATTCAAGAATGATTAGGTCATATGACCTTGATTTTAATATGTAGACATAATTATATATCTTCATTATAGATCCTCTAGATTCCTCTAATGGTCTACAATACCTCTTTCTTCTCAACAATGTGTTTTTTCATTTGCTTGCACTTTCTTACTCAAATAGGCCTAAAACTACCTTGTATATATACCATTCCTTATTCATATACCACTTAGTCAGCCACACACCCTTAATATATTTATGTCAACCATTATTATGACATATCTTGGACATTAATCAAATGATCTTTGAGTCCTTTTTCGTCTGACATGACTTAATTAGGCCTCATTTCACTTTTAGGTCTCATAGAGACCTAATTGCATTATGTCTATCCCTTAACACCAAAACATGATTCTCTTGGGCTTAGATGGATTTATCCAATACTTGAAAAAAATTCAACCACTTATTAAAGTAACTCTTCTAACCTACTCCATGCTTGTTTAGATCTACATCTTTCATTCATACCTTGAAACCTTTTTTAGGACAAATTGCCCTATTAGGCTTTTGTACCTCAACAAACTATCTTGCAAGAATGAAGCTCAAACATACATAAGACACTCAAATATGATAAAATAAGTATATATATAAAGTCTAAATGACCTCAAGTTCATCATAAAAATAATTAGACACTTCCACTTAGAATATAAGGCTTCAAGAACACCTTTGTAACTCACTCACTCAGAACTACAAGATTACCTCAAAAAAAAGTCATGGTGAATTAGACCTCTAATGACTATATAGACATTTTAAATGATTTATGGTGAATGTAGGTGATCCTATGAAATCATTATACCATTATTAGATAGAAATATCATATGGTCAAATGATAGATATTGGTCTTACAGGCCAATCTCATGATCTTATATCTCATTATCTTATATGAACAAGATAGGTCAACTTGAGAGCAAGGTTTTTACCACACACATGACCTATAAAGATTATTCCAAGAATGAAAATGTATTAAAAAACTTTAATAACATCTCCATTCACTTTTTTTCATCATTCTATCATGGTAACACATTCCAATTCATCTTCTCACTGTTACTTGGATTTTTCACTATTTGCACCATTAGGCATGTTAGCGACTGACTAACTTGGATGACTAGTTTAACACACTTGAGGATTATAAACTATCCATAAACCTTCATAGACATAAAAAAATGAGTATATACCTTCTTCCTCCATCCATTTTATTACTATTTTCAATGTAACTTTTGACTTCTACAACAACTTCTTTATAAATAAGCTTGTACCTCAACATTTTCTCACTTCTCTCTCTAACCAATACCACTTGTAGGTACCTGAGATACTCCAATACAAGATATAATAAATTACCTAATCATAACAATCCATTATAGTCACTTTTGGTAAACATATTCAACATTGACTCTTTATTAGGGTTTTAAGAGGGTTTAAACCTATTTTCACTCTTAATGATTGTTCATTAAGCATGGCCCCTCAATCCAAAAACTATTACCTATAATTTTGGGTTAGGATCCTTCCAAATATACCATGAAATTCTTATGTTCCCATTTAAAAGTTTGATGAGCCAATGAGTACAATAAAATCATTCTCAGGCTGAGAATCCTTCATTCTGAGCTCTCGAGAGACCTCTAAACAAATTTTCATGTCGTGTCCTTCAAACTAGAACCTCAAAATTCATGTACATGCCTAAAAAATTTGAATCACCTTTGTAAATTCTCACCTACTCACACTTTATTTATAAATTGATCTTGATGCCCCATTAGGCTACACTCTCTCTCTTTATGCCATAGTCTTTATACCTTACTAGGCCTTAAACTGACCTTCATGCCTTTTTCAATGCTCTCAACACCTCATTATCATGCTCAAAATATCATTCTCATTCCATACAACCTCTCTCATGCTTAACCACTACCATACATCCTTTACATGCCTTGACAATAGATCATGATACCTCATTAGGCTAAGTAGGGTTTAAGATAGGTCTAGATATAGACCTAGACTGAAGGTCCTACCCCTGTAGGCTCACCCTAAAACTCTCATGAGTGTTATAATTCCTCACATACATGATCAAACAAACTCATACATCCATTCATTCCTATGTGCACTCATCTCATCAAACCACCATGGTTATACCTTCTCACAAGGTTTATTCATGACATGACTAGGCTTAGGCTACGTAAGCATTTGATACCTTGACTTGTTCCTTCTATGTCATGACCTCAAAAAACAACATCCAAGCAGATATAATACATTACACCTTACTCATATTACTAGAGAATTCTCTTTCTAATGACAACAATCTTCCACAACCTCATACAGACTTAAAACCACATTACCAAGATTCATATGACTTGGCATCTATCTTCCATGCACCTGAACACCTTTTAAATCATCCTCGACATCAACCTTGACTTTCATGAAACCATAATACATTAGTTGCCTTTAAATTCTCTCTTGACCACACTATTCTCAATGCATCTTATCTCATCACATACTATTAACTAGGCATAGTCACCTTTATTCATTCATTTCACTATGCTTCCTTTACATGGGTCACCCTTTCATGATTTGTACCTTCCATACTCACAACATTCATGAAAATATCAATCTTGATCACTCATCACCTTTGACAACATCATGCTTCCAACTAAGAACACACTCTCAACATGTTACTACCATGCTCAATAGATCTTTGACATCAATGACCATTATGCCTTTACATGATATACCCTTTTGACATCAATGACAACAACATGCCAAAAAACTCCCACTTTGTCATTGATGAAAAACACACTACATAAATGAAATCACTTCAAAAATGATAATTTTCCCATCTACTCATTCTCCCCCTTTTGACATGAATGATAAAGGGTCTTCTACAAACTACCATCTGATCCTTCAACCTGAATTTCAATTAACAACACAAAGCTACAAAGCTCCCCCTAAAACCATACTATCCTCTTGAGTCATAATATGGAATCCACTCTCAGAAACATTTATAAATAGTCTAATTCTCCCTTTCTTGGTAACAGGATCATAGAGTGTATGAAGCATTATACAAACATGCTCTCCTTTATCCTCATAGCTTGTGCTCATCATATGAGTGATCCAAACTCACATACCTTTCTCAACATCCTTAAAGCATCTCTCATATACCAATCAGATACATAGGCTTTCATCACACTTTCATCTATATCAACAACATTCAACTTATCTCTATGGTCATATTGGTCTTGTAGACTAATCCATATTCCATGTCTCTAGACAAAATCTCGTGCTCAGACTTTCATTCCATATCATGACTCCTTATGAAATGATCTCCAAAATCAATGCCAAAACACCTTTCATCATGTCATATATATACAATCTATAGATAAAACAACTTCTATCTTATAATAGAGACAACTTGAAATACTCTCAAGATGAATCCTTCTTTGACTGCAACCTCATGCTTCTATAGATGGGAGAGTGTTTTCATGAGGTTTAATAGAGTCACCCTTTCCATAGGGCTATCATAACTCCATGAACTCAAATTATTTTCATATCTCCAAACCACTTTTCTCAACTACCTTGAAATCATGAGACTGATATTCTCTCCTTAGGATCTACTTAAGCTTGATTGAAGCATTTGACTCATCCATCTTATCATACTTATTCTCTTTAATTACCTTTTCAATACATGCAGATAATAAGTGATCTTGGCATTCCTTCACTTATGATCCTTGCTTTATCTTAGAAAATAATCCATCTTTACCATTTGTCTCAATATGATCAGTCTTGACTTTCTTTGGCTTCCATAGCAATGTTTGACTCTTCTCATGCACTCTAGGAGCTCCATATACCTTCTTAAGTCTTGAGGGCCTTCTAACTCAATTAGGACAAAAATTTTCAATGTGTCACATATTGTGACAACTATAGAAAAAAAAAATTATGTACATACCTCTTGATTGATCACTCCTTCTCCCATGGTCCCATGATAACTCATTCCTTAGACCATTCTAAAATCACTTGCTCTATGACCAAAGTTATGCTAAGCAAAATAATTACCATTGAAAGATTTGAAATACCTCATTGTATCGGTTTGATTTATTGGTCTCTTCATGTTGACTTTCATGTTGGTATTCTTGACTTGTTGATGATCACTATGAGTCTCAAATTTGATACTTTTTACATATATCTTTGAGGTTTGACTCTTTTTTTAATCCTTTTGATCGTCTTTGAACCCAAGACCTATCTTGTCACATAGAGACCTTTAACTACTCAGAATATCACCAAGAACTTTAGTACTCTTCTCAAATATTTGATGTGTCTTCAACATGACTGATGCTTGATCCTAGTCTACCTTCAGGACTCCATTCTATTCTAAACTTGAAGCATTCTTCTTCTTTGGTCTTAATATTTATATTGATAATTTCAATTTGAGTTTCCAACTGTTTGATGATCTCCTCAAGTTCATTGGTGTTGATGTTTAATCTCTCTTCAAAGAAATTGATTTGATCCTCATAAATTTTAACCAATGATCTTAGTTTCTCATTCTTCCTTATTTGTAACTTCAACTCCTTTAGAGCACTCACCAATTCTACCTCAAGGTTCACTTCAGCCTCTTATTCATCTGATAATTTATCATTCATAAGACCTTTCCCTTTTGATCAACCCTCATAATCTATTTCTATAGCCATTAATAAGGTTTAATTTTTGTCATGTTCATTACTATCATCATCACTATTAGATGTACTTGTGTCACTTACATCAGATGAGTTATTATCTTCTTTGGTATAGAAACTTCTCTTGTTCTTGAATGACCCTTTCTTGCCTTCATACTTCTTTAAATCTTTCTTCCTTTTATCAGGCTTATAGACCTTCTTATCAACACCATGATGTTCATCATGTTCTTAATCATGATCAATCTTATCCTTATTAAGACACTTAGATGTGAAGTGACCAATCTCACCATAGTTGAAACATTTGAGAGATAACTTACCCTTGTACTTACTAGATCCAAACCTCAATTTCCTAGAAAACATGGTTATCAATTCATCATCATCAATATTTAAACATAACTCATCCTTGACCTTATTGGATTTTGACTTCTTCTCAGCTTTGAATGATGCTTCCTTATTTCAAGGTCTTCCTTCATTTGTTCTCATCTCATAGGTAGTCAAGATGCTATGAAACCCATCCATCTAAAGTTTGTCTAGATCTTGCATTTCTTATACTATAGAAACCTTTGAATCAAATTTATAAGTTAGGGATATCAATAAATTTTTTACAATTGTATACTCTTTTACTTTTTCTTAGAGACCTCTAATGACATTGATAACTTCATCAACACTTAACAGGTAGGATGCAATGCTTTCATCCTCCTTCATTCTCAAACTTTCAAACTACCTACAATGAATCTACAACTTTTCCAAATTAACTTTGATGTATCATTCATATATGGTCTATAAATTTTCCCAAATCCCTTTGGTTGTATCAAAATACATGACCTTAACAAATTCTTATTTTGAAAGACCATACAAGATGGCATTCATTGCCTTAGAGTTGTTCTCACTTTCCTTCTTACCTATTACATCAGTTGGTGGTGTAGAAGGTAGAATGAATCCATCAACAATAGATTACCATATGTAATAGCATAAATACATGATATAGGTATTAATTTTGATTCTCCAAAATTCATAGTTAGTCCCATTGAAGAGAGGAGCCTTATTGGTTGAGAAACCTCCTTGTACTTGTTGACTAGACATGTTTATGATTTAAGGATCTGCTTCAAGATTTTAGGCTTGCTTCAAAGGACCAAGATCTGATACAAATTATTGGAAGCATAATTACTAGGGAGTAATCAATGCTCAAAATCCATATTTTTAATTATACTTAATCAATCATGAATCATTCAAACAAATATATAGATCTAGCAAGCATAGGCAACTATCCACATAAGCATGAAACAAAAGAACACATCACATTAATAAAAAAAACTCAAGGGGAATAAAACCTATTGATATATGTAAATTTACTATATTACTATAATTCAAAAACCAAATTTAGTGAATCATTAATTCTATATGAAGCACCAACCCCAACTAGCCAAATACCCACTTGACTAGGCTTTAGCAAGCACCTACTTGCAAGGAGACACCAATTCCCTAGATGACTTAGTACCAACTCATCCACATAATTTTTTTTTATCACCTTAAAACCATTATGTTTTTCAAACAACTAATTATGATCACCTCTTTATCCCTTCACACTCATATCCCTCTCAAACTGCCTTCTAAGCTTCTTCTCTCAACTAGGTCTCTTTAAGACTGATTAGGTCATATGACCTTGATTTTAATATGAATACACAATATAAAATCTTAATTATAGATCTTATACATTCCCATTATGGTCTAAAATACCTCATTTTTCTCAACAATGTGATATTTCATTCTCTTTCACTTTCTTACTCGAATAGGCCTAAAACTGCCTTGTATAGATACCATTCCTTGTTCATATACCACTTAGTCAGCCATTCACCCTTAAAATCCTTAGTTTAGACATATAATAGGTCTTATCACATGTTTTTTTACATGAATAAAATGAATTTTTAGTCCCTTTTGGTCTGACCTGACTCAATTAGGCCTCATTTCACTTTTAGGTCTTATGGAGACCTAATTGCATTAGGTCTATCTCTTCACGCCAAAAATTGATTCTCTTGATCCCAGATGGCTTTCTCCAATAATTTAAAAATATTAAACCAATTATTTAAGGAACTCTTCTAACCTCCTCCATTATTTTTTAGATATTCATCCTTCATTCATACCTTGAAACCTTCTTTAAGACAAATTGTCCTATTAGGCTTGTATGCCTCAATAAACTGTCTTGCAAGAATGAAGTTCAAACATACTTAAGACACTCAAATATGATCAAATAAGTATATATAAAAAGTAAAAATTACCTCAGGTTCATCACCAAATTCATTATACACTTTCACTCATAAGATAAGACTTTAAGAATACCTCTACAACTCACTCACTTAGAATTACCAAATTACCTCAAAACATAGTCATGGTGACTTAGACCTCTAACACCTATATAGGAATTTTAAATGAATTATGATTCATTTAGATGATCCTATGAAATAATTATACCATTCTTAGATATAAATATCATATGGTCAAATGGAAAATATTGGTCTTATAGACCAATCTCATGACCTTATATCTCACTGTCTTATCTGAACTAGATATGTCAAATTATGAGCAACTTTTTCACCACACAAATGAAATCTAAAGTTACTTACAAGAATTAAAATATATTACAAGTCTTAAACAACATATCCATTCATTTTGTTTCATCATTCTATCATGATAACACATTCCAATTCATCTTCTCACTTCTACCTGGGTTTTTCACTATTTGCACCATTAGGCATGTTAGCGACTAGCTAACTTGGATGACTGGTTTAGCACACTTGAGGATTAGAAACTATAAATAAGCCTTAATGGATATAAAACATGAGTATTCAAATTTTTCCTCCATCCATTTTCTTACTATGGTCAATGTAACTTTTGACTTCTATCACAACTTCTTAAGAAATAAGCTTGTAACTCAACATTTTCTCTCTCCTCTCTCTAACCAATACCACCTATAGGTATTGTTGGCCAATTTTGGCCCACATAAGAATATATTTCATGGTTTTATGAAGCATTAAATCAAAATCTTATAAATGGGGTCTAATATTACAAATTGGAAGAGACCATACAGTTTCTCATGTGTTTTAAACATGTGGAGCATAGACCATATTGTAGAAACCCTATGGGATGTCAAGAGTGTTTGGAACAAGTGTGGAAATGCAAGGGATCCATATATTTATTCATTGCTTTCATCTAGGAATCTTGGGTCTAGTTTCAAAATTTTTGAGTAAGCACTTTGTTGATGTCATCATTGCCACATGTGGATAAGTTAGGTAGAATTGGTCATATGGGTTTGTTCACATTTATGCCTAGATCATATGTGAAAATTTTTAAGTCTTTCAATAAAGTGGATCAAAAGTTAAAAAGGTCCAAATTTGGATCCTTAGTCACTTTCTATGTGTTTTCCCATACTTATCCATTTTTAAGAGGTTTCAATAGAGCTAAGTGAGCATCTTCACAAAACTATATATCACACGTGTGATAGTTGAAGAGGAAGATGGTCATATGGATTTATTCACATTTGTGCCAAGAATGTACACACTAATTCCTAGGTCCACCAAAATGAAAATGGATTTATGCATGTGCAAAGTGGGCTCCCTAGTTAGATTTCACTACGTTTTCCATAGTTAGCCAAATGAGTTCGACCATCGCCATGATGTCATGAAAGAGTAGACATGGACAAACTAGCTTAAACATTTAATATCTTCACTTGGAAAGCTCCCATGACCAATGGATCAAATGGGTTCATTTTTTTTGGCCTCAAGAATATCTCTCACAAGTTTGGTGCCTCCATAATTCTTTCACTTCTAGATCCAAGCCTTCAAAGTTGGTCAAAAATCATAAGATGTTCACATAGATGTATAGTTTTAGATAGAAAAAAGGAAATACATTTGAGATTAAGTTTGATGATCACATGAACATCCACGATGGTCATGCGAACATCATTTCATGGGATTACAAACATCAATTTTAAATTCATGAACTAGTTTTTGGCTTTCAAACAGTGGATCCCAATAGACCAATGATTGGTGTTTGATCGCGCATTCATATCTAATAGTGAGTGGAGGTAAAAGGAGCCAATCAATCTCAAAATAAAATGTGTATATGACAAGTGTCAACAATGCATTCAAGTGGTAGAAAATCAATAACTTGTAGGCATTTATATAGATCAAAATTGGCATAGTGAGATGATTTAATATATCAACAAGCCTAGTAATATTTTGATAATCGATTAGATAAAATGAGAGCTTAGGGATATTCTAGTGAAGGTTGACGAGCTAGTTTTTGACTTGAGCTAGTGAAAATATATAGAACTGAGATCAAATATAATCCAAGCTGGACTAGAATGCATATTCGAGACCAAGAGTCATCAACAAATCTCTTTAAAGGAAAAATAGGTCTTTCAAACCTAATATAAAGCAAAGGTCAACAAGTTGGTGGCTAAATGGGACCAGGCATCAATCAAAGTATGGAGAACTATAGGAAAACCAATGGTCTTAAATTGGTTTTCCATATATAGTAGATCTATAAAAATGGATTAGGTATGTGATAAATGAAAAAGGGATCATTTATCGATGTGGATCCATAATCATCATGTAGGTACTCTAACACTCAAGGCATGACATGATTGTCAGTTTCAAGATTCAAGGAATTGATCCTTATGAACATGTTAAGTGGGCTTAGGGTCCCATGGTAGTGAGCTGGTAATTAGAGAGGTGGTTAAGGGAATTTTTTCCATTTAAACAAACTTTGGCACTATGCATAATAAGCCCTTATCTTCTAGTGGTATCTCCTAGTCAATGAGAGGAGAATGAGTATTATTGAGATAACAAGAGATCTATTTGTTGATCAAGGCATGTAAAAAAAAGCAACCAAATGTTTCCACCTCACTTCTTGATCTCTAGGACTTTCCTCCACTATCTAATGCATTGATCCCATCTCTCTTTCTCTCTTTCTACTATATATAGAGGATTTTTATCCAAAAAATGGGCCCCTTCTCTTTTTTCTACTCCCTCTCTTGGGCATGACTAAACTCTACCAAGACAGAGCTTGTAACCTCTTGAGATGAATACAAAACTATTTTAGATTTCATTGTTCTGGTATAGTGTGTACATGTTAGATTTTCATGTGTTAGAGGTTTCTCCCTTGTCAAATTATGATCTCACCTAGTTACTAGTTCATCTTGTTATGTAGGTCATGTTTAGTGTTATACACCTCTTGATTGAAGGCCACATGTGGATATTGTGACTACTTAGTGTTTTTCTTTATACCACTCCATTATTTCCCTTAGATTATATCATTTGGTGAACCTATTCATGAAACACTTATATATGATAGATATTTGGAATCTTAGATCTAGTCTTGTGCTTGTTTCATTAGTGTTTACAAGTCAAGTAAGGTAGATCAACCCATTATTAAGGTGCATCACCATTTTTAGCTTAGGTTTCCCTCTCTCTCTCTCTCTCAGTCATTAGTAGGTTTTAGTAGTGGAAATGATCTAAAATGATGCATTATATGAGCTAGCCTCATTAAAAATCCTAGAGGTTTGACCCCATTATAAGACACCCATAGCCTAGGGTTAATTCCCATAGTTATATTCAAGTTAGAAAGGGCCTAAATAACCCTCTTCCAAAGGGTGAAAATTTTAGTGATAACAATTGTAACATGCCTGATGGGACAAGGTCCAAAAGAGTGTAAATATCTTGATGTGTCCTTCCTCTGATCATCTTTTACAAACAAGAAACATTAGCACCAATGGTGACTCCAAATCAAAGATTCTAGTTATAAGCAAACTAGGTATGTCTTAATGAAGTTTCTAATTAAATTCTTACATCTCATTTGACATATGAGGTCAATATGAATAGCTATGGTGAATATCCCTATTATCCACCTCATTATCAGTACCCCCAATATGTTCCTCATGATCCATATGAGCCTAATCAACCCTACCAAGAATGTTGTCAAAGCTATGATGAACCTTAGAAAGTTTATCATGATCCTTATTCTCAAGGGACTAACTCTTACCTTCCTCATGATCCTCACTAAAAGCATGAGGACCTATTTTATTCATATATGCAAGAATATTTCCCTGATCCTCTATATGAAAATCAAGCCCATCATAATGTTGCTCCTCATCAACCCTATCATGAGCCATCTATACTAGCACTTAAGTAGACTTTAATAAACCTTGATAAGCATGAATTAGAATTATGCTCACAAAAATTTTATGGATAAGATGTCCCTAGTCACCTGATTCATTATGTGAGAGAGTCCTTACAATGAATAAAAGAAGAATGGACACCTGTTGAGAGAGCAAATTGGAACAATCTCATAGGTGAGATGTAGGTGGTTACATTCAAAGTATTGAGGACAGGCTAAAAGGTCTTGAGGAAAAATAGGTCCAACCTCACCAAATTTATGTGCCTTCATATACACCACCTCAACCTTATTATGTACCACCCATTCCTCCTCAAGATACCATTCCAAGTAACCCTTTGAATGTTCCAAGTTCTTCATATGTTCCTCAGACCTTTCTTTTTTGGAAATCTATCCAAAAGAGCTATCAATAAAAGAAGGAGATTGCTATGTAATAGCCTAATATTAGGGTCCAAGATTCTATCCTTCCTCAAGAACCCCTTATGAATTCCTTCAAGGTTTCAAGCTAGAACCAAGTGATGAAATCATGGGGTGGGAAAAGTAAAGCAAATTTGGATTTGAAGGCCCAAAATAAAGAAGGATTTGAACCTCTACAAACCTCTCTCATCCCTCCTCAGGAGTTTTCTTATTTTCCCTATCTTCATGAAGCCACTATCTACCTTAAAGAGAATCTATTTCAAGAGAATATATCAAAGCAAATCAAAGAGCTAGAGCTAAATACAAGGAGAGAGAAGGAGAACTAAAACCAAAAAGCTAAAGCAGAACCTTTATCTTTTCCATCTTAGAACCAAATCATGCATTCCATAAAATCCAAGGTAACTCAATTCCCTCCCTCTCCTTTTCATGAACCTAGGTCATTTCCATCTTGTAAATCCATTTAAAGTAGTAGGTAGAAGAAAGAGGAGGAGGTGATTATGGAAGTCAAACAAGAAACCAGATAGCCTCCACCCCTTTCCCCTCAAAATCCTAGGACTTTTCCTTCATGGACAGCCATTCAAAAGGAAAATATTAGGAAGAGGAGTTGAAGGTGATCCAAGAACAGTAATGTTAGGAGCAAAATTAGGTACGTATGGTAACTTCTTTAGACCTTTCTCATCATGTTAACTATTTTCAAGGATTTGTTATGCTGCTCTTTGAGAAAGAACCTCTCTTTTGTGAGGCAAACCAAGAAGATATTTCTAAAGAAGGAGGAAATGAAAGTGATTTAAGTGTCCAAGAAGAAGAAATCATGATTGGGACACCTCTTGGTAAGGACAAACATGCTATAGTTTTCCATGATGATGCAAAGATGGAAGTAGTGAAAGAAAAAGCTAAGGTAGAGGGTGAGATACTAGTACCAGAATAAGTACATGAAGAAGAAGTTGATGATGTATAAGATAAGGGTGTCCCAATTAGACAAGTTAATGATATTTCACATGAGCTCATTGATAACACAAAAAATTCCATTTATCATGAAGGACAAGAGCTTGTTGGAGAAGAATAAGCTAAAATTGAGAGCATGCTCAGTCATCAACTTAATTTTAAAAATGAAGTAGTGTTTATTGACCAGTCTGAGATGTCTAAAGAAGACCTACAACCTCATGTTTTTGGTTAATAAATTGATATGCTTGATTTTGAATTTTAGTTTGAAAAGGCTCCAATTGAACTATAGTTTTATGAGAATAAATCTTATTATTTGTTTGATATCTTGAATTCATGTTTTTCTTTACTTGCAAGAAGTAATTTTTATCTCAAGATATGACATGTTTGAACTTTTCAAACATGGTTATACACTTTTTTCTCCAGCTTTAGACATCTCTCTACTATTGGAAGTTGACAAGGAGCTCAAATGGCCTCAGTAAGTCACAAGATCTAGTCCATTTCCCTTAGAGGTCAACCTCATAGATATGACAAAGGAAACACATCAAGGTGGTCTATATGTTCATGATCAATAATTTAATAATGAGGAACAACTAAAGTCATTCCTTTAAAGTCCACAAATTTATAAGGAGTATGGTTGGGTCTTGGACTCACATCTACAATTCATGCACCTAAAATTGGAATTAGAGGAACTAGTTGCCTCCATAAGAAGACATGAGCATGCAATTTCTCATAGTTTCAAAAGATAGTTGTCAAGAGAAGGAAAGTATTTTTCAATGTTTCAAGGTGCACAAAAAGGTTTCCCACTTGACCTATGTGGAAGATACTTGTAAATTGCATCCATGTACACAGTAAAATAATTTTCATTCATTCCTTTAAGTTCTATTTCTAGCACATTTGTTTGTTATCCTTGTTTTAGGTTAGTTTACTTTTCAATAAGTGCCTTGGGTACTCTGTTTTATTTTGTTATTTTTTGGTCATTGTATTTTCTTCAAGAGAGGTCAAAGCAATATTGGTAACCAATTCCAAATCCATATCAATATGTTGGATCCAAGTAGAGACTCCATGTCCAATGGACTAGACTAGGCACATGGTCTTGGATATTTTACATAGATATACATGCAACTGTTGTGATTCATTGAAGATGTTGTCTAATTTTGGCCCACATAAGATGCTCTTATATGGTTTGATGAAGCAGTAGATCAAAGGCTTAAAAACGGGGTCCAAGATTGAAAATTGGAAGAAACCATACAAGTTCTCATGTGTTTTAAATATTTGGAGCATGGACCATATTTAAAAAACCCTATGGTATGTCAAGAGTGATTGGAATAAGTGTGAAAATGCAAGGGATCCATCTAGTTCTTCATTATGTTCATCTAGGAATCTTGGGTCTAGTGGTAGAATTTATGAGTAGGAACTTTGTTGACATCACCATTGCCACATGTGGAGTTAGGGAGAATTGGTCATATGGGTTTGTTCACATTTGTGCCAAGATCATATGCACCAAGTTCCAGGGCTTCCTCTAAAGTGCATCAAAAGTTACAAAGGTCCAAAGTTGGATCCTCGATCACTTTCTATGTGTTTTTTCATACTTAGTAATTTTTAAGAGGTTCCATTAGAGTCAAGTGAGCATATTCACAAAGCTATATCTCACGTGTGTGGTATTTGTAGAGGAAGATGGTCATATGGGTTTGTTCACATTTGTGTCAAGAACATACATGATAAGTCCTAGGTCCTCCACTAAAATACAAATGGAGTTATGCATGTACAAAGTGGGATCCTCTATTAGATTTTCTAATATTTCCATACTTAGCCAAATGAGCTTGACCATTACTAAGACATCAAGCAGGAGTAAACATGGACCAACCAATTTGAGCATTTAATATCTTCACCTAGAAAGCTCTTGAGACTAGTGGATCAAATTTATAAATTATTTTTGGCCTCAAAAACATCTCTCATAAGTTTGGCACCTCCATGATTCTTACGCTTCAAGATCCAAGCCTTCAAAGTTGGTTAAAAAATAGAAGACATTCATATAGACATCAAGTTTTAGATAGATCAAAGGAAATCCATTTGAGCTTAAGTATGATGGTCATGCAAAAATCAATGATGGTCACATGAATTTCAACGATGGTCACACAAACATCATTTCATGAGAGCATAGATGTCAATTTTAAGATCATGAACTAGCCATTGGCTTTCAAACGATAGGTCCCAACAGATTAATGGTTGGAATTTGATCAAGTATTTAAATCTAACAATGAGTAGAGGTCAAAAGGGTCAGTGAATATTAAAATCAAATACATACATGACAAGTGTTAATAGTGCATTTGATTGGCAGAGAATCAATGACTCACAGGCATTCATATAGATCAAAATCAATAGAGAAAAATGAGTCAATATATCAATGAGCCTAGTCAGATTTTGAACACCAATTAGAGCAAAGACAAGCTTAGGGAGCTTCTAGTGAAGGTTGACGAGCTAATTTTTGACCTGAGCTAGTAGAAATACATAGTACTAAGCTTAAATATGATTTGAGTTGGACCAGAATACATATTCAAGACCAAGAATCATCAACAAAGCTCTTTAAAGGAAAAATAGGTCTTTTAGACCTAATATAAAGCAAAGGTTGACAAATTGGTAGCTAAATGGGACCAAGCATCAATTAGAGTATGGATAACTATAATAAAACCAATGGTCTTAAATTGGTTTTCCATTTATAATATACCTATAAAAATGGAGCATGTATGTGATAAATGTAAAAGGGATCATCTACTGATGTGGTTCCATCAAAATCATAACAGGTGCTCTACCACTCAAGGCATGGCATGTTTTTTAGTTTCAAGATTCAAGGATTTGATCCTCATGAACAAGTCAAGTGGGCTTAGGGTCCCAAGGTGGTGAGCTAGTAATTAGAGAGATAGTTAAGGGTCTTATTTCTATTCAAATAGATTTTGGCACCATGCATAACAAGCCCTTATCTTCTAGTAGGATCTCTCAGTCAATGAGAGGATTTTGAGGATTATTGAGATAACAAGAGATCCATTTTTTTATCAAGTCATGCAAATAGAAAGCAATCAAATGTTTCCACCTCACTTCTTGATCTTGAGGACTTTCCTCCAATCTCCAATGCATTTTTCCCATCTCTCTTTCTCTCTTTTTGTTATATATAGAGGCTTTTGAGCCAAAAAATGGGCCGCTCTCTTTTCTCTACTCCCTCTCTTGGGTATGACTAAACTCTACCAAGATGGAGCTTGTAACCTCTTGAGATGAATACAAAACTATTTTAGATCTCATTGCTCTAGTATATTGTGTACATGTTAGATTTACATGTGTGGTAGAGGTTCTCCCTTATCAAATTATGATCTCACCTAGTTAATAGTTCATCTTGTTATGAAATTCATATTTAGTGTTCTACATCTCTTGATTGAAGCCCACATGTGGATACTATGACTGGTTAGTGTCTTGATATATACCTCTCTATTATTTACTTAAGATTAGATCATTTGGTGAACCTCTTCATGAAACACTTATGTATGACATATATTTAGAATCCTAGATCTAGTCTTGTGCTTATTTCATTAGTGTTTACAAGTCAAGTAGGGTAGATCAACCCATAATTTAGGTGCATGACCACTGTTAGCTTAGGTTTCCCTTTCATGTTTTATATCTCTATCTCCCTTTTCCTTGGTCATTAGTAGGTTCTAGTAGTGGGAAAAATTTAAATTGATGCATTAGAGGAGATATCCTCATTAAAAATCCTAGAGTTACAACCCCATTTTAGGACAGTCATAGCCTAGGGTTAATTCCCATAGTTCTACTCAAGTTGGAAAGGGCCCGAAGAACCCTCTTCCAAAGGGTGAAAAATTGAGTGGTAATAGGTACCTAAGAGATTCTAATACAATATCCAATAGATTAATTAATCATACCAATCCATTTTGGTCACTTTTGGTCAACATCTTCAATGGCATCTCCTTATTAGGGTTCTAAGAGGGTTTAAACTTGTTTCCACTCTTAACGATCATTCATAAAGTATAGACCCTCAATCCAAAAACTAATACCTAGAGGCATAATACCCTTCCCCATATACCATGAAATGGTTATGTTCCCATGCAAAGGTTTGATGAGCTAATGAGTAAAATAAAATATTTATCGGGTTGAGAGCCCTTCATTCTCAGAACTTGAGAGACCTCCAAACAACTTTTCATGCCTTTTCCTTCAAACTAGAACCTCAAAAATTCATGTACATGCCTAAAAAAACTTAGATCACCTTTATCAATTCTCACCTAATCACACTTACATTTGAAATTGATCTTGATACCCCATTAGGCTACACTCTCTCTTTATACCATAGTCTCCATTCCTTACTCAGCGTTGAACTAACCTTCATGCCTCTTTACATACTCTCAACACCTCATTGTCATGATCAACATCTCATTCTAATGCCATATAACCTCTCTCGTGCTTAACCACTTCCATACATCCTTTAAATGCCTTGACAATAGATCATGATACCTCATTAGGCCAGGCAAGGTTTAAGAGAGGTCTAGATATAGGCCTAGAATGAAGGTCCTACCCCTTTAGGCTCACCCTAAAAGTCTCATGTGTGTTCCAATTCCTCACATATATGCTCAAACAACCTCACACATCCATTCATTCTTGTGTACACTCATATCACTAATCCACCATGCTCATACCTTCTCACAAGGTCTCTTCATGCCATGACTAAGTTTTGGCTACTTAAGCACTTGATGCCTTGACCTATTCCTTCCATGTCATGACCTCAAAAAAAATCAACAAATTAGATATAATACATTACAGCTTACTCATATTAATACACCATTATCTTTTTGATGACAATAATATTCCACAACCTCATAGAGACCTCAAACACATGACCAAGCTTCATATGACTTGACATCTCTCTTCCATGCACCTGGACACCTTGGACATCATCCTTGACATCAACCTTGAATTTATTGAAACCATAATACATTATTTTCCTTAAAATTCTCTCTTGACCACACTCTTCTCAACACATCTTGTCTCATCACATACTATCAACTAGGCTTAGTCACCTTTGTCCATTCATTTCACTATGTTTCCTTTACATGGCTTAGCCTTCCATGATTTTGACCTTCCATTCTCACAACATTAATTTAAATATGTTTCATTTACATGGATTATCCTTCCATGATTTTGACCTTCTATGCTCACAATATTCATTACACTATCAATCTTGATCACTCATCACCTTTGACAACATCATGCTACCAACTGAGAACACACTCTCAACAAGTTACTACCATGCTCAGAAGATCTTTGACATCAATGACCATTATTAATTTTCATGATTCACCCTTTTTACATCAATGGTAACAACATGCCAACAACTTGTAACTTGAGGGCTTATATAATCCATGGAAAGTTGGAGGTAGGAAAAGAGAAATGTGTCACTGATATAAAAACATTGACATTTACTTATATGTGAATGAAAACCTCTAGAGATTTCATTAAAATACCAATAAATGTTAAGTAAGATGTGAATGAAAACATTTTGATGTTGGGAATTCAACTATGGGTAATTTTTCATTCCTCCAACATGGTGACATTACAATCTCTACAAAACATTGTATTCTACAGAAGAGGCATTTGGGTTCCATGACATTTAAGGGAGAGTGATTTGAACAAGGCACATTAAACATGTTGAATATGGCACTCAAATTGGAATTAACATGCCAAATTTGTTTTAAAAACAATGAATAAGAGGTGGGGGTCTGAATTAATCTTTAAAACATTTATTCAATACCACTTAACATTCATGAGCCATTCATACAAACATATAGATCAATCAAAGCACAAGAAGCCATACATATGAAGAAGAACACATCACATATGTGGTAAACCCTCAAGGGGAAGAAAACAAAATGATATATATATAAATTTACTATAGTATTATAAGACAAAAAATGAATTTAATGAAGTACCAACTCCACATGGAGCACCAACCCCAACTAGCCAAGCACCCACTTGACTAAGCTTTAGAAAATACCCGCTTGAAAGGACGCACCAACCCCCTAAATGACTCAATAACAAATTATCCACCTGATTTATTTTATCACCTTTAGAACACTATGTTTCTCAAACAACATAGGATGACCACCTATTTATCTCTTCACATTCTTATCCCTCTCAAACTGTCTTCTAGACCTCTTCACTCAACTAGGTCTCTTCAAGACTGATTAGGTCATATGACCTTGATCTTCAAATGTATACACACATTAATATATTCATTAAAAATCCTATACACTCCTATTATGATCCACATAACCTTATTCTTCTCAAAAATTTGCTCTTTCATTTGCATACACTCAGCTTACTCAAATAGGCCTAAAACTGCCTTGTATATATGTCATTCCTTGTTCATATACCACTTAGTTGGACACACACCCTCAACCTCTTAGGTCAGCCATATAATAGGTATTAATACATATTTATTACATGAATCAAATTATATTTTAGTCCCTTTTGGTATATCATGACTCAATTAGGCCTCATTTCTCTTTTAGGTCTCATGGAGACCTAATTACATTATGTCTATCTCTTAACGCCAAAAATTAATTCTCTTGGGCCCATATGGATTTATCCAACACCTTAAAATTCAACCAATTATTAAAGTAAATATTTTTACCTCCTTCATGATTTTATAAATCTGAATCCTTTGGTCATACCATGAAACCTTCTTTAAGACAAATTACCGTATTAGGCCTGTGTGCCTCAAAAAATGGTCTTACAAGAATGAAGCTCAAACATACATAAGACACTCAAATACAATAAAATAAGTATATATAAATAGTTTACATGACCTTAGGTTCATCACAAAATGCATTATACACTTCCACTTAGAATATAAGGCTTCAATAACACCTTTGTAACTCACTCACTTAAAACTGCCATATTACCTCAAAACATAATCATGGTGACTTAGACCTCTAATACCTGTATAGACATGTTCAATGGATCTTGATGAATGTATATGATCCTATGATATCATTAGAACATTTTTAGATATAAATATCATATGTTCAAATGGTAAATATTTGTCTTTTAGACCAATCTCATGACCTTATATCTCACTGTCTTATCTGAACCAGATAGGTTAACTTGTGAGCAATGTTTTCACCACACACATGACCTCAAAATATTATTCCAAAAATTAAAATATATTAAAATTACTAAAAAAATCTCCATTCACTTAGTTTCATCATTTTATCATGAAAACACATTCCAATTCATCTTCTCATTGTTGCTTGGAATTTTCACTGTTCACACCATTAGGCCTATTAGCAACTCGCTAACTTGGATGACCGATTTAGCACATTATAAGGGTGTAACCTATCCATATACCTTCATTGGAATGAATTATGAGACTATATATCCTTTTTTCATCCATTTTATTTTCTTTACCAAAACAAATTTTGATTGCTACAATAAATTCTTCATAAACAAGCCTGCATCTCAACATTTTCTCTCTCTTCTCTCTTGTGAAAGTAGGTATAGAATAAGGGGAGATTGGTATTGTGTTATTATAAGAAATAAATTTTTTTTTAATAGTAATGAACTAAAACCTTAATCCTAGATATTATGTGGGATCTTGGGGAATAAACCAAATGAAGACATAACTAGAATGTAAATAAATAACAAACTTTCCTCACCTTCCTTGATTGCTCCAAAGGATTTGTTAGTTAGATTGATTAGATTGTGATTTAAAGGTATTAATCAATGGATATGTGGCTATACTCCACCTCATATTGGAATCATTAGCTTTGTGGCTTTGGCTTGTAAAGCTTGACTTAGATAATTTGGCATTACACTGTATCAAAATAACTTTTGAAATCATTTGAGCATGATAACTTTGGCTTGAGAGAGTTTAAAATTATGAGTGTGAGGCCTTCTATTTATAGATATCCCCATTTTATTATAATGAACCTGGACTATCCATCATAATATGAAGATATGTGTCCAAGAATCCATTCAATTTTTTAGGCTAAAATCAATAAATGACCTCATAAATATTTGGGATAAAGACGCATTAAAGAGGCATGAGAGGGCTTAATCAAATATTTTGTTGCACTTATGGCCTATGGATGCCACCCCATAGATGATGTCACTAGGTGATGTATATATTCACAAATGATTTCCATTAATGAAATAATCAATAACCTCCATGAAAAATCCACTTAATCTCTTTATTCAAATTAATTAACTTAAAAAATGGTTAGTCACTTTTGTTGCAATTCTTTGGAAATTGGTGCTCAAATTTAATCAAAATGGTCAAAATGTCATATTACTGGATCATAATTTGACTAAAGATGAAATAGAAAGCAATGTTAGATTCATTATAACCATTACCCCATTTAGGATGTTACCAACATAGAATAACAAAGGTACGTGTCTCGTATAAAAAAATTGGTAGAAAAGAGTAATCTAGAGCACCCAAGTGCAAAATAGTCATTTTAACTTGAAATGAATTTATCAAAATTAGGAATCACATAAAATGCATTTCCCTATTTAGGGATACATTATCCTAAATCAGCACTTATATATGACAACCTCTAACCATTTAGTGTGTTTAAGTGATTTTGGCCTAAATTGTGCATTTTGGTAGAAATTGGTCTGAAGTTTGATCAGAGGTCATTGGTGACTAGTTTTAAGTGTCTACATCTCTAAACAATACCACTTAAAGGTACTTGTGAGAGTACACTAAAAGATCCAATATATTACCTACTAAATTCAATCCATCCTGAGCACTTTTGATCAAAATCTTCAACATCAGGTCCTTACTAGGGTTCTAAGAGGGTTTAAACATGTTTCCACTCTTAACAATCATTCATAAAGCATAGCCCCTCAATCCAAAAACTAATTCTTGTAATTATAATATATGACCCTTCCCCATCTACCATGAACTACTTAGGATCCCATGCAAAGGTTTGATGAGCTAATGAGCATAATAAAAACCTTCTCGGGTTGAGAACCCTTCATTTTGAGCACTCGAGATACCTCCAAACAAATTTTCATGCCTTTTACTTCACACTATGACCTCAAATGACATGAACACACTTAAAATAACATACCTCACCTATGACAATGATTACATGAGCTCAAACACCTTGAAATATGATCACGACCCTTCATTAGGCCACTCTCTCTCTCTCTCTCTCTCTCTCTCTCTCTCTCTCTCTCTCTCTCTCTCTCTCTCTCTCTCTCTCTCTCTCTCTCTCTCTCTCTCTCTCTCTCTCTCTCTCTGCTCTCTAGACCTTGACCTGTAAACCACATTAGGCCTTAAAACTTATCTTTATGATGATTTAAATGATCTCAACACTTCAATGTCATAATAAACATCTCAATTTCATGTTAAAATATTTTCATACATCCTTTACATGCCTTCATAGCAGATTATGATACCTCATTAGGTCAGGTAAGGTCTAAGAGAGGTCTAGATACAAACCTAGATTAAGGGTCCTACCCCTATAGTCTCACCCTAAAACTTTCATGAGTATTCCAATGCCTCACATACATGATCAAACAATTTCATGCAACCATTCATGCCCATGTGCACTCATCTCACCAAGCCACCATGCTCATACCTTCTCACAAGGTCTCTTCATTTTATGACTAGGCTTAGGCTACTTAAGCACTTGATGCCTTGACCTATTCCTTCCATGTCATGACCTCAAAAAAACATAAAATAAGTAGATATAATACATTACATATTACTCATATCACTACACCATTCTCTTTTTGATGACAACAATCTTCCACAACGTCATACAGACCAAAAACCACATGACTAAGCTTCATATGACTTGGCATCTCTCTTTCATGCACCTAAACACCTTTGACATCATATTTGACATCAATCTTGACTTTAATGCAACCATAATACATTAGTTTCCTTCAAATTCTCTCTTTACCACACTCTTCTCAATGCATCTTATCTCATCACATATTGTCAACTAGGCTTAGTCACCTTTACTCATTCATTTTACTATGCTTCCTTTACATGGCTCACCCTTACATGATCTCTACCTTCCATGATCACAACATTCATGACAATATAATTATTTATCACTCATCACCTTTAAAAACATCATGCTGCCAACTGAGAACACACTGTCAATATGTTACTACCATGCTCAACAAATCTTTTGACATCAATGACAACAACATGCCAACAAACTCCCCCTTTATAATTGATGGCAAACACACTACAACCTAATCATTCTCATCTCCCCATTATATTATTTCTCCCCCTTTGACATTAATGACAAATTGTCTTCCACAAACTATCATCTAAACCTTGGACCTCAAGAAACCATGCTTCTTATCACTATCATGATACTTCACAACATAGAGCTACAAATCTCCCCCTCACTTGATGCTTCTCCTCATGGACACTAGATGAAAAAAACTCTCAAAAATTTATCATTCTCTCAAAAATATAAATCTCCCTATGGTATTCATTCTGAAATAATTAGTTATTTTCTCAAATAAACATGATCACATGTGCAACATCTAGAATCACACCTTCTTGTAACAAAAGTTCAACACACAGAAAATGAAGTATTAAGGGAACATGCTCCCCTTTACTCCATGTATACCTCATTAAAATTATCTAAGATCTAATACCACTCACCTTGTCTTTGACATGACTAATATGACTCAAACTTTTGATCACACACTAGACCACCATATTCTTAACATCAACTAAAGAATTTGGGACTCCCACTTTTTCTTCACATCTTGAGCTCACCACATGAGTCATTATGACTCTCATACCATCCTCATCTTCATTCAAACATCTTGATACCAATACCACTTCTCAACACAAATCAAGCTCAACTACTAATCTCTAGAAATAAGGAACAAAATTTTACTTACCTCTCATAGACCAACAACACTTCCATCTCTATCAACATTATTCAACATGTCTTCATGATAGCTATTAATATTTCACTGACTAATTATTGTCTCCATGAAGCCTAATAGATTCACCCCTTACCATAGGGAACTAGAACAACAAAAAATAAAGATATTCCCATATCTCCATGCTTTCATAAGAGTGATGATCCTTTAGGATCATTTTAGGATTGATTAGCCTCTTTGGATTGGCCTCTTCATCATCTATGTCATCAACAATCTGAGTTGATAATGAACACTCTTGATACTCTTCAATATCTGGTTTATGCTCTACCATAACAAATAGTCTATTTTGGCTTGTATACTGATCAATACTAAGCTTGACTATCTTTGGCTTCCACACCTTGGTTTGTCTTCTTTCTTGAACTCTAGGAGCTTGAATCTTCTTATTTTGTCTTGATGAGTCATGATGATAAAATCTTGAAATATGACCAATGTTAAGATAATTATAGCAAACAACATCACTCATACATCTTGACTAATGTGGATTGTGACTCCTTCCATAGTATTATGAGTACTCATTCTTGGAGGTTCTTATACACTATCTTATTTTATGACTAAATCGACTACATGAGAAATAGTAACCATTGAATGAATCAGCATACCATATGGTGTTATGTTACCTAACAAAATTTGTCTTAATATTAGTCTTGAGGTTGACAATCTTGTTCACATTATCATTCTCCTTATCTTCTTTTGATCTAATTTGAAACCAAGACCTACCTTATTATTGGTAGACCTCTGACTACTCAAAATGTCATCTGGAGCCTCAGTGTTCTTTTCAAAATTCTCATAAGTCTTCATCTTTCTAGTTGCTTGATTCAATTCTGACTTTAAGGACTCCATTTTTGATTCATACCTGGTGCAATCTTTTTCCTTAGCCTTTAAGCTAGTAGTGACTATCTCTATCTAAGTTTCAACCTAATTGATAATCTCATCATGCTCCTTGGATGTGTTACTTAGTCTCTCTTCAAACAAACCAATTTGATCTTCATGGTCCTTAACTAATGATCTTATTTTATAATTATTCCTTATTTGTAACTTTAACTCCTCTAGAACACTCACCAATTCTACCTCAAAGTTCACTTCAACCTCTTCTTCATCTAATTCTTCATTATCCATAAGGCCTTTCCCTTTTGAGCAACCCTCATTGTCTATTTCTATATCCATGAATATTATTGTCATGATCATTACTATAATCAACACTATCAAATGTACTTGTGTCACTTACATCATATGAGCTATTATATTCTTTGGTATATAAACGTCTCTTGTTCGTTAATGAGCCTTTCTTACCTTCAAACTTCTTAAAATATTTCTTTATTTTATCAAGCTTATAGACCTTATCATCACCATGATGTTCATCATGCTCAGTCTTATCCTTGTTAGGACACTTAGATGCAAAGTGACCAATCTTACCATGTTGAACCATTTGAAAGGCAACTTACTCTTGTACTTACTAGATCTAATCTTTAATTTTTTATAAAACATGGTTATCAATTCATCATCATCAATATCTAAACATACCTCATCCTTGAACTTCTTGGATTTTTAATTCTTCTCAGCTTTGAATGATGCTTCCTTTTTGGAAGGTCTTCCTTCATTTATTCTCATCTCATAGGCAGGCAAGATGCCATGAAGCCCATCTATCTGAAATGTGTCTAGATCTTACATTTATTCTACTATAGACACCTTTGAATCAAATTTAGAAGTTAGGGATCTCAATACCTTTTATACAAATGTAGACTCTTTCACTTCTTCTTTGAGACCTATGATGGCATTGACAATCTCATCAACTCTTAACAGTCGGGATGCAATGATCTCATCTTCCTTCATACTCAAACTTTCAAGCTGCCATTTATGGGTCTATAATTTATCCATCTTCACCTTGGTGTCTCCTTCATAGATAGTCTTCAACTTATCCCATATCACCTTGGCTGACTCACAATGCATCCTCTTCACAAACTCTGCCTCTGATAGGCCACATAAAATGGCATTCATTGCCTTAGAATTTCTCTCACTTTTATTCTTGCCTGATGTATCAGTTGGTGGTGTAAAAGGTGGAGTGTATCCATCCAAAAATAACTACCATATGTCATTGACCATTGAAATTAGATATGTCCTCATTCTGATGTTCTAAAAAGCATAATTAGTCCCATTGAATAATGGATCCCTGTAGGTAGAGAAACCTCCTTGAACTTGACTACTAACCATTCTTGCTTCTAGGATCTCCTTTAGGTTGTTAGGCCTGATTTGAAGGAATATATCTAATACTAATTATTGGAATCACAATTATTGAGAGGAGGAGGGTGAATCAATCTTCAAAACATTCATTCACTTCCACTTATTATTTATGAGCCATTCATACAAATGTATAGATCAATCAAAGCACAAGTAACTATATATATGAATAAGAACACATCACATATGTGAGAAACCCTAAAGGGGAAGAAAACCCACTGATATCTAAAAATGGAATACAGTCCTATAAAACAAAAACCAAATTTAGTGAAGCACCAACTATACATGGAACACTAACCCCAACTAGCCAAGCACCCACTTGACTAGGGTTTATCAAGTACCCACTTGCAAGGAGGCACCAACCCTCTAGATGACTCATCACCAAGTCAACCACTTGATTGATTTGATAGCCTTAAAAACACTATGTTTCACAAGCAAAAGATGATAACTACCTCTTCAGCTCTTCACACTCTTATCCCTCTCAAACTACCTTTTAGGCCTCTTTGCTCAACCAGGTATCTTCAAGAATGATTAGGCCATATGACCTTGACCTTCATATGCAAACACACCATCACTTATTCATTACATATCATATACACTCCTTTGATGGTATAAAATACCTCCTTCTCAAAAATGTTCTCTTTTATTTGCATACACTCAACTTACTCAAATAGGCCTAAAACTACTTTGTATATATACCATTCCATATTCATATACCACTTAGTTGGCCACACACCATTAACATCTTAGGTATGGCATATAATAGGTATTAAGACATATTTTGGACATGAATGAAATGATATTTTAGTCCCTTTTGGTCTATGATGACTCAATTAGGCCTCATTTTTATTTTAGGTCTCATGGAGATGTAATTGCATTAGGTTTATATCTTAACACCAAAACTTGATTCTCTTGGGCCCAGATGGATGGATTTATCCAACACTTGAAAACCATACAACCAATTATTCAATTATATCTTGTAACCTCTCCATATGTTTTTAGATCTGCATCCTTCATTCACACCTTAAAACCTTATTTAGGACAAATTGCCCTATCAGGCCTGTGTGCCTGAAAAACTTGTCTTGAAAGAATGAAGCTCAAAAATACTTAAGACACTTAAATATGATCAGATAATTATATAGATAGAGTTTACATGAATTTAAGTTCATTACCAAATTCATTATACACTTCCACTCAAGATAAGGCTTCAAGAACACCTCTGCAACTCACTCACTCAGAATTGCAAGATTACCTCAAAACACAGTGATGGTGACTTAGACCTCCAACACCTGTATAGATATTTCAAATGACTATTGATGAATGTATATGATCTTATAATATCATTATAAAAATTTTAGATAGAAATATAATATGGTCAAATGACAAATATTAATCTTGTAGACCCATCTCATGACCTTATATCTCAATGTCTTATCTAAACCAGACAGGTCAACTTGTGAGCAATTTTTTCACTACACATGAACTCAAAATATTCTCCCAAGAATGAACATATATTATAATTCTTCAAAAACATCTATATTCACTTGGTTTCATCATTATATCATTAAAACACATTCCAATTCATCTTCTCACTGTTGCCTAGGTTTTTCATTGTTGACACCATTAGGCTTGTTAGCGACTGGTTAACTTGGATGATCAATTTAGCACAATATAAAGGTGTAACCCATCCATAAACCTTCATGTACATGATTTATGAGTATTTATCTCCTTCTTCCATCCATTTTATTTTCTTAACCAATGTAATTTTTGACTGCTACAAAAAATTCTTCACAAACAAGCTTGTATCTCAACATTTTATCTCTCCTCTCTCCAACCAATACCACCTAGAGGTACCTAGGAGAGTCTAATAAAATATCCAATAGCTCACCTAAATAATTAAATCCATCTTGAGAAATTTTTATCAACATCTTCAACATTGAGTCCTTATTGGGGTTCTAAGAGGATTTAACCCTGTTTCCACTCTTAACAAGTGGAACTGATTGATGCAATTTTGTTTCTATTACTTGACCCTCCAATCCTATTATGACAATGCACTTCTCAAGTTGATCAAGTGGAACTATGCAACGCTGCATATTAGAACCCATTAAATCATGATTCACATCATTATGTTTGAGAAAAGGAATAAGGCAAACTCTAATGGAAAAATATTGGTAAGGGAAAATACTTATAAAATGGATTTGGTCCCATGCAAAAACTAGAAATTCTTGTTGAAATCAAGCTGGAGTACATTGTTCCTCTAGAACCCCTTGATTTAATGCTAGAGAATTTTTGGTAGCTATTTTATAGTACTTATCTTCTTTTGGTAATAGATAAACCATATGTTCTTCCTTCGATCTATCAGATATCCTATGAAATGGACTTTGTAAAGAGCCGTAATGACTAAGCATTGCATAAATAGATAACAATTCAATAAGTCCAACATTTATTCCTTCATATTTCATAATTGGATAAATACATCCATAATGACTAGGATGAATATCCCATGTATGAAAAGTAGCAGTTCAGTTTGTCAATCCTCCAGGGTCTAAAGAGCTTACTTTTTGACTATGCACTATTTTTGCCATGGATTAGTTTGATCCAAAAATTGTGATAAAGGATGTAAACCAAAAAAATATTGAAAAGTGTTTGTTAATGAAATGAAATTTTCCAATCTTTTAGGAATTAATAAACTTTTAGGATTGGTTGATTCATATATTCTAGTTCTTGAAATTGTTTCTTTCAAAAGATATACGATTAATCCTAATTGCTTTTGTAATAAATCTGCTACATAATGAATATATCAATTTTGAAGATGATCTATATCATCAAGTATTCATATTCCAAATTTTATTCTAATAGGGTAATCCACAGAAACCAATACATCATGTGGTAATGAAAAAATCTTTGTTCTCAAGTATATCAAGATTTAGTTTTTTGTTCAGATTTCGTCGACTAATCTTTCCTAATACACATTTAGTTTGGAAATAGTTTTTTTGAAATTATTCACATAAATAATCAAAAAATTCCAAATTATATTTTTGAGGGTCATCGTCACTTATGTAGAGATCCTTATAAAGTGCCAAAATGGCATCTTCCTTCTTGAAATTGCTTCACTTACAGCATTGCTCATACTCCTTCATTCCACTCTCGAAAAGGAGAAATGTTTTGAGATTCCTATAGCGAGTATCATCCAAAATCTCTTTAAAATTCAAGCCCATAGCCAATAATAGAAGTATAATAGGTATTTTTTTCTTTCTACTTATACGAACCCATATCCTTTGTTTTTTTATATCGATCTCTAATTTTGATCTTCCTCCCCAATATAAAATTATAGTGCTGACATAGAGAATGTTTCCTGATGGTTTTCATTCCCTTGTGTAATAAATATTGGTACTTTTTAATATTTGATTGACCACAAGTTTGTAATTGTCATTTACTACAAAAGTTCCTTTAAAATTCATCAAATGAATATTTCCTAGAAATACAATTTGGTTTTGTATCTTTATCTTTCCATGATCTCTATGATCAATCATGCTGGTACATATAATTTACAATGATATGTAAGGGACAGGTATACATCATCTCTCTTTAATGAAGGGTTCTACTAATTTATATTCATTCCCAAAAATCCTAAATTCTATTTTTTTATTTGGGCTCTCAATTTTTGAAAACTTATTGAGTTCTTCTATTAAGCCTTGATCGATGAAATAACAAAATCCTTCAAGTTATATTTTACCAAATTTAGGGATTGTAAATATTCCCTTATTTTCATCTAATTTCATTGGAAATTTCCTCTAAAAATTTTATTTTGTCATTTATTCCTCATTGATCTATACGAATAGAATAAATCTGACAAAAAATTTCATGTCTATTTTGTTCATTTTATCTCGAACAAATTCTACCCATATTTAGATATGAGTAAAAAGATAAGAAAAAGAAAAGGTGTATTTTTTTTTCTTCTACATAAAACGTAGAATGGGATCAAATCTTCCTTAAAGGTTAAAACAAGGTGGATTACTTTCAAATGTATCAAATGTAATAATACATTATCACATATAATGATATGATTGAATGAATGGAAAAGAACAAATTCAATTGTAAAATAAGAAATTATATTTTATTTTATTTATGGTTGACAAATGTGCATTCACTATCCTATCATGGAAATTAAAACATGCTATGAAATATTGAATCTTTCTCCGCATTACAACTTAAGCAACTTTTAAAATGTTACAAATCAACTGGCAGTTGTACATAAGAAAACTAACTTCAAATTTTAACTAGTCCCCTAAATTGTCACTATTCCCTTATATGACATAACTGAGTGATAAAGTAGGGGGATAAAAATCCTCAATCCATATCCAAATTAGATTTGGGGATAGTGACATAGCCAAGTGGTAAGGCAAGGGACTGCAAATCTTGCATCCCTGGTTCAAATCTGAGTGTCACCTTTTTAAGGTATAAAAAATTGAAAGAAATGCAAAAGTTTGCATTTATGCTCCATAAATTTTGGAGTAAACTTGTGCATCTTCAGATTAAATTACCAATATATTTACGATAAGATTCAATTTTATTGTAAATGCATGCCTCTATAGGCATTTAGAGAGTAACTAGTTCCAACAGACTAATTTTATGAATCTCTATTATCGATTATTCCTTTCAGTGGAGGCTTTACACTTTGCACTATCTTGATTAGTTCCATTATCATAATTAATCAATAATGATTATTATTCTTGATAATAGAGGGATTCATATGGATATAGTAGGTATCACTTGGGCTGCTCTAATGATCATTTTTGTGTTTTCTCTTTCACTCATAGTATGGGTTAGAAGTGGACTTTAATACAACTAATATTTAAACTAATTAAATAGTCTTGAGTCATTTTTGAGACTATTTAAATAAATTATAGATTATAATCTTGTATGTTTCATAATGATCTAGTAATTTTGAATTGAATGATCAATAATTATTAGAAAAATCAAAGATTTTTGGAATTATTTATGCTTGATATGGATAAAGGAATGCATCCTTTACCCTCATATTTTTGAAAATACTTGATACTTATAAAATACAAAGTAGATATGAAATTTATGCTACTAAGCATAGTATTAATCAAAATTAAAAAAAGTTTACATTTTAATTAGTCAAATGATTATGAATTAATCAAATTTAATATGAGTTTGTTCTCATAACAACAACATATGAAGCATATCATGCTACTCTATCCCAACCAGACATCCCTTTTCCATAGAAATTATTTACAATTTCCAATTCATTATATACTATAAAATGATATTTTTACTGTGTTAGAAATAGAAAGATATTTCACATGTTTACGATTCATAAATTCATATAAAATACTTTTGAGTAGATTATGTTCAGAACCACACCACCTGTGTTATGCCCCCATAAAGTTACTTTTTCTAGGGGCATATTAATATATTGTGATTAGCATCACTTTTTTTACTAGGTCCTCATCTTACATTCATGTCCCCATAGGACAAGTGTTATTTAGATTTACTTTTCTAAGATCTATGTAGAAGAAGTAGTACAAAGAAAAAGTGAAAAGAAAGGAAGGTTTATCATTTCCTTCTTCCTTTGTACTAATTCTTTTCCAAATAAATCTCTACCTTTAATATGACCCTTATTACCTCGCCCCTTTTTTATTGATGATCTAGAATTCATATAGACATCAGCAATCACTATATTGATAATACAAATCAATTGCTTTGACTCATCGTTTTTACGTAAATGATGAGTAAAAAAGTAGTAGGGACTGAAATGAACAATGCAGAAGTAAAAAATACGAGGATATTTACTTCCATGATTGATTTTCCCTTCGTTTTACAATAACTCAAGATTTGATCCCATAGAGTATAAATGAATCTTTTTTTTTATTAATTAAATCCTTTAATTATAAGATTCCATCAATAGGATCAATCTGAGTAACAGAATTGAACGGATTCCTATTAATTCTTAAATTCCCATTAATTCTTCATAGATATGAATTATTCAATAGAAATGAAATAATATAACATACTATGATCTCTTATTCATATCAGATCTAGTAATTTGATTCCTAATCGATCCCATTGGGTTACTCATATAGTTACAATGTTTTACATAAATGAAAAAATTGTATCGCCAAGCATTGGATATGTAAATATTAGAAATATGGTTGTTTGATAAAATAAAACTTCATCTCAATCAAATATTGAGATGTTGATGATGACCCAAATTTATCTATTTGAGGGGCAGGGTAGATAAGTATGATAAAGATTGCTCTAAGTAGATTATATCTACTGATTGATTTATTATTTGAAACTTACCTTATAATGAAGGTAAGGAATAGTACATCCCAATAGGGATATTACTATCCATTAATTGATCCTATTGATAAAAAAAAGGAAAAGAGAATTAATTCTCTTGATTCAGGTGAGCAAGATACCCAAGCTTACATCATGATTCTACATGAAAAATCATAAAAGGGTTCGAGATAACTATAGATAAAAAAAGCTAGAAAGATTCCCCCACTAAAATCTCCCTGATTCACCTTGTAATGTTCACCGCAAACTAAAAATATAGTTTAAATTATTTGAAGGATTGCCCGTGACCCTAGAATGAGCTAAACTATTTGGATAATCAGTTTAGCCCAAACATCATCCAATCCTCATGTGATAATTAGTCGTAATCTTTTTGATTATGAGAATACCATTCAATGACGTACTAGCACATCTAAAATAATACCAATATTTCATTTTTGGGGAAGAACATGAGATATATGGAACAGTATCTAGAAATCATTTAGACTGATCCATGGAAATCTACATGGTATTCTGACTTAGAAGGAGACTCCTTCTGTGTTATACTTCCTAACATAAATCAATCTTTCATGGAAGATATATTCATACAATTATGAATATGTTTATATAAAATTCATTAATTATACGAAACCTTTTTACTTTCTTAAGGAAAGAATAGGATTTAGTGTGGATCCACTATGATAATTTGATAATATCATCAAAATGGTGAGAGAATCACCAGTAGATCTATCCTAGTCTACCCGATTTCCCTTTTTTGCTCTTCTAATGGGGTGGAGATCGAGCGAAGAATTGATCAATTTATTGGATCAAGACTGATGGGGCTCAAACCTATAACTTATGTCTTGACAGGGCGATACTCTAACCAATTGAACTACAATCCCAACTAGGTATAGTTCACTTAATAATCAATACTAATTAATTACTATTAAGTCGATAAAATATTTGACCTTTCTCTTTCAAATTTACTGAAAGTATCTATTCATTTCGATTTTTTCTATATTAGGGATTCAAGAACCAATTACCTTTTCATCAAAATAATCGATTGATTATATAAATCTATCAATCAAGTTGATCTTAGGCTGAGCTAGATTTCAAGCAGCGTAGGCATATTGCCAATGGATTTACAGTTTGTCCCCATTAGCCACTCAGGCATCGACCGAGGAATAAGAAATGGAAAGTCATTAGGAGACCTAATGAGTATTCTAATGACTTTCTTTCCTAGTATAGTACCCCTAGGGGAAATCAAATCCCTATTGCCTCCTTGAAAGAGAGATGTCCTGGGCCACTAGATGATAGGGGCCCTCTTATTATTATAATAATCAAATCCTTAAGAAATTGTCAAGACTATGACACCATTAAATCTTATTTATGTTAGTGGTTTCATCTTCTTCTTGTATTGTTCATAAACTTCTCTAGTATATAAAGCCTCAAAAAGGCTTTGCTTTTAGATATTGATAAAGATAAAAAGGGCTTAGTTTAAGCCCCAAAATTCTTGGGGTATTGCTATGAATATACCTATTATTTTGAACCAAAATATGGAACAATGATCAAAAATAAAATATTGAGTAAATGCCTCTTATAATATTGCATATAATATCCCCCCCTTTATATCACCATATTACAAAGTTGATATTTGTTCTGGACAAGAACCATATCCCCCCTTTCTTGTTGAACTAAGTACTCATTTATTCAAAGTGGAGATTCGCTCATGGAACCCGTAGCAATATTTGATCCTTTAGACTAACACGTATGATAGAGTGTGCATGTTTAAAGATAAAAATTCTTCATAATGAAGAACACAAACTACATAATCTATTTTTTCCTTCCATTCAAACTTATTTTTATAATTCTTCTAGTTTCTCTAATAGGAGTTATTACTATAGCTCATCGAGAAGAAATAGTTTGAAAAGTTGCAATTGAAGGCTCTCGTGTTTATTAGTATCATAAATATGATCTTTTAGATCAAAGAAGAATCATTTCATTCTTGATTAAAATGGAAAATATTAAACTTAATAGAACTTTTGTTTGTATCTAAATAAGTTGAGGTATGAGGATTTCCTCTAATATGCTCAAACATGTACTTATTTTAGGTGCTTATTTATTATCTATTGGTATTTATAGACTAGTAACAAGTCAGAGCATGATTAGAGCACTTATGTGTCTTGAGCTAATACTAAATGTTGTTAATGTAAATCTAGTAAAATTCTCAGATTCTTTTAATAGTAGGCAAGTAAAGGGGGACATCTTCTTGATCTTTATTAAAGCTATTGCAGCTGCTGAAACAGCTATTGGATTAGTTATTATTCTAGTAATATATCATAATAGAAAATCAACTCGTATCAATAAATTTAATTTTTCAAAGTGGTAATAGTTAAATATTCTAAATCTATATATCTATTCCTATTCAAATAGATACTAGGTCTGTATCTATAAAAATAGATCTATATCTCTCACTTTTTCTTTATTTTATATATAGTATTATGATCAATCAATAAAATGATTCATAATTTAAGTCATTATCCAAATCTAACATGATTAGGCCAGATTTGGTGAAATATGGAGAGATGAAAGTTATACAAATCTTATTATTTTGATAGAATTCAAATATATCCATTATATTCCAAATAATACAATTATTGATTTGCTTGATAGTCATAATATATCATTATTGGCCATAAATTTTTAAAATAGTATCCAATTAAAAACTATTAATTAACTAATGGATTTCTTAGGTCCAATGGCACATTCAATAAAAATTTATGATACATGTATTGGTTGTACTCAGTGTGTACGAGAGTGTCCCACAGATGTATTAGAAATGATACCTTGGGAAGGATGTAAATCTAAGCAAATTACTTCTACTCCAAGAACAGAAGACTGTGTAGGTTGTAAGAGATGTGAATATGCTTGTCCAACAGATTTCTTAAGTGTACGTGTTTATTTATGGCATGAAACAACTCACAGTATGGGTCTAGCTTATTGACCTCTAAGTACAATAAAAAATAGTTAGATACATCCCATACATATTTTTCATTCTCCTTTTTATCTTTCACTGATCAAAACCCATACTCAACCCAAGATCTCAAGCATGGGTTTTGATATCGAAAGTCTCTTTTCTTTTCATTATGAGCAATTTACCTTGGTTAACAATAATTTTTATTTTGCCCATATCTTCAAGGTTATTAATTCCATTATTTCCCCATAGAGGGAATAAGATGATATGATGGTATACTCTAGGTATTTGCTTATTATATCTCCTTCTAATGACCCATACATTCCATTATCATTATCATTTTGATAATTCATTAATTCAATGGGAAGAGGATTATAACCGGATAGATCTTATTCAATTTCATTAGAAACTGGGAATTGAAAGATTTTCTATTGGACTTATTTCATTAACAGGATTTATAACTACTTTAGCTACTTTAGTTTCTTGGGCGGTTACTCGAAATCCACGATTGTTCCATTTCTTGATATTGACAATGTACAGTGGCCAATTAGGACTATTTGCTTCTTGAGATATTCTACTTTTTTTTTCTCATGTAGGAGTTGGAATTAATTCTTTTTTACCTAATTTTATCCATGTGGGTGGGGAAAAGATGTCTATATTTGGCCACAAAATTTCTTTTGTATATTGTGGGTGGTTCCATTTTTATCTTAATGAGAGCTTTAAGTATGGGTCTCTATGGATATCATGGACTCACATTCTATTTTGAAATATTAGCTAATAAATATTATCCCATAACATTATAAATAGTATTCTATTTAGGTTTTTTGATTGCTTATGCCATAAAATTGCCAATCTTCCCTTTACATACCTAGTTACCAGATACTCATGAGGAAGCACATTATAATACATGTATGCTTTTGGCTGGAGTTCTATTGAAAATGGGAGGATATGGTTAAATCCGAATCGATATGGTTAAATCCGAATCGATATGGAATTGTTTCCTCATGACCATTCTTTGTTCTCACCATGGTTGATAATAATAGGAGTGGTGCAAATTCTCTATGCAACTCTAACTTTTATGGGTCACCATAATTTGAAAAGGAGACTAGCCTATTCATCAATATCTCATATGGGTTTTGTAATTATAAGAATTGGTTCCATGGTAGATAAAGGTCTCGGTGGATCCATTTTGCAAATGATTTCACATGGATTAATTGGTGCTACACTTTTTTTCTTAGCAAGAACAAGTTATAATAGGATACATACTCTTTCCCTTGATGAAATGGGAGGAATTGCTATACCAATACCTAAATTCTTTACTATGTTTAGTAGCTTTTCTATGGATTTTCTTGTATTGCTGGGAATGAGTGTTTTTGTAATAGAATTTATTATATTTTTTGGAATAATTACTAGTAAATATTCTTTGACCTTTCGAATAATTATTACTATAATAACGGCAGTTGGAATGATATTAACTCCTATCTATTTATTATCTATGTTACATTGAATGTTCTATGGATATAAGTTTTTGAATGTCTCGAATCCTTATTTGAAGAATTCAGGACTACACAAAACTTTTATTTTAATCTGTCACTTTCTACCAATCATAGGTATTGGTCTTTACCCCAATCTAGTTCTATTTCTATACAATGAAAAGGTCAAAGCTATTTTTTATCTATATTTCTATGAATCATAAATTTCTTAACTTGCAGAGCTATCTAATAGGCTTAATTACTTCTTATCTTTATGAGATATTAAAAGAATTAAAATAGAGAGAATTGCTCTCTAGTTCAAGTTATTTCAAGTAGTGATTTTCTGTGATTCTATAATCACCCTCTTAAATAACTTGGACAAAATACCTATTGATCTCACTTCTCAATAACATAGAATGATTGTATTGAATCTATCCTATGTTAATTCATCTCATTTATTGTTCTATGCTAAATCAACCATCTATAGCTATGTAAACCTATTCCTAATAGATTAACCCCCAAATAGCAGATCCAAACTATAAAAAATCCTAGAGAAGCCACAATTGTTGGTTTCTCACCTTGCTAACCCTTGTTAATTCTAGTATGTAGATAAATTGCAAATATTGTCAAAGTAATTAATGCCCAAGTCTCTTTTAGATCCCATCTCCAATAAGATTCCTAAGCCTCATTGGCCCATACTGCCCCAGAAAGAATACCTATAGTTAAAAGGGAAAATCCTAGACCAATAGCACGATAACTCCAATTATCTAATTAGATAATCAATTTCCATTTACGATAATTGCTAAATGGAAAGTAAAAAGGATCTTTCAAATCCTTTTTTCTTGGTCGTATAAATACCAATTTATATTAGGAAGGAAAAATCATAAAAAGGAATTATCCGCACTAAGAAGAATCTTTCAATTTATTCAGAACGTAATGATCAAATAAGATATTGATGATAGGCATCCACATAAAAGAGTTGCATAGCTGAGCAATACCATACTTGCATGCATAATTAATCAATGAGATTATAAAGTGGGTACTAGCATTGCAGACTGTTGCATTTTATCCAAAAGACCTAAAGTAGCAAAACCAAGAGTTAACATAGCACTTGGTGCAGTTATTGCACCTAACCACCAAGCAGCCTGGCCTCGTACTTCTATAACTATATGAATCATGGAAGAAATCCATGAAAGTAACATGAATGACTCATAAAAATTACTTAATGGTAAATGTCCTGAATAGAGAAAATGAGTAAGTAATACTCTTGTTATATAAATAAATGTCACTATCATGCCCTTTCCTCTCAAACTACTTAGTTCTTTACTTTGATAAACTAAGGTTCCCCAATAAATGAGAGTGATAACAAAAGTCAGAGAAAAAGAGACATGAGATGATATATGTTCTAGAGTGTTGAATATCATAATAAACCCATTTCTTAATCTAATTTTGAATAGAATCAATGATAAAAAATAAAATTGATTGATATGTCATTAATCATATCGACATAGATTGAACAGTGGTAGTCATTTACTATATAGGTATTCTATAAGTAATCTATGGGGATTCTATAGGAAAGGGATTGAATCCATGGTATCTTATTACCAATAATACCACCACTCAGATTCGAACCAAGATGCTCTAACACTACTTCCTAAGAGTAGTGTGTCTACCAATTTCACCATGGTGGCTTGGCATTGTCAAGTCAATATATTAGACTATTTTTTCAAGATTGTTAATGGGAATATGTATAAAAGAGTAATTGTTATCAACAATGTCTGAATGTTAGTTCAAACATCAAATATTAAATGTTATGTTGGTTATTTTAACAGAGCATGGCATAGTTTGGTAGCATACCATCTTGGGGTGATGGAGGTCGTAGGTTCAAATCCTGTTGCTTTGAAACAAATGGTAAACAAAATTGTATTGATTTAATAGGTTCTACCATTGAACAAATACATAACTAAAAAACTAAAAATGATCAAAATGGAATAAGAACAACTAGATTTTGATCATGGAAGAATGAGAAAGGAGAAGGGTTTTATATTTATTAATGACTTTGTCATCGTAATGATTCATTCAGTCAAAAAATAACAACAATATTGGATAAAAAGAAAAAGTAAGATGAATTGAATTAAATATCTTGTCTATTCTTATTTGATCAATTATTTGCACAATTGGAACTTAGAGATTGCAATGTTAATAGGGGGGTCGACATCCCATCCCCATATAAGATCGTAAGAATATAACAGGCTTGTTATTCCTTTTAGCTAAGCTACTGAAATGAGGTTGAATCATTTCATTTGATTAATAATATGTCCCTATGTCTGTCTAAAATGGTTTTGGCATTACATGATTATCATAGTAGAGATATAAAAAATATTAGTTGTGAGTCATCTTAAATAATTTAAGCACTCCTTCCTATCTAACTATAAAGGAAAGAATGAATGATTTCATACTTAATCATGAAAGATGAATCATTTAATTTGGAAGTAAAAACTACAAATGATTTATCATCATTAGAGCATCACTCCAATGGGCATCTAGCAGACTGAAATAAATAAGTGCTTCTATGATTAACAATAGATTATGTGGTTACTACATTTCAATCAAGTTTCTTTTTAGTATAGATAGAATGAAATTTTCATAGAATATAGCTACCATCTACATATAATGGCAGAGTTGATCCAGGATTATTAAAAAGAATACTGCACTTTTATCTTTTTCTAGTGGGAAAGGAAAAAATGATGGAGGAATGGTTGATAAACCCCCCATCTTCAAAATTGTTCAGAGAGAATGGCTGTAGTAGAACTAATTTATGATCATGTCCCTTTTGCCTGACCACCCTTCCAACCAAGTATCTCTACCTAGAGAGAGAAAAAAAGGTTCCCATCACTAGTTTCCAAAGTCTTAGAGGGTGTAGTATATTTTTTGGTGTTATGCATGCACCAATTCATTATTGGATCTATATTTTATTTGGATGATCTAGAGGATGAGTCCTCTGCTATGAAATAAAAACCCTTGGATGATCTAGAAATTGAAATATTTGGAAAATGTTTTAAATCACCATTAACTAAAGAAAAAGGTTTTTCTATGACCCGATATGCTTTTCCCTTCCAAATATTGTTATGGATTTTTTTTTTGGATTTAGAGGTACGTTTCTTTATAACTACCATAGTGAATGATATTTACTAGTTTTAATTCATTTATCTAATGTGATGTGAAGGACATGTATGTACTTAGTAATACGACATAGTTTTTTTTAAGGAAAGAAACTTTAATAAAGATCTAACTCCCTCAATTATTTAAAATTGAAATAAGTAATGACTTGCCTTCTTTTGGTTAATCCGTTCCCACCTCCCCATATTTTTACAAATTGGTGGAATCTATTAAAAATCAAATCTAAATTGTATTTATTGTTCAATGTATTTGTGCCTTGTTGTTATTCTAGAACACATCTTATAAAGGATCATTTAATCTTTGAAATAGTTCAAGTTAGATATAATATCTAACTAACTCCTAGATTTTTTAAGTGGAGATGTACCAGATTAGTAATAGGAGATCTATGATAGCAATTAAGTATTACTTAATTGCTAAATACAATTTTATTCTTAATTTGGCCATCTAACCCTAAGGAGTTACGGATATAAAAAAAATCAAATTCTTTTTAAGCAAGCTCCATTATAAATTTCATCTACAGTATAAGAAGTTTTATAGATTGTATCTTTGGTTAATAAGACTAGATTATATGAAATCATTTAACTATAAATGTTGTGTGTACACAACTATCTTTATATCTAAGTACCTAGACTGAAAAATAGGAACTAGAGTTCCTTCTTGCCCATCTGACAAATATTTGATTAGTATCAGTATTTGATCAGTTCAAATCTGGTATTTGCATAAACAATATGAAAAAATTTCAAAGGAATATGAAATCAATGGGATCCCATCTCATATTATATCTTCTTCTTGGTGTGCATGCAACCTCTTCTTTTTTAATTCTCTTTAGGATCTAGTGGATTGGAAACCAAGAATGTGGAATATAAAAATATTTCGAATAATGATTTGATTTTATTATGGAATTTCTATATAAATATGCTTGGATCGTGCCTTTCCTTCCACTTTTAGATTATATACCAATAGGATTATGATCCTTATTTTTAGGGAACAATGACTCTTATTAGCATTTTTATGCTAAGTGTAGTTATGTTTATTTCTTTCAATCTATTCTTGCAACAAATTACCAGCGGTCCCATCCATCGATATTTTTGGTCTTGGATCATCAACAAGAAGTTTTTGTTAGAGTTGGGTTACTTGATTGATTCACTTACTTCTATCACGTTAGTTTAGTTACAGCAATTCGAACCATGGTTATGATCTACAATGATCATTAAATGTCTCATGACAAAACATATGTGATATTTTTTGCTTATCTCAATTTTTTCAATGCTTATATGCTGGGACTAGTTAGTAGTCCTAATTTAATACAAATATATATTTTTTGGGAATTAGTGGGAATGTATTCCTATTTATTAATAGGTTTCTGGTTTATGCAACCTAGTGTAGCCAATGCCTGTCAAAAAGCAACTATAACTAACCATACAGGGGATTTTGGACTCTTGTTAGGAATTTTAGGTTTTTATTAGGTCACAAGTAGTTTCATATTTTAATATTTGTATGAAAAAATAAATTAATTGATTATCATTGATGGCGTTCATTCATTCTTTATTACTTCATGTGCTTTTCTCTTATTTTTAGATCTAGTAGCCAAATCTGCACAATTCCCACTTCATGTATGGTTACCTGATGCTATGGAAGGACCTAATCCTATTTCAACTCTTATACATGCCACTACTATGACAATAGTAGGAATTTTTCTTGTAGCTCGATTATTTCCTCTTTTTAGAGCTCTACCTTTAATAATGAATCTTATATCTTGGATAGGTGGAATAACAGCGCTATTGGGAGCTACTATGGCTCTCGCTCAAAAATATATTAAAAAGGCTTGGCTTATTACACTATGTCTCAATTAGGTTATATGATGTTAGCTCTAGGTATATATTCCTATCAAATCACTCTATTTCATTTGATTACACATGCTTATTCTAAGGCATTATTATTTCTAGGATCTAGATCAATAATCCATTCCATGGAACCCATTGTTGGATATTGTCTCGATAAAATTTAGAATATGGCTCTTATGGGTGGTTTGAGGAAATATATGCCAATTACAAGCATTAATTTTCTTTTAAGGACACTTTCTCTTTTTGGTATTCCACCTTTTGCTTGTTTTTGGTCCAAAGACCAAATTGTTAGTGATAGTAATGTATATTCACCCATTTTTGGGGGGATAACTTGGTTCACAACAAGGTTAACTACCTTTTATATGTTTCATATGTATTTACTTACTTTTGAAGGAGACTTCCATATAAATTTAGTTAATTTATATAACAACCATATTACATTATAATCAACTTCTATGTGGGGAGAGGAGGAATCCAAGACATTTAGTAGAATGAGAGTGGATTCTATGTCTAATCAAATTACAGGAAGGAATAACTTCTTTTCCAAATAGGCATTTCAAATTTGAATAAGATGGAATCCAAAAAGAACAGGGGGTTAGTTGTCACTATACTTTCTTCCATAAAGGATATTTTGCATATCTGAAAGAATCGAGCAAGGCAATGCCATTACCTTTAGTTTTTTTAGGAATATTTACTCTATTTATTGGATTGATAGGGGTTCCTTTTTTTTGAGGTAGAATGAGTTATGATATATTATCTCAATGGTTTACTTCATCAATGAACCATTTCAACGAGAGCCATTCAGAGAATTGGTCCAAATCTGTCATAGATGCAATCCCCTCAGTTGTTATAGCATTCTCTGGTATATTCATGGTGTATATTCTATATATACCTATTCACTTCTTATCACAGGATGCACATCCTATTCAGATGAGGAGTATCACAAAACAATCGATTAAAATTATATATAATTGGTCATATTATCGAGCCTATATAGACCTATATTATGATATAATCTTGACTAGAGGTGTATGAAGATTAGTTGAAACAAGTCATTCATTTGATCAATGGGAAATTAATGGAATTCCAAATGGAGTAGGTATTTTAGGTCTTTTTATAGGAGAGGGGATGAGATGTCTAGGAGGGAGACGTATATCTTCTTATATATTATGTCTTTATTATGTATATTAATGTCTATATTAATATATTATTATTCATTTTAATAATGAATATTAACATTCCATCCATATAAGAAATAAATTGATCCATTATCAATTTTTCCTTGTGTGTCCATAAGACAATTTGATCTTTTTTTTGTCGTTTAGTTCCTTGGATTCATCGATTCTTTAAGAGAATCAATATTGTGAATGAATATTGATTCATTCAATTCATTTACATAGAATTGATATAGAGATAAAAATAAAATTGGAAATATTTATCTAAATGCTGAAAAAGGAAAGATAAATAGTGATTGATTTGGTGAAGGGAGCACTTATAAATTCTATTCACGAATTGCATTGCAATTCTAAGCGCTATCATGTTTGTTCTATTTAACTTATTAAGAGGTTTGGAAAGATAGGTAAATAGGGTTAGTTGATTACTTGCTAGCTTTAATCATAAGAGAAAAGACCAGGGATAGAGAGGTCTTTGGCCCTCTTTGGCAGAATGAGCATACTCAGCTCACTAGCAGATCTACAGCATCGTATTGATTTATCAATATACATCTCAGGGGGGGAGGATAGTGAAGATGATTGTGTTGGTGGTGGTTGACCACCACCACCCCTTGTCTCTAAATCTTTTAAGAAGAAAGGGGATTGTTATCATGACATTTTATACCTATAATATAGTGTATAATATACATAGGAAGCTATAATATAGCTTATAATATACATAGGAAGGCAGGGGTGTTTCATGAGTCTTGAACAAATATTTGATTTAGTTTTCCAATTGTTCTTTATTATAAGTGGTTCAAATAACTGAGTATTAAACATATATGATACATAAACCTTCGTTGTTCCTCAATAGCTCAGTGGTAGAGTGGTTGATTGTTAACCGATTGGTCGTAGGTTCAAATCTTATTTAAGGAGAACCTTTCTTATAAAAGCTACTCCCCTATCTTTTGTTTGATTTAGAAAGCTGATTTAGAATAAATCTTTATTCTCTCTAACACATTATGTCAAAATAATTAACTATTGATTAATTCAATTTAATAGTAATTTGAATCCTAGCAATACTGGAAATATCTTGTTGTATATTTGTAATAATCTACACCCAAGGGCTAGTTCCTTTCAACTAGCCCAATTTATGAGATAAGACTGGTTATTATACTAGTAGTTGTATATAGATGCATTTATCCATTCTTTTTAATGATGACAATTTGAGAAAACAAGCATCTTTACTAATACTTTGATGAAAGCCTAGCAACAAGGCAGAAGAGTTATACAAGGTCACACACATTTAATTATGTGTGTGTTTAATCTTGTCTCAAACATATACGTATTATAATAATAGTGTATGCCATGTACTAACCCTTGTTATTGAAATTTCCAAAGCTTCAAATTTTTTATACTGATTATAATCTCTTATCCCCCAATAGGAGTCTGGATAGAGACTATAGGTATTCATAACTTTCTGAGCTAACAGTGTATGGGTAAGGAGGGATTCAAACCCCCATAACCATGGTTCATAGCCACGTGCTCTAATCCTCTAAGATACAAGCCCCATCTCCACATGATCTATTCTGTTCTTAGGAGTCCCTCCAAAAACCCTTCCTCGGCGTAAGATATTAAGATAAGAGTAGTTTCTCTCTATGAAAAAAGAGGAGGTATTGCATTTCAAAGTATGGAGTGGAAAAGAATGTCAGGGTTTTGAGAAGATGACCTTTTAATTTTAAAATTAAAAGGTAAGTTCATTATCATCCTGGCATCGAGCTATTTTTTTAGGGCTTCCCCTACAGTATCATCACCACAGTACAGTTTAACCACCAAGTTTGGGATGGTTTGGTGTGGTTCCCCTATACCTGAGATACTAAAATTTCAAACCATAAATAAAGGACATAAGAGAATAGCATTATTGTCTAGTATTTTCCAAACTCTAATCTTGGTAGAGGCCCAAATAAAGAGGTGTCCCAAGAACTTGGAATGATACTTTTATACTATTGAGTCTGGAGCTATCCCTCCCTAGACCCTAGGTTTTTTATAGGTAAAAAAGAAGGAAAGAAAAATTAATTTTTTTTATGTCTTAAACCAATGAATATTTTGGTTTAGGATGAATATAAAATCAATCCTTTAATTATAGGGGATAATAAAATTAACTATTATATAATAATTGTTGTAAATCTCTCTTATACTCTATGTACCCAATTAGATACATCAAGTCATGTATGACAAGGTTTAAATCTTTCAGTCCATTAGGATGCCTCAGCTACATACATCATTGTACTTCCACTTGACACCTATCATCTTATAAATGGCTCATCTCACCATGACCTTATGGAGAGCACTCATCTTGAGGTGGGCTTCTTACTTAAAGTAGTTATCCACTCTGCACTTGGCTACCTAGCGTGTATTATGGGCATGATAATTGGTATACCAAAGGTGCATCCTTTTGGTTCCTCTCATACTAAGGAAAATTCCTCTCAATTCTCTAATGCCCACACTAAATATGGACCAAAATATCTCTTGACATTCTGAACCCAACTCACGTACCACTTTAATGGGTGAACAACCCAACCCTTGGAATATACTACCACCCCAAGTGGTGAAGAGCTGACATCGAGGTGCCAAACCATCCCATTAATGTGAACTCTTAGGGAAGATCAGCTTGTTATCCCTAGAGTAACTTTTATTCATTGAGTCATGGCCCTTCTACTCAACACTGTCAAATCATTAAGGCTAGCTTTTATCCCTGCTCGACGCATCAATCTTGCAGTCAAGCTCCCTTCTACCTTTGTACTCAAGGACCAATTTTTGGCCAGCCCAAGGAAACCTTTGCATGCCTCCATTACCTTTTGGGAGGCCTACACCCTATAGAAACTATCTACCTAAGATTGTCCCTTAGATAGTAGGTTCTAACACAAGGTTAGAATTTTGGCTCTTCTAGAGTGGTATCTCATTGCTGGCTCAAGCCCCTCAAAAGGGGGCCTTCATCACCTTCCACCTAAGCTACACAATAAGAGACCAAAGTCAATCTCAAGGAACAATAAAGCTTAATAGGGTCTTTCTATCTAGGTGCAGGTAGTTTTCATCTTCACAGACATGTTTATTTCACTGAGTCTCTCTTCAAGACAGTACCCAGATCATTATACCTTTCATGCAGGTTAGAACTTCCCTGATAAATAATTTTACTACCTTAGGACCATTATATTTATGGTCTCCATTCACTAGGGCTTTGGTCACTAGCTTCCCTATCATTAGGTCACCAACTTCCTTAACCTTCTAGCACTGGGTAGGCTTCATCCCCCATACATGGTCTTATAACTTTGTGGAGACCTATGTTTTTGGTAAACAGTCACCTAGGTCTAGTCACTATGACCTCCTTTATCACAAGGAGTCACCCCTTATCTTGAAGTTATAGAGCTATTTTTCCAAGTTCCTTAGAGAGATTTATCTTGTGCCCCTAGGTATTCTATACATATCTACCTATGTTAGTTTCAAGTATAATTACCCATTTGTTATACATCATTCAAGCTTTTCCTGGGAGTATGACGTGGGTTACTTCAGTGTTGTCCTGAAACAAGTTTAATGATGTAATGCTAGTATTTTGACATTGGCTAGGGGAATTTTCTCTACCCCTTCTTACCCCTAAAAGGGGGTAACCTTGTGACCTTGAATTGATAACCATCTTTTAGCTAACCTAGCCTACTCCATCCCTCAAGACTAACAAGGAGTAGTACAAGATTATTAACCTATTGTCCATCAACTATGCCTTTCAACCTGATCTTAGGCCCTAACTTACTCTCTATGGATGAACCTTGTAGAGGAATCCTTAGGTTTTCAAGGCATTAGATTATCACCAATGTTTGCATTACTCAAGCCAACATTCTCACTTTTGTTTCATCCATAGCTACTCGCACGGCTGCTTCCCTCTGAGGCAAAATGCTCCCCTATCGATATATTTTGACATCCCACAACTTTGGCAGATTACTTAGTCCTGATCAACTTCATTGCAAGAGTGCTCAAGCACTAATCTATTAAGCACTCTTTTAAGGATCACTACTTCTAGCTGAACCTCTTGGCTATCTTTGCATTCCTACCTCCTTCATCATTGAGTGATCATTTAAGGTCCTTAGCTAGTAATCTAGGCTATTTCCATTTTGATGATGAAGCTTTTCCCCCATCATCTCACTGGCTAACCCTTATCCCTTTTATTTAAGGGCTGCTATGTAGTATTTAGAGTTTGCCTCCATTTGGTACCACTCATGTAGCCTACAAAAAAATAGTGTTTTACCCCTAGATAATCCAATCAACTACTACACCTCAACGCATTTCAAGAAGAACTAGCTAGCTATAGGTTTGAGTGGCATTTCACCCCTAACCATGACTCATCTACTAAATTTTCAACATCAGTCAGTTCAGACCTCTAATTAGTTTCGCCCAAGCTTCATCCTGGTCATGGATAGATCACCCTAGTGGCATTTGAATTGCCCTATGAAGACTCACTCTCGCCATGGCTCAAGTGGGTTCCCTTAACCAAGCCACTGCCTATAAGTCATTGACTCATTCTTCAATAGGCACATGGTCAAAGACCCAATTCTCCTCCATTAGGAGAGAGACCCATGATTTTCCTCCCACTACTTGGGAGCTTATAGTTTCATATTCTATTTCAATCCCTATTGGGGATTCTTTTCACCTTTCCCTCATGGTACTACTTTGCTATCAATCACTCAAGATTATTTAACCTTGTAAGGTGGTCCTTATTAATTCACAAGGGATTCCACATGCCCCATGCTACTCAGGTTAGAGTGTAAAATGTCATTGTTTGATGATGTTTATAGCTACTGGACTTTCACCATCTAGGGTGCAGTATTCTACCACTTTTCCTAGCAGCATGATGCTTAGATTACTCTTCCATAACCCCATTTTAATTATTTAGGTTGATCCCATTTCACTCATCACTACTATGAGAATCACTTTTGCTTTCTCTTCCTCTAGCTACTAATATGTTTTAGTTTACTAGGTTATCCCTTATCTGCCCATGGATTTGGCAGTAGTTAAAAAGGTTTGCTTATTCGAGAATCTCTAGATCTATGCTCAATTTCCACTCCCTGAAGCATTTTTTTGCTTACCACACCCTTTTTCATCTCTAGGTGCCTAGGTATCAATCGTAAGCCCTTTATTTTTTAAAGCTTTCCATTCAAGGCTAAACCATCTTAAGGTACTACAAAATCAATGAGAGCATCATATCAATGTCCATGGATAAATCATGATGAATTATATATCAAACTGCCTAGTATAACTACACTTAGCATATAATTTGTATATAATAACATTGATGATATGATCAGGAGTAGGATGGAGATAAGTAGACTTCAACCATTAAGATCCACTATAGGGTCAACCATTGTCTATTAGGCCTCCCTGATAGATTCTTAGAATCTATCATGTCATCCAACAATCGACAATAGCTTACCCCCCAAACACAGCTAACAATTTTCATCATACTATGATCTCCAAGGATCAACTCCTCCCAAAAGGAGTTGGGCTAGAATCCCCAATCCATGGATTCTTGAAGTTATAGAGCATCCATCTCCATAAGAACTAGGAACGAAGAGCTCTCCATTTTTTCCACCTGACACTTTGGTCTTAAGAAAGATTGCCTTTCTCCAACCTTTCCTAGCCAATTGAAAGGAATAGCTAATGCATTCTACTTCATGAATCAGGAAGTATGGTTGGTTTATGACCCCTAGATGTTTATATCATCTTTGGGATGATCTCATAGTTCCTACAAGGTGGAGATGATGGGGTTAGCCCATGGCATGGGATTTTCCTTCTACTACATTTTTCTCAAAGGTTGAAGGGAGATAGTACATCAAGTTATTCACAAGGGCCAACTTGATCCTCTTCCTCAAGGATCTTAGAGGAAAGGATCCTTAGAGAGCTGCTGAATCTAACTATTAGTTGCCATGTATGATCCATACTATATCTAACCAATTACCTACCGTACCTTCTCTACGTTCTTGAGATGAGAGTCTATCTTCATCTCAATAGAGTTTTTTAATGGCATGTTGAGGTCCTTTTACCCATTACTAAAAAAAAGTGAGCCTCTGATTCAAGTAAAAAATACTATCAATTACCATCTAAATAATCAGACATTGAACCCGTAATTATAATGACCCAATTGTCCCCTTCCTGTTTCTTCACCAATGACAAGGAAGAAGTAAATTTTTTTTATGCGAATAGAAAAGGTGGCATTAAAGAAGTGGTAAAAGATCCTCTTAATCCCAATCCTAGACACTCCAAGATCCTTTTTTGATCTTGCTACCTACATTCATTTTCTCATTATTCCTTTCATGAAGGAAAGGATAGAAAAGGAAATCCTATGGATTTACCACATCCTCTAGAAAAAGCAGGAAAAGGCTCAAATGGTATGATCTCTTCATCACCCTATAATGGGTGATCTCGTAGTTCTTGGTCTGTGAAGATGCATTATTAGGTGATTTTATAACACATTTAGGTTGAATCTTAACTTCAGCATGTGCTCGAGATATAGGCTTCCATACACTGATAAGATATGTATGAATTCTCGAAAAGAAAATAGCTATGAATACTTTGGCTACCCCAAGACCACCCAAATCCCATGAATGAATAGAAATTTTTATTTACATTTTATCTCACCTGAATCACCCCATCTATCCTCTTGATAATAAAGTCAATTTCAAACTCTAGCTCAAATAGGAGTACACCATGCTATTGTGCCTTAGATGATCCACATCTCTGGGTCAGGGTTTGATGAGCACATTAAACTATCCAATGTGGCTAGTAGCCTTCACAGCCCAGGCAAAATGACATAATTATCAGGGGTGTGCTCTACCACTGAGATAATAGCCTAGTATGGCTCCCCTCCCTAGTAGGGAGGGCCCTCCCAAAAGCAAGAGAAAACATGTTGGCACCCTACACATTTTCTATTCTTTAGGGGGTGCACCCTTTTTTTCTTTGTTAAGACATTAACATCATTTTCATATAATTTAAATTTATTTATTTGATTGAGAATTAGTTAGTTTATTTAGTTAATCGAAAACTAAGTTAACTAGTTAAGAATTAAATTCTTAATTAATTAGCTTTGAAAATGCTTTTGAGTTCATTTCTAATTTTTCCTGAACATTTAATATTTATTAGGGGCAAGGATTTTTAGTTGTTGCCTTCTTTCTTTGTTAATTAAGGCATTATTTAATAATAATGAGTTCTTAATATTATCACTCATAACTAATCATAGCATAATTTATACTCTACATAACTGAAAAAATAAGTAACCAAGCCAAAACTCTTATCTTATTTTAGATAGTTTCTTATTATAGTATAGTTTACTAAGTTTTAATTTATACTAAATAAAATTAAAACAAATATTCTATAATAATATAATATTTGTTTTAATTAATAGAGACTAAAACAAACTGAACTTAAAATAATGCAATTATTTATAATAGAAAAAAATAATATGACTAAAGAATAAAAACAGTATGACTAAAAAATAAAAATAGTCTGACTAAAGAATAAAAATAGTATGACTAAAGAATAAAAATAGTATTATAAATAAAATAGTATTATAAACTCCTTTAATATAAGGAGGTAAATAGTAAAAATAGGATTCTATCAACTTGTTCCACCCTGAGATAATGAGCTTACTTATGAACTTCATTACTGAAGTAACGAACTTATACTACCTAAAAGCAACAAAAAACTCCATTTCTTATCACTTACATTTCTGATGATACAAGATGTATCTCGACTAGTGAAAATAAAATTATCATCATGTCGCTCACTCTCTTTCGAGCTTGTAAGCAGTGTATGAGCCCAATAATTGATTAGCTCTCCTTGAAAAGGAGGTGATCCAGTCACACCTTCCAATACAACTACCTTGTTATGACTTCACTCTAGTCACTAGCCATGCCTTGGGTATTCCCTTCCTTGTGGTTAAGGTAATGACCTTGAGCATGTCTTACTTCCCTAGTGTGATGGGCAATATGTACAAGGCTTAAGAATGAATTCACTACCGTATGGTTGATCGATGATTACTAGTAATTCCTACTTCATGTAGGTGAGTTGCAGCCTGCAATCTAAATTGAGGCTAGGTTTTTGAGGTTAGCTTGCCCTCATAGGGTCATGACCCTTTATCCTGGCCATTATAACATGTGTATCACCTAGGGCATAAGGGGCATGATGACTTGACATCATCCTCACCTTCCTCCAGCTTAACACTAATAGTCTGTTTAGGGTGCCAAACTATTATGACAACTAAACACAAGGGTTACACTCATTGTGGGACTTAACACAACACCTTGCAGTGTGAATTGATGACAACTATGTACCACCTATGTCCACATTCTTGAAGGAACTCCTCTTTTTCAAAAGGATTCATGACATGTCAATCCTTGGTAAGGTTCTTCACTTTGCATCAAATTAAACCACATGCTCCACCGCTTATGTGGGCCCCTGTCAATTCCTTTGAGTTTTATTCTTACGAATGTACTTCCCAAGTGAGATACTTAATGTGTTAGCTACAACACTATATGTTTTGATACGTATAGCACTTAGTATCCATCATTTACATCTAGGACTATTGGGGTCTCTAATCCCATTTGCTTCCCTAGCTTTCATCTCTAAGTGTCAGTAATGACCCAGTAGAGTGCTTTCGCCTGTTGGTGTTCTTCCTAATCTCAACACATTTCACCACTCCATCAAAAATTCCATCTGCCTTTACCATAATCTAGCTTGGTAGTTTCCACCACTTGTCCAAGGTTGAGCCCTGAGATTTGATGAAGGACTTGAAAAGCCACCTATAGACACTTTATGCCCAATAATTTTGGATAATGCTTGCATCCTTTGTTATACCATGGCTATTGGCACAAAGTTAGTTGATGTTTATTCCTTAGATACCATCATTCCTTCTTCTCTGAGAAAAGAAGTTTATGACCCATGATCCTTCTTCCTTCACACTACATTACTCCATCAGGCTTTCGCCCATTGTAGAAAATTCCTCACTGTTGTGTTCATAAAGCATAGCCCCTCAATCCAAAAACTAATGCTTGAAATTTTGAGCTAGGACCCTTCCAAATCTAATATGAATACTTAGGTTACCTTGGAAAGGTTTAATTATCTAATGAGCATAATAAAAATCTTCTTGAGTTGAGAACCCTTCATTCTAAGCACTCAAGAGACCTCCAAAAAAAAATTCATGTTTTTCCTTCATACTATGACCTCAAACTACATGAACACACTTGAAACAACATACCTCAACTCTAAAAAGGCTAACATGAGCTCAAAAACCTTGAAATCTAATCATGACCCTTCATTAGGCCACACACTCTCTCTTTTCTCTCTAAACCTTGACCTAAAAACCACATTAGGCCTTAAAATTGACATTTATTCCTCTTTCCATGCTCTCAACACCTCACTGTCATGCTCAACATCTCATTTTCATGCTGAAATATTACCATACATCTTTCACATGCCTTGACAATAGATCATGATACCTCATTAGGCTAGATAGGGTCTAAGAGAGGTTTAGATGCAGACCTAGATTGAGGGTCCTACCCTTGTAAGCTCACCTTGAAAATATCATGAGTGTTTCAATGCCTCACATACATGATAAAACAACCTAAAACAATCATTTATGCATGTGTTCACTCATCTCACCAAGCCACCATGCTCATACCTTCTCATAAGTTCTCTTCATGCCATGATTAGGCTTAGTTTACTTAAGCACTTGATGCCTTGACCTATTTCTTCCATGTCATGACCTCAAAAAAACATTAACCAAGCATATATAAGACATTATACATTACTCATATCACTACACCATTCTCTTTCTGATGACAACAATCTTCTACATCCTCATACAGTCCTAAAACCACATGACCAAGCTTCATATGACTTGACATCTCTCTTCCATGCACCTGAATACCTTTGACATCAACCTTGACTTTCATGAAACCATAATACATTATTTGAAGTCAAATTATCTCTTTCCTTCAAATTATCTCTTGACCACACTTTTTTCAATGCATCTTGTCTCATCACATACTGTAAACTAGGATTAGTCACCTTTGTTCGTTCATTTCACTATGCTTCTTTCACATGGCTCACTCTTTCGTACCTTCCATGCTCACAACATTAATGACAATATCAATCTTGATTAGTCATCATATTTGAAAAAATCATGTTACCATTATGCCTTTGTATGATACACCCTTTTGACATCAATGATAACAACATGCTAACAACATTAATGTTAAAAAGGCCACCAAATGTCTTCAAAAATGGCCATTACATATTAAGAACATAATTTTCTTTCAACATGACACTTCATTGTATATTAATGACATAAGCATCTTCCAACATTAGTGCAACATGCAAACACAATTGTAGATAGCCAAACTGAACTTATAAATTTAGATCTTATCTTGAAAATTTTGAAATTCCATATACAACTAAAATCATTATGTATGTATGTGTGTGTGTGTGTGTGTGTGTGTGTGTGTGTGTGTGTGTGTGTGTGTGTGTGTGTGTGTGTGTGTGTGTGTGTACATACACACACACACACACACACACACACACACACACACACACACACACACACACACACACATATATATATATACATATATATATATATACATATATATATATATATACATATATATATATATATATGTGTGTGTGTGTATATATATGTATATATATATATACATATATATATATATATATGTATATATATATATACACACACATATATATATATATATATGTATATATATATATATATGTGTGTGTGTGTGTGTGTGTGTGTGTGTGAAAATTCAATCCAACATGCAAATTTTGGCTCAGCCATTAGTGCTCCTTCAAAGCTCAAGTCAGAACTCTTTCTTTTCTTTTTTTCCTCTATAACAGTCCCTTCCTTTTTTAGTTTTTAATGCCCCCTAAAAATTTTGACTAAATCTATCCTACGTATTCCTAAGCATTCCAAAATAGGGTAGTTACAAAAAATTTCTATTTTTAACAAAACAACGAACAACTAAAAACTCAAAGTTATCTCAGTTGACAGTTGTGAAATAATACAATTCTTATTCAATCTCACAAATCTTGACAACTACGTAAAAATATAGGTTCAAGAAATGAATGCTTAAGTGGATGCCTTTGCATCAGACACCCTAAATTTAAAAATGTGAGCTCTCCTTTGGACACAAATCATAATGGCCATGGAATTCCATTCCAACACACCAAATACTTAATTTGATTGTCTTTCTTTTTTCTCCATTTTTAGCTCCTTCTTTTTGGTCTCAAATTTGTCATCTATCATCTTTCCTCTATACTTTCTTTTCCTCTATGTTATTTGATCCACTATCGTCTCTCTCCTTTGTTGTATTACACACACCATAGTCCATCCTCCTCTACCATTCTTTCCAAACGCTCATGGGTTAAAACCCACCTTCATCTAACCTCCTCCACCAAGATGATCTTTCATGCATCTTACATCCTTTTGTGGGCTTATTCCCACTATCGTCCACCCACCTCCTCCTAAAGCCTTCTAGGCTTTGTTCAATTACTATACAACTTGTTGTTTGCTCCTTTCACATATCACTCTTATCTACTTATAGCTCCTCATTTCTCATGGTTGTCATCTCTTCCTCCTTAGCTTGATTATAAAATAATTACACATACTTATGGGCGTCATGATGATCTCCCATACTCTCCACTACTATCTCAAATATCATACTCATATCTTCTTCTCTTGTTGCCCTCATTGTCATGTAAAATAAATCTACTATCTCTACAGAAACATCATCTTCTTTACCATTTACAACCTTCAATATGTATTTAAAATGCTCCTCCATATTTTGTTGGAATGTTTCCCCAACTACCCTCTTAACATCCTCTTCATCTCCTTTACCACGTGCTTCTAATGCTTGTATAAGAATATCCTTTATCCTATCATCCTCAACTTATATATCTGTTACAACCTCATACTTTTTATCACTTTCTTGGGCCAATAACAAACTCAGTTGCTCAATCTCATCCTTGCCTTATTTTTTTACCTCATCCATGCTATGTGCAAAGAACCTTGCACTCTCATTGTCCATATATGAACAATACATACCTTAATTCATAAGAGTCTTTTCTCCAATACCTATGTGGGCTACTCCTATACATTCAACATCACTTGTATCCTTCAATGTTTTTGGTAGAAACATATCCACCATCTCTATCTCCTTGCTTGCCTCTATGCCAAATAATTGACAATCTTCACCTTTCATTGTCCAAGTGCTCTTTGGACTAGTTCTATCACCAATTTATCAACTTTATATTTCACCATTCCACTCTCTATCCATCTCTCAAGATTGGAATTTGATGCATATCCTTTTCTATCCATATTTGTCCTAGTGAAGTGGTCTTATTCTTCTTTCCAATCACTTTCACTTGCCATTGTCAGAGTCTTCTCTCCCACCTCTAGTTATTGCAAATGAACTCCCTATATTATGTTCTCTTGAGAACATACTTATACCATCATTTTACCACACTCTCTTGTCGCCATGTTAACCTGAGGACACTCCCCCACTTCTTCCATGTTCATATCAACTGGATCTATAACTGCTAAAATAATAATATCTTCTTATTCCATATCTTCACTTTGCTTCTCATACATATGAGCTTACTGGATTGAACCACAATTATGTATTTTCTTTGCCATCTTCTCCATTGTTGGACCTACACTTAGAAAAAACACATCAAGGAAATAAAGAGCCTCCAAAAACACTCCTTCAACCACTTCATCATGCCTCAAAGACATATTGTTCAACCCTCTTTCATTTCTTGCTTTATCTTCATGGCTTCCATTCACATGATGGACTCCCAAAGTCCCATTTTCAACAATCTTCATGATTTTCCTCTCTTCAATCTATTTTTTGTGCTCTTATTCTTCCACATATGGATCATTTACAACCATGTTCTCTTGATGTGCATTAAATTGCACTTCAACCACTTTCATTGTATCCTTCATGGAAACATGTGTATTTCCTTGGTTTTCATCAACCCTTCTACCCTCAAAAAGAGAAAAAACAAATGCATTGCCTTCATTCACCAAGAATGGTTCTACCTTTTCCCACTTATGGGGCACTTCAATATTTTACCATCATCAAATAATGGGTCTCCTTATTTTGGTTCAACAACTATCACATTTACCTCCTCATTTATAAGAACTCCTTCCATTATGTACTTCTCATAACTTTCTTCCTCATTATTGTTTTTAAAATCAAATTTGGGCTCTTCACATGAGAACCTTACTCTCTTGTTGTCTTGCAAGATAATCTTCTTATCCTCACTCATAGCTTCTTCTTGCTACTTCTCAAAATAGATTTTAGCTTCTCACATGGAAACTTCCCTCTCATATTGCCTTTAATGGAAACTTTATTCTTGTCTTCTCTCTCAGGCTTCAAGACATAAAACTTATTCATCCACTATACTTGAATTTTTGGGTAAAAAACATGACCCATCAACTTGGAGACCATATGTTCCCAACTTATCACCTTTTTATTTAATTTATTTTATCTCCTCTCTTGGAGAAATTTCTAATATTTAGCTACAAATTCACATAACCTCTTACTTGAAACCTTTACCTTCATGGGGTCATCAACATTCTCTTCTTAAAATGAAGTCTCTAACTCAACTATCCATTACATGACCTCATATGGGTTATCTTTACCATTTAACAAAAGTATATTTATAGTGGGGTTACCTCTTTCCTTCTTAACCTTTGTTGATCTCTTCTCCTATATAGTGTGTCCTCTCTCCAAGAAATCCAAATTTTATTGTAGGGAAATCAACATCTCTAACATCTCTTCTTCATCATCTACAACTGCAACAGCTTCATTTTGTGCATCCTCCATCATTTAAAATTTTGATTAGACTTCTTTCAACATCTTTTCCAAGTCTTCTATTCATGGTTCTCCTATATTCTTGTGTGCCATATCTTCACAATCTGCAACATACTCAAAATAGATCATCTCTCACAATCTCCCTACACTCGTAAGGCTTCTCTCACCCTTACAACAAAACTCACTTTAACTACAGTGTATCTCTTGACACATTATACCTAACACCTCTCCTTTGTTGGAAGATGCCTTCTCTTGTTTTTTACCCACAACAATATGGAAAATAACTCTCAGAGGGATTCAAACCTTGCTTTGGTACTACAATTAATGCAACATACAAACACAATTGTAGACAACCAAACCTAACTTGCAAATTTAGATCTTATCTTAACCAAGTTGAAATTCCATATATAACCAAAAACATTATATATATATATATATATATATATATATATATATATATATATATATATATATATATATATATATATATATATATATATATATATATATATATATATATATATATATATATATATTTAATAGACTAGTTTGATTTTGGTTCAACCATTAGCACTCCTTCAAAGCTCAAGCTAGAACTCTCTCTTTTCTTTTTTCCTCTACAATAGTCCCTTCCTTTTTTCTCTTTTAATGTCCCCTATAAAATTTGACTAAATTTATCCTACGTATGCCTAGGCCCTCAAAAATAGGGCATTCAAAACAAATTTCTATTTTTTAACAAAACATTGAACATGTAACAACTCACAACTATCTCGGTTGATAGCTATGTAAGAATACAATTTTTATTCAATCTCATTAACCCTGATCATTGTGACAAAATACAGTTCCATGAAATGAATGCTTCAATGGATGGCCATTGAATTTAGAAAATGATATGGTTTGATATAAAAATAATAACATTTACTAGTATGTGAATGAATACCTTGAGGGCTACCATGAACATACTAGTAAATGTTTTCTTAGATGTGAAGGCACAAAAAAACACCATGAACATAAAAGACACAATAACAATAATAGGCACACAAAAAGAAAAAGGAACACAATTGTGGGTTAAGTTATACGCAACATAGATATGGGTAACATTTCATCCCTCTGATCTATTAAGTCTTCCATCTCAAGTTTAAATCTTTTTCTATCCAAACAAGAATTTATGTGTATATCATTTTTTTTAAGTCTTCCATCCCAAATTTAAATCCCTTTTCATTGAAACATGCCTTTGTGTGTAAAGTAGTAAATATTCAGTCTTCCATGACAAGTTCAAATTCCTTTTCATCCAAACAAGTAATTGTCTATGAGAACGTTTAGTAGGTGCTTGCAGAAGCCATAAAAGTTGGAGGTAGAGAAATAGAAATGCATCAGAGACATAAATAACACAAAAACATATATGGAAAACATATCAAAAATAACTATGGCAAAGAATATTTGTAATGTTAAAAATGTGAATAAATAACATAGTAATATGAATTTGGAAAACAACTTAGTTTGATTAAAAAAATAATAACATTAATTGGTATGTCAATGCAAAACTTAAGTTTGCTTACTTGGAACGTGATCAATGAAAAACTTAAGTTTGCTTAAATGAATTTAAAGCACTTCCAAATGAAGAAAATTTGAGTCGAACACACTACAATTCAAACATTTGTTGGTTTAGAAATTTTCATTTATAGACAAATTGTATCTCAATAAGAAAATTTGAATTTTGAATTTTGTGGAAATGGTGAGGCTTATAAAATGTATGAAACTTCAATTTTAGAGGGGCACACAATTAGTGGAGGAGGTTAGATTTTAATGTTATGGATTGTGGAGTTAAATATTTGAAAATTGAATATCATAAGGTATAATCAAATGTAAGTACACCAATTATAATATTATATACCTCAAGAAATTTGAGATTGTGTCTTGAATAAATTACAACCAAATGTACAAAATTGACTTTTTGGCACTCACATAGCTAATGAAATTAATGTGTTAAAATTTTTTACACCTAAAAATATTACAAAAAGATGTATATTTTTAGAAGTGTATTAGATTTTGAATATGATATTCATTTTTTTTTTTTATGTATGTATGTAATATCAAACAAAAAAATCTATATTTTTTATATTATTTATCTATAAAATGATAAGATGATAAGACTCTTATAGAGGGATCCCATGTTAGTAGCTACTACTTCTATAATTTTGGGTAGAGCAGTCCCATGCATCATCACAAGTTTAAAAACCACTTACAAAATATTTGCACTTTAAAACAAGGAGCGACTATTATTTAGGAAGAAGTTTATAAAGGGTGGGAAGTAGTAGGGCACTGAAGATTTACATAATTGCTCCTATTTTTTTTTGTTTGCCAACTGTATATTTGTATCCAATCAAATTTATTATATTTTTTCTCAAACAATTTTTTTAAATTAAAATGTTCCCAATTTTTCTCAGCAACATTGTATTGCACAAAATTTTAAAAATCATGGGTCCACTAATAGAGAAAAAGACTCTTATAATTTCTCAGTAGTACCCTTTAAAAAGAAATAGCAAGCCCCAACATGGGACCCCTACTTTAATATAAAGTATATATTACTCTTAACAAAAGTATACAAACACTTATGCATAATTAAATAGGTATCAATTATAATTAGGAATCCTTTCACCGATTACTATTACAACTATTGGACCCTACCCAATAATTGATCCCCTTCTCTTAAAATAACACTAAAATATATAGTTTGTTGATGAATATTTCAAAAATAAAGAAAATTTTAGGCCATGGATCTTCTAGTACCAATGATGGTAGGTACAATAAAGGAATTCTATGGAATAAGCCTACAAAAAAAATGTACTAAAAGTGAAAAAAAAAACAAGTGATTCCTTTCCTTCACTCATGGTTTGTATTTTCATGAATACTTTTACCGAGTCATCATTTTTTCTCCCAACAATGAAGCGAGCATCACCTCTTTCAAAACAAGGGTGCTATGCACAAAGCCCCTGTGGGTTGAGGATAGGATCAACTTTGTCATAAGTTGTGTCATTAAATATATTACGTAACACATAGGCATTCATATTATTACAATTGAACATTCACCCAAACCATGTTTTTCATGATCATATCCATGGTCATAACATAAATAAATTGGTTGTGGGATAAAGGAGTTGTAGAATGCAAGTATTGCATTCTTTATCAAAGCCACATGTTAATAGATTCTGATTTTAAATAGGGAAATCAAAAATGTATGCTCGTTATCAACATGGGAATCAATTAAGAATATTTTGAGTTAAAAGATAATATCATAATCAAAGTAAAAAATATGTGATAAGAATATTCCATCAAATAAATGATTAAAAGTACTTAGAACTAGCAATATAATTGTCTAGAACGCAACTCAAACAATGTATCACCACAGAACCAACAATGAAATTTTATAAAGGGCAATTCAAAGAGTGTTTTAGAGAAGGATATTCTCAACTTGAAATATTTCAACATGAACTAGACAACCTTAGCAAACATAAGAAAAAAATTATATGTGTGTGTGTGTGTGTGTGTGTGTGTGTGTGTGTGTGTGTGTGTGTGTGTGTGTGTGTGTGTGTGTGTGTGTATACATATATACATATATATGTACATATGTATGTATATATGTATATATACACACACTGTGTGTGTGTGTATATATACATATATACATATATATGTACACATGTATGTATATATGTATACACACACACACACACACACACACACACACACATACACACACACACACACACACACACACACACATATATATATATATGAATGTGTATATATATATATATATATATATATATATAGATACATACATATATATATATATATATATAGATACATACATACATATACATATATATATATATATATATATATATATATATATATATATATATATATAACACTATAGTACAACTTGAAGAGTGTAGATGCATAATTGGATGTACATATATCTGCAATTCAATGGACAATTACATAGCAATAAAAAACTAAATTTCATCATTAGATGTACATATATCTGCAATGCAATGGACAATTACACAACAATAAAAAGATAATAATTTGAGGCTTCCCTTGAGTGGTGTGGAAAGCATAAATAAAATAGGATTTATTTAGATTTTTTAAATTATTTTATGCACAGTTATTATTATAATATTTATATTAAGAAGAAACAGAATTGAAGTCAGCAAAATAGGTAGGGTTATTATTATAATTCTAAGATAACCATGCACTTAACTTGCATGCTTGAATCTATGCTAAATTAATTTGTTCAATGATGGATCTTGTATAGAGCATACATCAGGAAACCTTCGTAGGCATGAATCTGCACTTAGTTGATGTGCAAATTTACACTGATTACTTTTAAGCACAGGTGCGGATAGGAAGCATTTGTGCATAGGCTTGCCTATTTAGAATCTTTGTGAACTCTGCACAAGCTAGGGGTTACTTAGAAAGTCAACAATGCATTATTGAAAGTGACAGGATATTGACCCCATCTTGAGCTACATAAGACATGGACATAAAATAAAATATGTCATTGTTCTCTAAGTGAGAGCTACAAAAAATGGAAGGGTCCCAACACATTCAATTTGAAATTCATTCCTAATCAAAATCAAGAAAAATTCAAGGAATCATAGAGTTTGATCTAATCAAATCAAATTACTAACTATTTTTATTTAAAAATATTTATTATTTATTTGAAAGCTATTAGTAATGATTTTGACTCACTAGGGGCTATAGGGGTTACATGAGGGCACCTCCATACCTAGCATAATATCATATACGTGGGTATATAATGCACTATTTAGTGGATTCAAACCTCCCACCTATCACTAGTAATATTATTTTGGTTTAATTTATATAATTCCATGCAATTAGCTTGCATTTATTTTTCAAATTATAATATCTAATCAGATGTTTTCAACATTCCCAGTCTATTATTTAATCAAAATGAGTTTTTTTTATGAATTGCGTTGAGATGAATCAAACATAAAAATTATTATTTAGAATGCAAGCAAAGTTAAATAAGTAATTAATAATGAACCTCTAAGTACAACATATAAAAATAAAATATATTATTGTATATATATCATATCTTATAGTAAAAAGATTTGAATTCAAAGAATTTAGATTCCATTAATTTTAAATAAAAATATTTTAAATTAAAACAAAATTGTAACCTTATAAAAAGGAATAGGGTCTATTCAATAGTTCCATTAAGAAAAATGGGGTGCATATGCACTTTAGACTGGTAATCAACTCTAATAAGGGACTTAACGTTCAAGATGCTCTACTCTATTCATTGCATCAAATAAACAAAAGCATTGGGTTAAAGTTGATGGTCAAAAAACATGCTAGCTACTTCAAGCTTAGAAGGCTAAACCCTAAAAGCTAGCCTTCCATATATTAATAAGATATATCCATTTTAATATGCCATGTACAATTAAACTATAGGTCTATATGGTTTGTTTGAAAACACTTTAGTGCACGTCATGCACGTAATACTTAATATAAATGAATTATGAAAATGTCATTAAGAAGGGAATCACCCATTGTCAATTTATAAAAGGAAACCACTTATCATGTTGAAAACAAGAACTAGGACTGTAGATTAAATTGAACATATTTTGAGAATTACCAGGTACAGAATAAAGCTTAACAATTAATTTACCAACTTTGCAAACTGACCACTCTAGTTGACATCGCTCAATATCATTGTGGTCATCCCTAATAGGAAAATAGCCATCTAAAACCACATTACCATCATGTACTCATTTCTAGTTATTTTAATGTGAAACATTGATGGAACGTTGTGTTTATTGCAACATTAATGTGGTTAGCTTGCATCTATTTTCATCTGCAGGTAGGAAATCTATGTTTAAAATGGTAATATGTATTTGTTTGATTACAATTAAAATTTCTAAGATTTTGAATAAATTGTTTCAGCTCCCTATTAGTATCTACCAATGGAATTTTGTCTTTGATGGAAGCTTAACCTTTTTCATTCATATTGTACATCAAAGGAAGATCATAGCGGTGCACTAGGACATACCTCTATGGCTGATGTTATGAAATTAGCTAGCATGTCACAGTGGCCAGTCTAGCCAAGAATCATACCAATAGATCAACTTCATCAATGCAAGCACATGTAGCAGCATCAGGAGCCTGAAGCATTGATACACCACTATTATGAAATCACTATAGTGTTGAACAAAGTAGCATGATATATGGGTATGACTCATAAACATGACAAATTTCTTCCAAGCCAAGAGAATCATAAAAAAATCCAATAACCTATCAAAAACATTAAACATGTAAAGTCAACATTTAAAATTAAAAATAAAACCATCTGCAGCGCCACAAATTTCTTCCAAGCCAACATCATCATAAAAAATACAATAACCTATCAAAAACATTAACCATGTAAAGTCAACATTTAAAATTTAAAATAAAACCATCTGCAGCACCTCAAAGTTGCCCGTCTATTGTATAAATCTTAGATCCACCATCTCATTTCATCATAATATGTATGGAAGCCATGAAGGTGACACAAACTTCAAATCTTTCAAGAAAGAAAGCCCATGAGTTCATGCACCCACCTCCATTCTTTGGGCCTGCAATTACATATTTATTTTTCATCCACTCAAAAGCTTGAAAAGGGTTCATAAGAGATGAAAAATTGTCTTTCCTTGCCTCAAAACAAGGACACTACATCTGATATCTTATTACATTAAGGTAATATTCAATAAGCATAAGCACAGTTAAAAGTTTAGCATATGAGATAATCATAGATCTGACCATAGTTTTTTGAATAGGGCAAGGTTTGACATTAAAATGGTCGATATAATATTCTTTGTACTTTGCTCTAAAATAATATCCTTTGCAACATAGACAAAGCCATGTCTTTTGAGGACCTGGAAGCCATTGAAAGAGCAGGAACTCATCAGTAACAAAGCTCAATAAAACACAACCAAAGCATAAATTAGGCAATTGAAAGCTCATAGCCATTTTCTGCCTAACATCAAATAGGGAACCCAGACACTCAACCAAAAGACTTTAGGAAGTTTTGGGTGTGGCAATATTTAATGCAACTGATCAGATATTAAATGACTTGTTAAATCTAACCATAATAGGTATAGAGGCCCAACTATTTGGACTGCACATGGGGAAAAAATAACCAGAAAGCTATCTAAAGAAACCTTGAAATGAAAGAGTTAACTAGAGAAACCAGATAGCATTAACCAACAAAACTCAAAAAGATAGTTTTCTAAAAATCATCTGCTTTCCAAAGATTTTAATAAAAGTTTTTCACATACTCTTAGATAAAACAATATTCCTTTCATCAAACATCAAACAAGGATTCAAACTCTAAACATTACTATTTTAATACCAAAAGGGGGAAAATGCATTGCTTTGAAAAGCGGCTAACCACCCTCTTCATGAATCATGGTGATTAGGAAGATTTCAATCTGCTTGCATTCACAAGCACATGTTTTTTGACACTTAAATGCAAACAACTTCAATGGTTTTTCAAAGAAAAAATATTTTTTGAACCTTTTTTTCAATGAAAACTAACACCTACATATTTTTTCCAACATAGAAGAACAAGGGTCTAAAGATCCAACAATCACAAATAAGAAAAAAGGAAAATAACAATCACAAACAACAAAAAAAGAAAAATAAACGTATATGCCTCAGATAAGGGATAATTTCAAATTCTCAGAGTATAAAATTTGCTAAGCATAAAAAATTCTTCTAAGATCTTCTTGAAACAAAAACTGACAATGTAGGTGGATGTTTATGATCAAGCATGCAAGGATCCAAGAATAACTTGTAGAACAAACCAGACATTAGTTTGAAAAAGACTCTTTTTAAGTAGACAAAAATTTTGAATTGTCAAGAGTGAGTATGAGAGGGAGAAAAAAATATTACTTTGTGAAATCTCTAAGCCTTTGTTCTCACAAGGAGAAGATTTCAGTCTATTGTTCTTTACAATAAACAAAGTTTTTAGATTTTTTAGCATTCATTTTTTTTTTAGATTTTTCTAAACAAACATTGGTTTAGACATTTTACAAAGAAAGGACAAACACAACCAATGCCTAAAACACTAATGAGAAGATCAAATGGGGATTCCATGAGAAAAAAATGAAAAAGGAGCCAAATATTTGCCCCATTGGGAGTTGAAATCTCTGCCTGCCATCACAAAAAAAGAGATTTCAGATTTTTAAAGCAAACAACACCAAATTGTCTTTTCTGGATCTATGCATAGAGAGGGTTGCCTAAATCTTCATCTCAAAAGAAGATTGAGACTTCCATAACTTTTGAAGTAAAGACAAGCATAAGGATCCAAATTATCTAATGCAAAAATCAACAACAAATGGAAACATATCTCATCGTTGGGATTTTAATCTGCCCACCTTCACAAAAAGCATAGCATTCATTTCTGATTTTACTATACAAACACATGGTTTTTTAGATCCTTTACAAACCCAGAAAGAGAATCCAAAATGTTTATGATACATATAAACTCAAACATGGGGTGATCCAATAGGCAAACCCAGGGTGAAGAGAGGAACAAATTCTTGATGTAAATATTTCAATGTGCGGTACTCTTCACGAAAGTAACTTGTTTGTATTTTTCAACCTGACAAGCTTTTCTGGATCATATCATACAAGCACCATGGCTTCTAAATATTTTGAACAATGACATAGACAACCATAATTATAAAAAGAAACCCAAATGGAAGGATCTAAAAATGAAGACCAAAAAAGGGGGAAGGAAATCTTATTAGAGGAATTTCAATCTAATCACCTTCACAAAACTATACTTTCAGATTAATGAGTAGCCAATCATTTCTCTAAATAATCTATAAAAACCATCCAATACGCAAAATAGAGAAAAGATGAAGATAGTCATATGACTTTTAATCTGCACACCCACACACAAAAACACAGTTTAAAGATTTTAACCATTCATTAAGCCATTATAATTTTTCTACACAAACACAATAGTTATAGTATTAGTTTGCAAAGCAATGAAAATGAGCACACAAAATATAACAAACATGTTCAAAACAAATAGATTTGGAAGAAAAAAGGTGACTACTTGTGTTGTGGTTTGCAGAAGACGTAGGAGAGTGTTGCCTTGACAAAAGGGAGCTCAACCAATCCACCACTTCTCTTTTGGATCTCCGCTTCATTGACCCAAAAGAAGAGGAGGAGGTCATGCTAGAGGAGTAAGAGATGGATTTTTTATTTTTTAACAGATGTAAAAAATCATCTGAAACCACATACACCATGTGTCTCAAACTCTTTTCCCTCCCAACGATAGCCAGCCTTGCATTTTCGTGGCAATCCTTGAGATAATAGTGCACAACTATGATACCACGGTCATTAGACACATACCGCTCATCCCACACCACAAAATGTTTGCTTTTGCCTATAGGCGACGTCATCAATGATAGTCCCCTGCTAAGAACCAAAAAATAACCACTTACAGGAAGAGTTGCAGGGCATCACAATAGGAAGAGTGGATTGCTGTAGACTTAGGGTTTCCTTGTTTGTTAGTCGGCCACACCCAAAAATTATTAATGCCCACCACCATATGCAGACACTTCTTTTTCCAATGGTGGATTGATGTGAGCTATGGATGAAGCTTCTCGTGATTAGGATGGAATGGAAGAGCCGAACAAAGAATACCATAAGAGATTACACATTTCAACACTGTTTGAAGAGAGATCATGCACCAAAGGAGTCAAAGGACTGCAAGATCCATTTGAGAGAGACACGAGCCAAAGAAATTTACTGTTCACCGTGGATTGATAGACTATCCAGGTTGACATTGAGCTCTTCCTCCAACACCACGCCAACATGCAAAAAAATGGCAGAGCTCCAAACCCCACAAATTGTATGGCACCAAGCTTGACAGGTCCCAAGAGCTTCCACATAGACATCCACCTACAAAAAAATAATAGCTTTGCTCAAGGTTCAAGCCATGCAACAAGCACAAAATAATGCGCTTAGTTTTCCAATCGATGCTAAATATTGATACACAGTTTTGTCCATGTTTTCACAGAGTTTCACGGCTCATTAAACATTACCAAGAAAATGATACAATGAACTTTTGCGCTGCCATGTACCTTTGCCCCGCTGCGATGTGCCTTTCGATTGGTGGAAATAGCATGCTTATTAGTCTCATCGACAGTTATTAAAAGCCTCATTATTGATGTGTCTTTACTCTCGGCCACTGCAATTACGTTCATTTACTCTTATTATAAGTGATGTTGACATACATGTTCTATTCATTACGTCAACGCTCTGCTCTGTAATAACATGTAAATGATCTTAGCCAATGAAAACAAAAATAAATAGTTTTTTTCCTATTTTTTGTTAACAATTATGCAACTCAATTTTTGGAAAAATATAATTTTTTCTATGCATGAAAAATAATACATTCTGATTGGTCCAACAGAGACAATTTAATCGACAATTAAAACAAATTGAATGCTTTAATATACATTCTGAACGAATAACAAATGTTGTGCTAATTCTTTTGTTTAATTGGAGAAAACATAAAGCAGGTATCCACCTGAAAAGTTAGGAATGTTCCGGGTGTTAAAGATGAGCGAAAAATCAATCAATCAATTTGACCCTCACTAGGTGCGGTAAGATGGCGGTGTCAGAGAATGAATGAGCTAGAGGAAATATGCAAAGAAACGCCGTACTTGCAAAGACTTTTTGTGGAACAACAACAAAAGAGCTTTGCCAAGATCTTTTATGTAGTTTTTGTTTAGAAGCCACAGTGGGCTTTGTTGGGTCAATGGCGGCAAATCTCTGTGTCTGTAATGATGGTAGCTTCGGCCCGCCGATAGGCAGACTCAAACCTCTGTTTGGATATCCTGAAGTCCTAGAAAGAGGGGAAACAATAATCAAAGGCTTTGTTGTTCACCAAAAGAAAAATGTTTTAGATTTGAACTATTTCTATGCAGGTGTGGTGGACAACATTATGGAGCTGATCGGAAATAAAGTCTCACTATACCTTATCAGCACAACTGTTCACGATGAAAGTTACTATTTTTTAAATTATTTTCTATTGAAATTGTTTTCATTATATTTCAGAAATCTTCTTACAACTAGGGGTTTTAGTTAATCTTCGTATAAATTTGGTACAAGTTTAATCTGATCGGCTTGTAAATTAAATCAAAATGTGACAGGCAATGGAAATGATAAAGTCGGGGAGCCTGCATTTATACAGAGATGGATTTCTAGTGGGGAACACATCGTGACAGCAGAGAGCAAGTACCAAGTTGAGTTTAAGTGGGATTACACCAAATTTGGGATTCCTGGAGCTTTCCGTATCAGAAATTTACATTGCCATGAGTTTTTTCTTAAGTCATTGACAATTGAAATCCCTGAGCAAGGCAATGTTCATTTTGTCTGCAACTCTTGGGTGTACCCTGTATCTAAATACAGGACAGATCGAATATTCTTCTCGAATAAGGTATGCTCAGAACGTGGGGCTTTTTAATTCAGTTTTCGAATTATTAAATCAGTAATATCACTTCTTAATCAGGATTGAATTCCTTTCCATTTTCTACATCCTAGAATGTATTTCCTCCTGTTGCCAAAGTCTTCTACAAGTTTAGTGTATAGTGAGTGTTTCTGGATGCAATTTTGTGAGTGTTTTTGGATCAATATTTTGGGATATACTCTGTGAACCAAAATCATTGGTGAGAGTAATTTTATTCTCAATCTCATTCTGATAATAAGGGAATCAGAGTTACCCAAAATGCTGATTCAAAAACACTCACTCAGTTGTATCTAGAAGCACTCACTGGACTCTTTATGGACTGTGGAAATATTTTTGCTCTTAAGATTAGTGTGATTTCCCTATAAAATTATTAGGCTGCTGATGCCAGGATCTACTGCTGTTGTCAAAGTCCCATAAATGTTTACCTTAGTTTCCCTATAACATTACTGGGCTGTTGCCAGAGTCTCATGTTGTTGCCAGAGTCCCATAAAAGTTTACTTTAGTTTCCCTATAGCGTTACTGAGCTGCTGATGCTAGAGTCTTCTGCTGTTTTCAAAGACCAGTAAAAGTTTATTGTAGTTTTCCCATGGCATTACTAGGCTGCTGTTGCGAAAGTCCTATAAGAGTTTAGGGTAGTTTCCTTCCCTATAGTATCAGCGGGCTGCTGTTACCAATGTCCCATAAAGTTTATGGTAATTTCTCTATAACATTACTGAACTGCTGTAGTAGTTTCCCTATAGTATTAGGGTGCTGCTATTGCCAAAGTCCCCTAGAAGTTTACAGTAGTTTCTCTATGGCATTACTGGGCTTCTGTTGCCAAAGTCCAGTAACCAACCAAGATTCATACTTGTACAGCAGTATTTGACGAACCTTTAGGGTGCTGCTATATAAAATTAACCGATTTCTCCTACTATCTGGTATAATCTCCTGGCACATCTAAATCGCTTAGAGTCATGACCTGTTGGAGATGATCTCCAGCAGCCAAGTTTTGAATAAAGGTAGCTTCAATGACTTGCCTTGAATCAAAATGTCTCCCAACCAGAATTGTCTATATGTTTAAGCCAAGATTACCAAATAGGATAGTTTTAAATGAATCAAAATGTGTATATGAATCGGAATGTCTTCCAACTGAAAAGAAATATACAATTTATAAAAAAAATTGTGTTAAGGATTGCAAAATACTAAAATTATTTGGCGACAACGTTCGATTTTTTTCCTACAGCTCTGATTTTTTATATTGTACTGGGCCTTAAAATTAAATGATTGGTGTTTCAGTAATATAAATTGTAGATGGGAGCCTTGGAGACAAATAAACAGAGAACTCTTTAGCACTAATTCTGTTAATGCAATTGACAGAGCTATCTACCGGCTGATGCACCTCGACCCCTCATAAAACTGAGAAATGAAGAACTTCAAATCTTAAGAGGAAATGGAACAGGAAAGAGGGAAGAGTGGGACAGAATTTATGACTGTGATGTTTATAATGACCTTGGTGATCCAGATAAAGATGAGGATTATAGACGGCCAGTGTTGGGAGGATCTACAGAGTTCCCATACCCCGTAGGTGTAGAACCGGTCATCCACCCAATTGTTAGGTTGTGGAGCTAAAAGCTTCACTATGTAAACAGGGGAGGAGGTTGCTGAGTGTCACAGTCACCGGCGTCGGTCAGACCAACCGACGTCGGTCAGTAGTGAACAGGTAGCAACCGACATTGGTCAGGGGTCAGCTGACGTCGGTCACCTCCAGACAGACAGGGACCGACGTCGGTCGCCTGTGCGGTTCCAGAACTGTTCGTTGCACGAACAGTTAGTTTGTTGAACCGGTTGTTTGCATGTAAAGACTAATTTTAGTCTTGAGCTGCATTTCTAATTATTGTAATTAAGAAGTCTAATTATTGTTTGCATGGGATCTATATAATAGACTCATACGCTGTATTGTAATTTGTAGAATCTGAAGAGTAGAATCAGAAGGGTTCTATTCAAGGAAGAATCATAAGGACTTGGTGAGGTAAGGACAAAGGTTCTTCTGGGTATGTAAGATCAGTTGATCTGCAGGTGTGCAAGATCAGGTAAGATCTACATGGTAAGTAAGATCATTTGAGTTGCAGGTTGTTGCAAGTTCATGGGAGATCTACTTGAAGTACTTTGAGTACTTGTGTACTATCAGTATTGTTACTGACTGGTGGAGGTGAACAACAACTCTGTGTTTGAGTTGTTTGTTGTGACCGTAATTGAGAGAGAGAACTCTTGATTGAGAATTACTGGGAGTCCTAGAGGTGTGGGAAGCCTCAGAGGTGTGAGAAGAGTGTGGCATCTTTTTTATTGTATTTTCTTTTTGGATGAGTTGAATACAAAATTGTATTGTCTCTCAAATTCTGTGTTGTTTCTGATTTCTAGTTACTTGTTAATTCTGGTTAAATTTCGTGTTTAGTTGCTTATACAAAGGTAATCAAGTGTGCTCTTAGTGAGCTGTTAGATCCTAACAAGTGGTATCAGAGCTTTGGTTGGATTCACTAACACTTTGGTTTCAGAGTGTGTTAAGTGTTTGTTGATTACAGGTCACTCACAGGAGTTTTTTGTTTGAGTGGGAGTATAGCAATGACAGAAGCAAGTACGTTAAAAATAGAGAAGTTTAACGGAAAGAATTATCAATTATGGAGGATGCAGATAGAGGATTATCTGTATCAGAAAGATTTGTACTTACCGTTGGGTGGGGTTGCATGCAAGCCCACGAATATGAAAGATGAAGAATGAAAGGTTCTTGATCGGAAGGCTCTGGGATCTATAAGGTTGAGCCTTGTATCGTCTGTGATTTTCAACTTATCATAGGCAAAGTCAACGGTTGAGTTAATGGAATCTTTGGCAAATTTATATGAAAAACCCTCAGCTTCGAATAAGGTATTTCTTATGAATCAATTATTTAATTTGCAAATGTTGAAAGGTGGATCTGTACAGTCATCTTAGCGATTTCCATGGTTTGGTAAACCAGTTAAATTCAGTCAATATTGTTTTTGATGATGAAATTAAAGCTCTCTTAATTTTATGCTCTTTACCTGAAAGTTGGGATAGCTTGGTAATGGCAGTAAGTAATACTGCGTCTGCTTCAAATATCTTAAAAGTGGATGATGTTGTTAGTGTAATCTTGAATGAAGAAATTCACAAGAAAAACACAGGAGAATCATCAGAGAATGCTTTAAGTGTTGAAAGCAGAGGAAGGCAAAGAGAGAAGATCGAGCAAGGAAGATCAAGGTCAAAGATAGGCAGGAGATCCAAATCCAGGAATGACAGAGTAATCTGCTGAAAATATGGAAAGCAAGGGCACGTAAAGAAAGACTGTTGATTGAAAGAAGATCAGCATGAAGGAAATGAAGAAGCAGATGTTGTTGCAAGTATTGTTGCACAGGATGCTCTTGTATGTTCCTTAGATAAAGTAGAATCTTGGGTTTTAGATTCTGGTGCCTCTTTTCATGCAATCCCAAATAGAGAATTTTTCCATGAATATGTCCAAGGGGACTTTGGAGAGATTTATTTAGAGGATAGTAAGCCTTGTCAAATGGTTGGCAAAGGGAAAGTGCAGCTGAAATTGCAGACGGGCAACACATGGGTGTTGAAGGAGGTCATGCATGTCCCAGTCTTGAAGCGAAACTTGATTTCTGTAGGAAAGTTGGGTGATGAGGGATACACAGTAACTCTCACAGCGGACTCTTGAAAAGTTACCAAAGGTGCACTTGTTTTAGCAAGAGGTAAGAAAGTAGGTACTCTTTATCTATCTACTTGTATTACTGATTCTCCTTCTGGGTTATCTACTTTAGTTGTAGATTCGAAGATGTGGTTTCGTAGGCTTGGTTACATGAATAAGAAGGGGATGCATGTTCTTGAGTCAAAGGGTAAGAGTTCAGATCCGGAAAGCATAGATCGAGATTTCTGTAAGCAACAGAAGAAAATGAAGTTTCTTGATACTGAAGCTACAAGAAAGGATCGGGTCTATTGCACAAAGAGAAAATCTGATGTTTTTGACAAGAACAGGAAAGCCTTGGTGTTCAAGGAGAAGATGATGGACATAGATCAGTCACAGGGGCTGAATAATTTTGAGCAGGGCAGTTTGGACAGGGTTTTGATTCAAAGTAAGCTCGCAGGTAAAAAGTCATCACTCATAGGTAAACACAGTTACCGGCGTCGGTCAGGTGGAACCGACATCGAACAGGTAGGTACTGACGTCGGTCATGTAAAGACTAGAGTCGGTGGTGTCGGGCAGGCGGACACCGGCGTCGGCGATCAGGTGGACACCGACGTCGATCAGTGAACCGACGTCGACAGTCAGCTCAGTCGCATGGAACCGACGTTGGTTGGATGCAGACTGAGAGGTGACCGAGGTCGATCACTGTCAGAATGGATTTTGGGCAGACAACAAGCTGTCAAAGAGTCTCAAACACCCATATGGAGGACTGAAAGGGTAAATAAGCCTCAAATTCGTTATTTCCCTTCTTTATACTACTTGTTGCTCACTGATGGTCAAGAACCAGGAAGTTTTTTTAAAAGAGAACAGAGCAGGTAGGATCCAGAAAACAGTGGGAGCATGGCATGACTCAGGAATTTGATTCCTTGGAGAAGAACCAAAAGAGAGATTTGGTAGAGTTGCCACCAGAAAGAAAGCACTGAAAGACGAATGGATTCCTTGGTTAAACAAGAGAGAGAATGGACACGTGAGACAGAAGGCCAGGTGATATGGTCTTGAAGAAGCTGCAGGACAGTGGTACAGGGTCACACATGCAGGGAGTTGTTGAGTTAAAGGTAAAGTTAGTTCAGAGATATGTCATGAAAAATCTGGAAGCAGCGAAATTCTTTGGCATGAGTTTTTCTAGAGACATGGAAGATCACAGGTTGATGTTGTCTCAGGATGATTGTGTGAATAAGGTAGTGGCATGGTTCAACATGCAGAATGCAAAACCGGTTAGCACACCTTAGATGGACAGTTCACAGAACAGTGTCCCAATTCACATGATGAGGTTAAGTACATGTGTACTAGACCTGAGTTTGCTCAAGCAGTGGGTGTTGTCAACAAGTTCGTAGCCAATTCGAGAAAGAAGCACTGGAGGGTAGTTCAGTGGATTCTCAGGTATCTGAGAGGGACCAGCAGCAGGTTAACATGCTATGTAGGGTCAGGCACTTCTCAACATGGGTATGTAGATTCGGATGTGGCAGGTTATTAGGATGACAGGAGGAGCACCACAAGTTTTGTGGTGGTTGGTCCTCAAGGTTGAACTTGAAGAGGGATACAAGCCAGGAAACAAAATTAGATGATGTATAGGTACAGGGACAGATGCAGCTGTTTATCTCCAAGTGGGAGATTGTTAGGTTGTGGAGCTAAAAGCTTCACTATGCAAACAGAGGAGGAGGTTGCTGAGTGTCACAGTCACCGGCATCGGTCAGGCCAACCGACGTCGGTCAGTGGTGAACAGGTAGCAACCGACATCGGTTAGGAGTCGGCCGACGTCGGTCACCTCCAGACAGACAGGGATGGACGTCGGTCGCTTGTGCGGTTTCAGAACTGTTCGTTGCACGAACAATTAGTTTGTTGAACTGGTTGTTTGCATGTAAAGACTAATTTTAGTCTTGAGCTGCATTTCTAATTATTGTAATTAAGAAGTCTAATTATTGTTTGCATGGGATTTATATAATAGACTCATGGGCTGTATTGTAATTTGTAGAATCTGAAGAGTAGAATCAGAAGGGTTCTATCCAAAGAAGAATCATAAGGACTTGGTGAGGCAAGGACAAGGGTTCTTCTGGGTATGTAAGACCAGTTGATCTGCAGGTGTGTAAGATCAAGTAAGATCTACATGGTAAGTAAGATCATTTGAGTTGCAGGTTGTTGCAAGTTCATGGGAGATCTACTTGACATACTTTGAGTACTTGTGTACTGGCAGTATTGTTACTAACTGGTGGAGGTGAACAACAACTCTGTGTTTGAGTTGTTTGTTGTGACCGTAATTGAGAGAGAGAACTCTTGATTGAGAATTACTGAGAGTCCTAGAGGTGTGGGAAGCCTCAGAGGTGTGAAAAGAGTGTGGCATCTTCTTTATTGCATTTTCTTTCTGGATGAGTTGAATACAAGATTGTATTGTCTCTCAAATTTTGTGTTGTTTCTGATTTCTAGTTACTTGTTAATTCTGGTTAAATTCTGTGTTTAGTTGCTTATACAAAGGTAATCAAGTGTGCTCTTAGTGAGCTGTTAGACCCTGACACCAATAAAAAAGGTTGGTTATAAATTTTGGATAGTAACTGGTTTGCAATTGTTCTAAAAACTCCCGTCTCTTTTATCTTATGGGCTGATTTTATTAGATGTATAATGAAACTGATATCATTAGTGGTGGTAATGACAGATCCCGCTACTGAAAGCAGATTGTCATCTCTTGACCTAAACATATATGTCCCACGAGATAAACGGTTTGGGCACCTTAAAATGTCTGATTTCTTAGCCGATGGACTTAAGTCTCTGGTTCAGTTTTTAGTGCCTCAATTCAAATCACTCTTCGATTCTACTCCAAACGAGTTCGACTCTTTTGAAGACATTATGAAGCTGCATACAAACAGATTAAAATTGACTGAGAAACGTATTTGTGAGCCTGCAAAGTGTTGCATTTCTCTGGAGTTCTTGAAGGAATTTTTCAAAACAGATGGTGAAACTCTGTTTAAGTATCCTTTACCATAAGTCATAGCGAGTAAGTTATATTTTCTCACTTGTCATTCACTACAACTAGACAAATAGAAGAATTAATTTAGGGAAATAATGTTTGATGCAGCTGACGAATTCACATGGAGAAGAGATGTAGAATTCGCTCGGCAGATGCTCTCTGGTGTCAACCCTCTTCTTATAAGGCGTCTCCAAGTAATTAATAATCTCATGATGTCATAGATTCTGTTGTGGTTAATTTTTCAACAATTTTTCGGGCTATAAAAATATCCACAGAATCGTGTGTTCAACTGAACGCACTGGCTGTTTACTTTCAAACCTCTGTTGTGGGGACATTTTTCAAATAGTATTGTGGTTTACATGAAAGCAACCAACACATCCTTCTTAACGCACTGGCTATTTAAGGCTTTAAGCTCTTCCCTTTTAACTAACTATTTTTTCTACTTTTAATGCCTGATGCGAGACCCACAGAGCCTTCATTTTGTCTCTTCAAAACCAGCTGTACCTTTGCAATGTCATTTGTGGACATTAATATTTTTTCTTTCTTGTGATTCATGCATACATATAGTAAAGTTATGTTAAATTGATAAGCAACCATACAGTTTGATATATCAATGTTTACTATTTAGCAATTTACAGAATTTTCCTCCGAGAAGTAAATTGGACCCAGAATTTTATGGCCCTCAAATCAGCTCTATAAGAGCTGCACAAATAGAAAAGAACCTTGATGGCCTTACAGTGGAGAAGGTATAATTTCTCCGTACAAAGTCCCAACGATGAATTGCTGTCATTTTGTGTGATGTTGTCTAATAAAGGATATGATTAACATTGCTTAGGCCCTGGAAAAATATGAACTGTTCATTTTAGATCACCACGACAGCTTCATGCCATATCTCAACCGGATAAATGCTCTATCAACAAAGGCCTATGCTTGCCGCACAATTCTGTTCCTCTGCAAAGATGGTACATTGAAGCCAGTTGCCATAGAGCTGAGCCTACCATCTTCACAAGATCAACCCTGGTTCAGAAAAGTGCTTACTCCTGCAGAGTAAGGGGCACAAGGAGCCCTGTGGCAGCTTGCTAAAGCTTATGTCACAGTCAATGATTCTGGTTATCACGAGTTGATCAGCCACTGGTAAGCACCTTCTGTAAAAAAATTATTTTTAGAACTGTATCTTCTATTATTTTAAGGAATAGGAAAGTTATATCAATGTTGCAACAGGGTTACACAGGAAGTCTCTTCCTTACAAAGCCAGTACAGCTTAAATGTTTTTTTATTCCAAAAGACATTCACTCATCGTCTTTTTTATGAAATAAACTATAATACTGTTGAATTTACATGTGATAAACAATGCCAATTCTTGTGGAAACGCCCCTTTCAGACACCTGAGTGTCCTGCATCCGCTTCATAAGCTACTAAGTCCCCATTTTTGTAACACAATGAACATCAATGCTCTGGCTCGCCAGATTCTCATAAATGCAGGAGGAATGCTTGAAAGAACAGTTTTCCCACAGAAGTATTCTATGGAAATATCTGCTACAGCTTACAAAGACTGGAGGTTTGACGAAGAAGGCTTACCTTCTGATCTCCTTAAAAGGTATTCACCAAAGCTGGGTAAATTTATTTCTTTAGAATGTGGAAGGGACTAAGGTGAGTTAGTAGTTATCAAGTATGTTACTAAACGAAGTTTGTTATAAGAAATATATATATAATTTGAAACATAGACATTTACATATTATTAAAATAGTTACAACAAACATCAAAACTTAAATATAATAACTTAATTATAAAAAAATATTAAAAAAACACATTGAAACAGTCAAGAAAAGGCATGATATGATCAGGTCTCTGACAACAGAGAGAGCATTCAGCCTAGATTGAAACCTTCCTCTATATATATACATACAAGGGTAGTGGTGGAAAAAAAAAATCAGCTATAAAGAATGTTCGAGCTCAATGGATTAGGAGTAGAATTCAGAAGTAAGAACTCTGAGGGATGTTCCAGCTCAGTAGCTTAGGAATAGGAGGGAAAAAATAACGTAGTAGATTATAATTGGATGTAGGAAAAAATAAATACATAAATAAAATCTCTGAAATGAAATGCATCTGCATCTGAATTTACTGACCCACAGTTTGGGAATGAACAGGGGAATGGCAGTAAAAGATGAATCAATGCCCCATGGGCTGAGTTCTTATTATTGAAGACTATCCTTATGCAGTGGACGGCCTAGATATATGGTCCGCAATACAGTCATGGGTTCATGAATATGTGTCCATCTACTACGGCGATGAACGAGTAAGGGATGACACAGAGCTTCGGGCATGGTGGCATGAAATACGTAATGTTGGTCATGCAGACAAAAAAGAGGAGACACGATGGCATACGATGGAAACCGTGGCGGAGCTTTAAAGTACTTTAACAACAATGATATGGGTGGCCTCTGCTCTTCACGCTGCTACTAATTTTGGACAATATGCCTACTCTGGATACATGCCCAACAGGCCTGCTGTGAGCAGAAGGTTTATCCCAGAGGAAGGATCAGAGGATTTCTCAGAGCTGATTAAAAATCCAGACTCGGTTTTCTTGAAAACAGTGATGAATCAATTTCAAACTACTTTGGGCATTGGTCTGATAGAGATATTGTCGAGGCATTCCACAGACGAGGTGTATCTGGGGCAGAGAGAAACAGGCGAGGGTGAGTGGAGTGATAATAAGCGTCTAATGGAAGCATTTGGGCGGTTTTGCTTGGAGTTGAAAGAAATAGAGAAGAAGATATCGGAGAGGAATGGAGATGGAAGGCTGAAGAATGGGTCAGGGCCTGCACAGGTGCCATATACATTGTTGTATCCCAGCACCTCGGATTTTAGCAGGCAAGGGGGATTAACTGGCAAAGGAATACCAAATAGCATCTCCATTTAGCAGCCCCGCTAAAGATGAATCCATGCCAGCTATATTATTTTTTTCTAATAAATTGTAAACATGGCCACTGTGATGGAATCGAATAATAAAAAGCGAGGTTTCATTTACTGTTGTTAGTTACAGGTTCGAGTCTCTTTTTTTATTAATAGTTAAGTCGATTTAAAATTATTATAAATCACTTTTTTAAACAAGTTTGATTATTACTATTAATTCATATGCACAATACTTGGCAATTGAATGGAATTAATGCACGAACATTTCGTGATGGAAAATTAATGCAGAGAGGCTCCCAGTGTTATTAACGCCTCAGTATGGAGCCCTTTTCGTATAAGTGTCCTGGGCAAATACTTTTAAGCAGGAGTTAAATTTGGCGGCCATTTAGACATTTCGAAGGTTTTTCCTGTAAAATACAATCACATCATATTTTTAAGTGTATCAGACGACGGCCAAAAAAAAACTATATAACCTGTCATATTGACGTTTACAATAAAAAATTGTCCGTTTTAAAATTATTAATGAGAGTCGGGAGTCGGGACTGGGAGAGAGGCTGGAGCGGATGAGGCATTGAGGATCACATTAGTAAAGAAGTATGGAGAATCGAGATTACAGTCTGCAATGGACCTGGGCGCAAATTAATGGATCTGCCGCGAGCCGCCATTGCCAATGCCATTTCCATTGCCATTGCGATTTCCATTTGGTCAATTAAGCTGCCCAGATAGTGACAACGGGGTCCTTTTTTGCAAGATGATCAACCCCTTCTGTTGTCGTTCACCACGGGTTGCTCGGAGTGAGTCCTGCAAATGGAAGCAGTCGTTTTTGTCCTTGAAGAGCATGGAGGCGAGCGGGAGTGGGAAAGTTAAGGCGATGTGGGAGAAATTAGAGTCTTCTGCACTTCATCATCTGAGATCTCTATGGTGGCATTTCATGTTGTGCAACGGCTTCCTGAACTCAGAGCAGAAGGCTTTCCAAGATTGCAATGTCCACTTTTAGCATATTCGTATTTTTTAAAAGAATGAAAAGTGCACATCTAGTCGCGGAACCATCCATGACAAAGTTCAGTGCCCTGGCTGCAGGTTTCTTTTTATAATCAGGTGTTAATGGTAATTAGTGGAACTGGAAGTGAATAAAACCGTGGTAGCCGAAAATAGTAGAAATAAATTGTAAATCTTTCATGTCCATTTGGATTAAATTTGTATGCACGAATGCCTGATATCTTTTCTTTGTCCTGAGAACACAGAATGTTTGAACGATGATGATAATGAGACGCAGAGCAGAACAGCTTGAATGCCTCTGCTCAATAATGTGTTTTGATAATTCTCAAAGCTCATGTGAGGTATTCTGGGTTTACATTTTCACTCCTTAATTCAAAAGCCATTTTTTATTTTTGAAAATTCAACTTTAATGATTTTCTCCTTCGCCTTGAAATGATTTTTAAGGAATACAAATTTAAAACAATAAGATTTAAAATTTAAACTCAAATATAATTGTTATACATGGTAATAAATCTGCTATAAATTAATGTTTAATTATAATTTATTCATAAGTTTTAATTAAATAATTTGTATACATTACAAAGTTAAAAGTTTAAATTTAAATTTTAAAAATCTTTTTCGAATTTTTCATTGCATTGCATTGAAATTAAATTGATAAGTTATAATTATTTTATTTTATAAAAATTAATTAATAATGATGAGTCATGATTTGATGAGCATGACTTTTAATGTATTTTATATCAAATTTTGTTTATAAGATAAAACAAAATATTAAAAAATTTATTTTTTTCCAAAAAAAAATAAAAAATTATATAATTATTTTTATTAATACTAACCTTTATAATTATTGGATGTTTTTAAATAAAAAGTTATTAACAATAATATATTTTAAGAAGAAAGCGACAAGAATGTTATTATTTTCATTCTAGTTCATATTTGATGCTCTTTTGTGTTGCATTTTCCACAACACAAAATACGTAGTGCAAAACATCTCTATAAAATTGTAGCTTAAAAACCTCTAAATTTACAAATTTATTTTTGTCTTTCAACAAAATAATTTGTTAAAGCAATGTCATATCCAACCTATTTGGTAGGTCAATTTTTTTAGGTTGGCTATGTTGTGATAAGACTCTTAAGCTTTTATTGTTTCCAGGGTTGACATGATTCCTTGAATTAAAGACAACCCCTAGATAACCAAGCTATATCTCTATTGTTATATCATTTTATTATGTGAAAAAATATTTTTTTGTAATCTCGATTCTCCATACTTCTTTACTAATGTCCATTAAGGGGGACAATCCCCTAGTCCAAAATATGGGAATTGGGCTCTTTGTTGTAGACCAAAAGTCACAGAACAGTCCCCCATTTGTACTGGGAACGAGCTACAGACATTGCATACTTACAAATGAGGTGAAAGACATTGCATATTTACTGATGAGCTAAAAGTGTGTTAGTGGAGTTAAAAGCAAATGGGGTGTCATTTGTGGATTGTGGCTTTGCTTTTGATAGTGGGTCTAGCAGAATGCAGCGTTGTGTACGATCACAACATTGTGGTGATTAATGGGCAACGTAGAATTCTCATTTTTGGTGACATTCACTATCCTAGAAGTGCCCCTGATGGATACTTATTTGCTACCAACTCTGTGTGTGCATTTTTCGCTCTCATTCTTTTGGTCATCAATTAACAGAATGTGGGTGCTTGCTTGCCCATGCATAGTTTTGTTTGTTTTGTATGAGTTAATATGGAGTTGCTTATTGTTGAGCTTGTGCTTAATTTTAGTCACATTACTTAATCACGGTTATAATCTTTGTGATTAATGGGATTAGTTTACTGGGCACTCTAAATGTGGTGGGATCTCATTAAGAAGGCCAAGGATAGAGGACTAATGTCGTACAAACTTATGTGTTCTGGAACGGACATGAGCCATCTCTTGGCAATGTATGCTTTGTTTTTATACTTTTTACAGAGTATGAAGCTTAATGCACCTAGTTAATCTTCCATGAACTATTGTAGTTAGGAGGATTTCTACATCATGTAGTTTGGGGAGTATTAACAGGTTAAGAGTCTTCAGATTACTTCTCAGGACCTTCTTCATCCTCGCCAAGTGCCTCCTCATCATCGTCATCCTCATTGGCACCTTCGATGTAAAATAGTTTTCTTTCAGCACAATGATGGCCTTTGCTCTATTTGTTGTCACAACCATAACACAACCCTTTGGCTCGCTTCTCCCCAATTTGTTGAGGTGTCAGTTTGGTGGGTTGAGGATATGATGGTGCTGGAAAGGTGTGATCATGATCAGTAGTGAAGGTTTTTCGTTTGACCATTTCTTTTTCCTTTGCCATGCGTGCTCGTGAGATAACTTCTGATACAGATGCTGGGTTAAACATCCAAACCTCCAATTGGATGTTATCTTTGAGACCACCCAAAAATAAATCAATCAAATTTTCCTCAGTGATGTCTTCCACCCATAAGGATAGATTTTGAAACTGATGAATATAATCGTTCATAGTTCCCATTTGTTGTGGTTTGGCTAATTCGCTGAAGTAGTTCTCAGAGACATTATTCTGATAATAGCCAATAACTCATCAGTGAAAATAGGCCATGTAACAGGAGCACCATTCTTTTTTTTTGAGCACACAACTAACGATACCAAATGAACTACTCAAGTTCTAGATACAGAGACGCCACTATCACCTTTTGAGAACTAGGAGTTTGATGCAGATCAAATAAATTCTCAATCTAGGTAATCCAAGTGAGAGGATCCTTACCATCAAACTTATGCATGTTCACTTTGGGTAGCATCAGTTTCACACCAGAATTGGAGTTGTTAGTGTTGAGAGGAGGACCCGAATGATGAAGTGGAGGGTTGTTTTACTATCACTGAGATGAAAGAGCAGCCAATGAAGCAGTGATATGATTCAATTGATTGTAAACCCCATTAATCTCTTTGTGTATCCTTGAAACATCAGTTTGAACTACAACAAAATCACCATGTTATACCAAGCCTTTTATGCCTGTCTGAAGTTGAGAAATCAACGGATCTGAAGTTCCAGATTCCATATCACCGACAGGAGTCTTAGGAGTTTCTTCCCCCCCTTTTCATCCCCGTGTAGAAGGATCGGCCATATACAAACCCTAGGAGGGTTTTTGCCCCAAAAAAAGTGTACCAGGAGATGGTACTGTTGCGATTGCCTTGCCAAGACGAATCTAATGACTGCTTTTGCACACCAGGGTGAAAATTTTGGCACAAAAATGTGTATCGGAAAAATATACCATTACAATCGTCTCGTCGAGACAAATCCAACCACTGTAATTGTGCAAAGCGAAAAAAAATTCAGCGTTGTTTTTTTTTAAATTAATTTTTTTCAAAAAAGTTTTTTGAACAATACTGCGCTGACAGAAAAAATTAATTCTCCCTGGATTGCAAGTTATGTTTTTTCGCTCCTTCCCCTTACAGAAGTCACGTCTTGTCAGATTTGAAAAAATTTCGTAGGAAACTTGTCCAAATTGAAGCTCTGAACCACTTGTAATGAAATTACTTAGATGTTCGCACAAGATGATTTTATATCACACAGAATAAGCAAATATTAAAGATCACACAACAATAATTGACAACAAAGTATATAATTGGATATTATAGTAAAGCCACTTTGAGGGGGCAACCTCCACAACAATTCACTAAGATGAGAATACTTAACATGATGATCAAAGGCTAACCACTACCTCCTATGTTTAGTCTACTTAGTCATTGTTATTCCATAGGCCAACCTAACTAAGAACGTAGAGAAATGTAACAAGAATATAAAAGAAGTATGTAAGCCATAAGTCGACCACACATATCTCAAAACACGTCAAAGGTTAAGGGTGTAGCACTCATCATCGCTAATCACTCCCTCATTGACCCTCACTATCTTGCATCACTCCATCATTGACCCTCACCATCCCTCACCATCCCTAATCGCTCCCCCATCATTTGACATAAGTATCCTATTGTGAAAAATAATTCTCAAGTACTTGTATTCTTCCACTATTTCCAACGTGTTCCCTTCAAAAATGAAATTAAACTATTCTTCTTTCTTTTCAACAAAAAAATCATGATCTTGGTTTTGTTAGTGTTCTCCTGCATCTCGACCTCTTGGCAAAAGAGCTCAAGAGCCTTCAAATGAGCGATCAAACCATTGGTAGATTTTGCCATTAGAATAAGATTATCTGCGTACAAAAGGAGCTTCACTATGTAACAAGATAATTGAATGCCTTCTCCACCGATTTTGTTTAACCATTCTTCAAGTTTATCAATATATAAACCAAATAAAGTGGGGGATAAAGGACACCCTTGCTTGACCCCAATGTCACTACCAAAGCATTCAGACAAACCCTCTTTAGTTATGATTTTAGCCCTGACCTACTCATAAAGCTTATGCACATCTGCTCGATACTCCTCTGGAATCCCAAGTTCCTCCATCCTACTCCAAAGTTTATCCCTAGGCACCATATCAATAACTTTTTTGAAATCAACAAAACAACAGAAAGCTTCCCCACCTTGGGTGTCCCAAACCTTCTCGAAGAGTGTGCATTATCTTTCGGACAAGATTTTCTCTCTATTTCATTTATACTTGTTCCTTCTATTGAGTGAATATTTTGTCAGTCAGCAGTCTGATTGAGCAAAATAGGTCTTATCATCCACAACAAAAGAGATTGGTCGGCCCAGTGAGCAGGTTTACTACATCAGAGGTGGACAAATCTCTCCTCTTATCAAGGGGAGGTTTCTTATAAATACGCAAGAGCTATATATACTATAAATATATGCATAAAATAATAATCAGGGGTAGGATACACCATCCATCTCTCTTCTTTCAGAGATGATGTTCACAAACAAATGACAAAATCTTGGTGAGAACATTGAAGGCACTTCTCTTCTTTCAGAAGTGTTCTTGCAGGAAACAACAGGAGTTCTTTCAGGTATGACAAGAAACTAGTAACACAGGCGCAGTAACCAGCAAGATGAAACATAACACAAAGTTTCCACCTCAACTGCTTAAATAGTATAACACAAAAGATAATGGGGGCACAAAATCGTCCCAGAACCCTCAACACAGAATGAAAAAAAACACACACTGAAAACAATTGTGAAAGCGCAAAGTCTTCCCACAGTTGGCTTCAGGACACCTTCTTTATTACTTTCACTAATTCTGCTTGTCAAATTAAATAAATAAGAATACATTCAGAAGACAGACATAAAAATAATCTCCTAAAATGATACAAGCCAAAACAACACAAAGTCTGCAAACAACTTATTTTCTCATTTAGATAAAATGAAATGAAATTACAATCTGAGCTCAAAATCTCAGTATTCTCCTTTCAACTAGGCAGAGTTTCGCTCCTGTAAAAATGAAAAGTCCTTTTACTAATGAGAGAAATTACAATCTTATAGCAAACTACGCAAGGTTTGGCGTTCCTTCCCATGGGACGGCCCATGCTGCAGTCAACGTCTTCAATGCGCCTTTAGTTTTATTTGGAGGGACCATGCTGGGAACAATGTATTGCCATAACTATGGCGCGTCTATTCCTCTAATATGTCTCTTCTTAGTATGGACTGTCTAGTCTTTTTCCTGATATCTACGCAGCTGTCCAATTCGTCATTACTTTATGAAAGAAAAACGGGCCTACGTCCTTAATTTGGTGTACTCAGAAGTCTAAAGTCTACTTGATCCACTGTTTCACCTACTGAAAATAACTCTTTTGGAAATATTTCTGGTCCTTTGGTCTCTCTCCTCTCTCCCCTATAGCAATTTGAGTCTTCGGGCTCCCTTTTCAGCGAGTCGCTTGGTTCTTTCTTTAAATTCCGTGCTTTATTTGAATTTCCACGAATTTTTCCTCACTTTAAATTTGATTTTCGAGGGACTGTCAATGGTTGCTAGCTGCTTGAACCGTGTTGAACTTTGAACCCGTGAACCATTTGAAAGTTCATTGATTCATCGCTTCGTCGGTTCACTCTATCTCTTTTGGTCTATCACTTCCCTACTCAAGCACTTCTTTCTTTACTTTCTGGTTGAACCATCACTTTCATTGAACTTGCCTTTGGAATTATCCATGTTGCTTCTTTCTTTGCTTGAGGTCGCCTTTGAACTGCTTGAACCTGTGAATCATTGAACTTTGAACTCTTTCGGTTCAAGGTTCAATCGGTTCATTGGTTCTTCCTTTGCCCGTCGCTTCCTTGCTCTTCCTAAGCTCTTTGATCTTTATCGCACTTGGTTGAACCTTTGACCCTGTGAACTCATTGAACCATTTGGTTCAACGGTTCAATGGTTCAATCGGTTCATTCTTTGAAGCTCTTTGTGTCTAAGTCTTTGAGGATTTCTTTTTGCGTCTTTGTTCAACGTTTGAAACATCCCAAAGGAAAGGTGTCCCTTCGGGTCCTTAGAAAAGGTCCTTTTTCTGATGTCAAGTGTCCTTCGCAAGGGTATCTACCTTTCGAGATTTTTCAGGCGGCCTTTGGGCTTTAACTTCCCTGGCGGGTTCTTGCCTCTTCGGCGGGCTTTTGGCTTTCGGACTTTTTCTGTCAGACTTTTCCTTCGGACAAAAAGCCCGAAGAATTCCTTTGGACAAAAAGTCCGAAGGAATTTTGCCTTAAACATTTTTTCGAGAAAAATCTTCTCGAAAGAATTCTTTCGGCCTCTTTTACTTAGCCATTTTCTCGAGGAATTTCCAACTTTTGTTCACTTTTGCTTACTACCCTCTGCAAGGGCATTTGTTCCTTTGGCTTTGGGGCAACCCTTTGAACCTATCGATTGAACCAACTTTTGGTTCAACGGTTCAATCGGTTCATTCTTCATTATTTGGCTGTCTTTTTAATCTTTTGCACCAAGCGCGTTAAACCAATTGATCGTTGAACCCGTTGAACCATTGAACCAACATGGTTCAAGGTTCAACGGTTCAAGCCTTTGTTCTTTGAAGCTTGCTGATGGATTTTTTATTGAACCAAGGCGTTGAACTAATCTTGGAAATGACTAAGTGTTAGAAACTTGTTCTTTTGATTGAACTCGCCTGTAGAAGCCTTTGAACCTGCTAATTTCAAGCATATTGAGTTCGTAGATTTCTGGAAAAGCTTTGAAAAATGAAGAACCCGAATGCTCAGAACAATTTTTGAAAAAGGGAGAGATGATTTTGGTCCGATGAACCAAAATAGTTCATAAGTTGTCCCAAAAATCTCACTCATTTTTGGAGACAATAATTGGCTCCAGTTGGGGAACTTCCTTTAGTTGAAAACTTGGAATATCTAAGGGGAGTAGAAACCAGAATCTCCAGTGCTTTGAAGTATGCCATTGGGCTATGGAGTCATGTTACCCAAAAAAAAAGACTAAAAAAAAATGAAAACAAACAACACAAAGCAAAAAACAAAGACTATGTAGATATACATATGTATAGGTGAACCTATCTGACACTTCAGGAATTGAAGTGCTTCAGATGCTGCCCATTATGAGGCAGAGTAGAGAGCATGTCGTCTTGATATTTCAACCGAAATCTATTCTCACCATTGAGCTGGTGGATAATAAACGGGCCTCTCCAAAGAGAATCAAACTTTCCATGCATCCCCTTTGGCTCTCTCTTTTTGTCCCACAACAGGACTTGATTTCCAACCCGAAAATCATGGTTCTTTGCCTTATAGTCGAAAAGCTTCTTCACCAGACTTTGGTGGGCAGCGATTCGGTCCAACACCATAGTTCTCTGCTCATCCAGCTCAGTCAGACACATGATCCTCTTATCAAGGGCATTTTCATACGTTTGATCTTCAATTGCCTTAGCCAATTTCAATGCTGATAATTTCAAGGTGATTGGTATCTCAGCATTGATACTATAAAGAAGTTGGAAATGAGACATACCAATTGCTCTCTTTGGTGTAATTATGTCTGTCCATAGAGCATCAACCAATGCTTTATGCCATGTCCTTTGGTTGTCATCCACTAGCTTCTTGATGATAGTCACCAGGTTCTTATTGCTTGATTCAGCTTGTCCATTTCCTTGTGGAAATTAATCAAAAGAGTGGGAGAGTGTAATACCATAGTAGAAACAGAATTGAGTAATCTCTTGAGAAGTGAAACAAACTGCATTGTCAGTGACAATCTTGGTTGGGACCCCAAACCTGGAAATGATGTTCTTTTTGAAGAAATTGCACACTACTTCTGAAGTAGCATGCTTAGTTGGAATTGTTTCCACCCACTTGGTGAAGTAATCCATTGCTGTAAGGACGTAATCATGTCCAGCACTTGAAGATGGGTTTACAGCTCCAATAAAATCAATTCCCCATTGCTGGAATGACTCCTCTATGACCATGGGCTTGAGAGGTAGGGCAGCTAACTTGGGTCTCCCAACAAACTGCTGGCATAGTTCACATTTTTTACCCACTTGTATGCATCCTAAAAGAGAGATGGCCAGTAGTACTTGGCTCGCAGAATTTTATGGGCAGTCACAAGAACAGAAAAATGTCCTCCACAAGTCGAATTGTGGAAGGACTTCAGAAGTTGGCTTTGCTACTCCTTGTCCACACAGCGAAGGAACACTCTATCAAGGCTCCTCTTGTATAGGCCGTTGTCTCAGAGGACAAAATTTGCAGCTTTCAACTTGATGGTTCTCCTTTCTTTATAAGATAGGTGAGCGAGACACTCACCATAAGTAAGGAAATGAGCAATACCTGAATACCACTCATTCATGGTGGAGACAAAGAGGACTGTTGGTGTGTTCTACACCTCTGATTCTTCATGCTCTGTTCTTTCTGGCTTGTTATCAACAATTAATTGGCATAGCTCCTTTTCACGCACCAGCTTTGTTGGCTTGATGACCATATCAAACTCCTAAATCTTTGCAACCCAATTGCCTCTTTTCGTCCCAAACTCCTGCTGAGTCAGTATGGATTTGACCGTGATGTCAGGAACCAAGGCAGTAGTGTGTGAATTCAAGATGTAGAAGCGAAAGTACTTCACTGCCTTCACCATTGCATAAGCATGCTTCTCCATGTTCGAGTATTTCAGCTCATGAGCTTTGAGAGGACAACTCATGAAAGAAATGAGGGATTCCATAACTTTTTTATTCTGTTGAACCAGAATTGCTGAAAACATGTGTTTTGAAGCATAACTGTATATGGTGAACTCTTTGTTATAGTCTGGACAAATCAGAATTGGAGCATGGGCAATGGCAGTTTTGATATCCTCAAATGCCGACTTACCTTCTTCAATCCAACTGAAGGTGGCTTTTCCCTTCATTATGTCTACAATGTGTCTAGTCTTCTCAGCAAACTCGGGGATGAACATTCGTAAAAAATTCACATTTTCAAAGAAAGAGTGAACAACAGTCCTACTTGTGGGCAAGGTAAGCTCTTGGATAGACTTGACTCTGTCTGAGTCAATCTTTATGCCTCCTTTTGACACAATGTGTCTGAGAAGTTTTTTCTCTGTTACTCCAAAGACTGACTTCTTGGGATTTAAGGAAATGCCATTCTAGTGGCAGTGTTCCAACACTTGTTGCAAATGATGCACATGATTTGGGCGATGCTTAGAGAAGATGGTCAAGTCATCAAGATAAACTACAATGAACTTACCCATTTCATCCTTGAAGGCAAGGTCCATTACTCTTTGGAAGGTGGCGCCAACATTTATCAAGCCAAAAGGCATCCTTCTATATGCAAACGTGCCCCAAGGTGTGGTGAAAGCAGTCTTATGCTGGTTTGCCTCACCAACTTCAACCTAATTATATTTTGAGAAGCCATCTAGCATTGATAACATTTCCGAACCCGTCACTGTCTGAAGCACTTGATCCATGATTGGCAAAGGATAGTTATCCTTCAAGGATGACTGATTTAAGTTCTTGAAATCCACACAGAAGTGAATTTCGCCATTCTTTTTCCTTACATGGACTATATTTGCAATCCATGTGGAATGATGGATTGGGAAGATTATCCTGGCATTTAACATTTTTGTATCTCAGACAAAATGGTCCCTGATATTTTTGAATTATACTGCCTGGACTTTTGCTTGTAGGGTGCTAAATCAGCGTTGAGAGGAATGTCATGTTGAATTTTATCAACCCTGAGTGACTTCAAGTCATCATATGAGTATGCTAAGACATCCATGTATTGGTGGAGTAGAGTAGTGAACTTGAATTTCTCTTCGAGAGTGCAACATTTCCCAATGTTCACCATCTTGGAATCATCCTTGGTACCTAGATTTACTTGATCAAACTCTTGGGAGGAGCTTGAATCCGTTTGTTGCTGTTTGACGAATCTGTCATGTTTGTCAAACAATTTCTTAAGGGAAACCAGGGCTTTGGGAATTTTATTTCATTTAAGTTGCAGGAACTCCTCGCCTGCGTCTGTATTTGATTCAAGAACTGATTTACACTTCTGAGGTTCACTGCCTTCAAAATGCAGTCATTCAAAATTGTCTTTTTGCTCCAAGAAGGCAATGATTTGACTGTCATTGTTGAACACTTATCAGTGACTGGCATTATCAGGTACACTTGGTCAAAAAACCAGCTCAATAGTGTACTTGTCTCCTTTGAAGTCTGAGTGGAGAACCAAGAGAGTAGCTGAGACAACCAGTGCATCAGTCCGATCATTGAATTCTCTAGGAGTGGCAGAGATGCTGAAAACATCAAAGCTTTCAATTTGGTCCCAGACTAGGTTGCGATAGTGGCGCAATCTTTCGTTTTTGGTTTGATACAGGGTTCTCCCCTGACAAACCACCAATTTCGCATCTCCTTTGGCATTAAAGAGTTTGATGCCTTGGTCTCGAGTAGCTTTCAATCCAATCAACAAAGATTCATACTCAGCTGTATTATTAGTGTTGCTGAACTGCAACTTGTAAGACGAAGAAAAAATATCTCCTTGAGGAGATATCAGCGCAACTCTAACTCTTGAACTAGTGAAAGAGCAGCGGCCATCAAATTCAAGAGTCCATACCTTATTTGATACTAATTTTTCTTTGGATTCTTCTTCATTCGGAGGGGGAGATTCTTCCACACTTGCGTGGCGCTCAACCAATTCTTCTGTTATTTCAGCTGAACTAATCTTCAGATTGTCACCTTCAAGAGTTTCAATAGGGGTTTCATGGAATTCATCCATGAATAAAAAGTAGTTACCCATGCCTGAAGACTCAAACAGAATTTGAGCTTCAGGTGCTGAGGTCTGGGTAACCATGTATTTCGCTTCTTTTTCAGGGAGTAGCCTCTTCATAACACTTTTGACTAGAATCCTTGCCTTAGATAAGTCCATGCTCAATTCACCACCATCCCTGCAGAAATTTTGCCCAAAAAGGATGCCATAAGATGCAGAGACGTCGGCCACCAAGACAGTCATCTTAATTCTCTTGTCTGGGAATGCTGCAAATGTAAATTGGGCATCATTGATCTACCCCAGCAGTGGTACTTGCTTGTTTTTCATGGAGAAACATTTACCAAAGGTTTTGGTCAGTGTAAGGCCAAGGGATTCAGCGACTTTGGCATGCATAACATTGTCCGAGGCTCCAAAATCAATGATGCAGTTGTTCAGCTGATGTCCATTTATCAGCAATGAGACATAGAAAGGTTCAGCCTTGCCAAGAGCAGTAGGGGGAGTAATGACAAGGTTGTTCTCGGTGGGTGCATTCTTGGGGGAATCACGAGTCACCTTGGGAATTGCTTGTCTTACATGGGTGTTTTGGTTCTTCACACACTGAACCAATTTATCTAATTGCTTAGGATGGGACTGCAAAAATTCAAATTCAGACATTTGAATTTTAGTTTTCTTTATATGGTCAATTATGTCAAATGCCTGGAATGAGCCAAGAGCAGAGGATGGAAATTCATCCTTTTGATTTTTGGAAGGAGTAGAACTGGACTGCGAATTTGAAGTAGAAGGCGCAGGGGCATTTGAGGTATTTACCTTTCTTGCAATCACCGGGTCCTTTTGCTGGAAAGGAAGAGTGGATCCCTGCTTAGCAATTGAAACTGTTGGTTGAAGTCACTCCTCTGCTTTCTCCTTATTAGTTGGTTGAGCTAATTGATTCCTGGACGGGGTGAATACAGCGTATGATCCCTCTGCTGCATTGCCTTCACTTCTGGGTTCATCCTGGTAGTTCAAGAAACTGATGTGGGAGTCGCCAGCTAATTCTTCTTCTTCCTCAGTGAAGAGATTAGCGTCATCTTCAGGATTCAACTCAAGCTAAAATGAAAAATCTGATTCAGCTTCAAGATATCTAACTGCTGAGTTGTTTGGAGGTGCTTCAAGGGTGAGGTTCCTCTGTGGAGGAGGAAGGCGATTTTGTTGTCCTTGATTCCTAGTAGCATTTTCTTGGTACACTTGATTCTGAAATGTCCTCTTGGACATATCTCTTGTACCATTGACATCCCTTGTGCCATTTACTTTCTAAGTGCTAGCACTTCATTTGCTAGCTTTTGTACCATTGAGTCAGTGGTGACTGTAGGTGAGTATTTAGAAGATGAAGAGGATTTATTTTTATTAGGGTCTCTCCTTATCTTTCCTGCCAGGATAAGGTCATCTTCTACGTCAGTAGCCAAGTCCTGAGCAACGGCAATGTCTGTGTCTATCCCGTCTCAACAAGAAACTCACTTCAGGCAGCTGTGAGTTGATGAAGAAACACTTGAGATTTTGAGGTGTCCACTGGGACGAATTTGTGCCCCCATTAACACAGAAAGAAAAGAAAAACACACACTGAAAACAATTGTGAAAGCGCAAAGTCTTCTCACAGTTGGCTTCAAGACACCTTCCTTATTACTTTCACTAATTCTGCTTGTCAAATTAAATAAATAAGAACACATTCAAATGACAGACATAAGAATAATCTCTTAAAATGATACAAGCCAAAACAACACAAAGTCTGAAAACAACTTGCTTTCTCATTCAGATAAAATGAAATGAAATTACAATCTGAGCTCAAAGTCTCAGTATTTTTCTTTCAACTAGGTAGAGTTTCACTTCTGTAAAAATGAAAAGTCCCCTTTTACTAATGAGAGAAATTTAAAATCTTATAGCAAACTACGCAAGGCTTTGCGTTCCTTCCCATGGGATGGCCCATGTTGCAGTCAACGTCTTCAATGCGCCTTCAGTTTTATCTAGAGGGACCATGCTGGGAACAGTGTATTGCCATAACTATGGCACGTCTATTCCTCTAATATGTCTCTTCTTAGTATGGACTGTCTGGTCTTTTTCCTGATATCTGTGCAGCTGTCCAATTCATCATTACTTTATGAAAGAAAAACAGGCCTGCGTCCTTAATTTGGTGTGTTTAAAAGTCTAAGTCTACTTGATCCACTATTTCACTTACTGGAAATAACTCTTTTGGAAATATTTTTGGTCCTTTGGTCTTGCTCCTCTCTCCCCTGTAGCAATTTGAGTCTTCGGGCTCCCTTTTCAGTTGATCGCTTGGTTCTTTCTTTAAATTTTGCGCTCTATTTGAATTTCCACGGATTTTCCCTCAATTTAAATTTGACGTCCGAGGGACCGTCAATGGTCGCTAGCTGCTTGAACCGTGTTGAACTTTGAACCCATGAACCATTTGAAAGTTCATTGATTCATCGCTTCGTCGGTTCACTCTGTCTCTTTTGGTCCATCGCTTCCCTGCTTAAGCGCTTATTTCTTTGCTTTCTGGTTGAACTATCGCTTTCATTGAAATTGCCTTTAGAATTATCCATGTTGCTTCTTTATTTGCTTGAGGCCGCCTTTGAACTGCTTGAACCTATGAACTATTGAACTTTGAACTCTTTTGGTTCAAAGTTCAATCGGTTCATTGGTTCTTCCTCTTCCCGTCACTTCCTTGCTCTTCCTTGCTCTTTGATCTTTATCGCACTTGGTTGAACCTTTGAACCTATGAACTCGTTGAACCATTTGGTTCAATGGTTCAATCGGTTCATTCTTTGAAGCTCTTTGTGTCTAAGTCTTTGAGGATTCCTTTCTGCGTCTTTGTTCAGCCTTTGGAATGTCCTGAAGGGAAGGTGTCGCTTCGGGTCCTTGGAAAAGGTCTTTTTTCTGACGTCAAGTGTCCCCCGCAAGGGTATTTACCCTTCGAGATTTTTCAGGCGGCCTTCGGGCTTTAACTTCCCTGGCGGGTTTTTACCTCTTCGACGGGCTTTTGGCTTTTGGGCTTTTTCCATCGGGCTTTTCCTTCAGACAAAAAGCTCAAAAGAATTCATTCAGAAAAAAAGACTGAAGGAATTTTGCCTTAAACATTTTTCCAAGAAAAATCTTCCCGAAAGAATTCTTTCGGCCTCTTTTACTTAGCCATTTTCCCGAGGGATTTCCAACTTTTGTCCGCTTTTGCTTACTACCCTCCGCAAAGGCACTTGTTCCTTTGGCTTTGGGGTAGCCCCTTGAACCTACCGATTGAACCAACTTTGGTTCAATCGGTTCATCGGTTCATTCTTCGTTAGTTGGCTAAGTCTTTTTAATCTTTTGCACCAAGCGCGTTGAACCAATTGGTCGTTGAACCCGTTGAACCAAAATGGTTCAAGGTTCAATGGTTCAACGGTTAAAGCCTTTGTTCTTTGAAGCTTGCCGATGGACATTTTTGATTGAACCAAGGCGCTGAACCAATCCTGGAAATGACTAAGTGTTAAAAACTTGTTCTTTTGATTGAACTCGCCTGCAGAAGCCTTTGAACCTGCTAATTTCAAGCATGTTAAGTCCGTAGATTTTTAGAAAAGCTTTGAAAAATGAAGAACCCGAATGCTCAGAACAATTTTTGAAAAAGGGAGAGATGATTTTGGTCCGATGAACCAAAAATATTTCATAGGTTGTCCCAAAAATGTCACTCATTTTTGGGGACAACACCTTTCTCTATGTTAAGCCTCGTGTTCTATATGTAAGGGGTTGGAAACTTTCAAATAGGGTAGTTGCTCAAGGTATTATTTTCAGAGTAAAAAATGTTTTTTTAGTGAGACAAATTATTATCCAATGCTAAAATTGTGGTTCATGAAAATTGTGGTTATTGAAAATTATGGACACTTTACATCTTCTAAAATTGGTAAGACATCTTTATGAGTTACCATTTAGAATATATTTTTTCAATATCTAATTTGGTTAGTATTTACTTAGTTTCACGATTTTGTTATTGAACCTAATTCTTTGAGGATTTGAATTTTATAGTCTATGCCCATTTTAGAAAAGCATGTAGTCATTTTGTATGTACTGTGGCATTCTAGATTGATTGCTGACATTTTTAAGAGTTCTAAATGTGTCAAAATGAAATTTTACAAGCCTTGCATCTCCTATAGTTAATAATAGTTTCCTGAGGATATTGACACCCAAATTCATGCCTAAACTTTATTGTAACTATACAACATGATATGGGCATTACTTACATATAATTGACTTGATGATTGACCTTGTCACTTGATTGGCTCAGTCAGGGATAAATTTGTGTCAATTTGATTCTTAGGTATCTAATTACAACTATATGATGTGAACTGTGACTCAATTGACCCTAATGTCATCACTAATTAACCAATTACTTGATATGTTTAATTAGGGATGCAATGTAGGCCAAATTGACATCTATAAACCTAAATAAAACTATATGATATGATGTGGAGTTGAATCATTCTAGATTTGATCATTGATAGAACTAGTTACTTGATTAGTTCAATTAGATATACAATTTGTGCCATTTTTTTTAGTGACCTGAATTAATGATTCAAGGATCAATTGGCCTCAATTTCATCACTTATTAAACCAATTACTCTCTTGGTTCACTCAAGGATATAGTTTAGGCCCATGAAACTAATTGTGATTATAAAATGTGAGTTGAGGCTTAATTGGTTTTAATTTCATCACCAATTGAACTAAATTACCCAATTGATTAAATAAAATATGCAAGTTGAAGTAATTTGAGCCACTTAAACTTAATTGAGACTATACATTGTGATTTGAGATCAATTTTCTCAATTTCATCAATGATTAAACCAATTACTTGATTGGTTTCAATCAGGTACATAATTTGGACCAATTTGACCCCCATAAACCTAATTACGACTATACAATGTCATTTAGAACTTAATTAGACACAAATTTGTCACCGATTGAGTTAATTAATTGATTATTCAAATGGTTACAAATTTTGGGTGAATTTGAGCCTTGTAAACCTAATTTTGACTATATGATGTGATTTGGGGCTTAATTAGCTCCAATTTTAGCACTATCTAAACTAATTAATCAATTTATTCAATTAAAGACATAATTTAGGCCATTGTTTTCTCCATGAATCTAATTTCAACTATTTGCTATCATTTGGGATTCAATTGGCACTAATTTAATCACTTATTGAATCAATTACTTGATTAGTTAGAACAAGGATGCAATTTGAGCTAAAATAGAAGCTCGTAAAAATAATTATGACTATGTAATGTGATTTGTGCTTAATTAGACTCAATTCAATCATTGATTGATTCAATAATGAAATAAATGATGAAATTAGGCTTAACTAATCCCATAGTTACCATTGCATAGTCTTAATTAGGTTTATACGGCTCAAATTTACCTATATCACATCCCCACTTGAACTACTTGAGCACTTGGTTCAATCAATGATGAAATTATGGCATATTGAGCACCAAGTCACATCATATAATTGCATTTAGGTTCATGGGAATCAAATTGGCAAAAATAATTTCCTTGATTGTGTCAATCAAGTAATTAACTCAGTCAGTATTGAAATTGGGACCAAGCCCGAAAGGACATCATATAGTCTTAATTAAATTCATGATGATCAAATTAAAATAAATTCTATCTCTAATTATACTAATTCATTAATTGGTTCAATCATAGATGAAATTGAAGCCAATTTAACCCCAAATGACATTATATAGTTCCATTTATGTTCACAAAATTTAAATTGGCCCAAATTATGTTTGTGATTGAACCAATCGAGTAATTTTTTCAATCAAAAATGAAATTAGGGCCAATTTATCCCTAAATGACATTGAATAATCATAATTATGTTTAAATTGACCCAAATTGGGTCTCTAATTAATTAAATCTAATAATTGATTCAATCAATGATGAAATTATCATCAATTCAACCCCAAACCACATTATACAGTCATAATCTTGTTCACATAGCTTATATCCCTAAATGACATTGAATAATCACAATTATGTTTAAATTGACCCAAATGGAGTCTCTAATTAATTAAATCTAATAATTGATTCAATCAATGATGAAATTATCATCAATTCAACCCCAAACCACATTATACAGTCATAATCAAGTGGCTAATCTTTTCAATAGAGTTATATCTCAGGAAGATAACGCATCCATCCTCACCCCCCTTTGAGTGATTAGATCAGGGCAATTATTTTCTCTTTACAAAGGGATAAAGCCCCTAGACTTGATGGTTTCCCCCCTTTCTTCTTCCAAGTTTTTTTGGGATATCATTGGTCAAGACATCTACTTGGCAGTTGAGGAATTTTCAAAGCACGTAGCTTGCTCCAAGAATTCAAAAACACCTTTTTGGTCTGCATCCCCAAGAAACAAGGAGCTTCTAAAGCGTCAGACTTCAGACCCATCAGCTTGTGCACCAATTTTTATAAAATTTGCACCAAAGGACTTTTGCTCAAACTTCAGCTTCTACTCGATATAATTATAGCAGGACAATAGGGTGCTTTTGTATATGGCAGACAGATCTCAAATGGGATCATTATGGTTCATGAAACTATCCACTCAGTTTCTCACTTGAATTGGCAAGGTATGTTCTTCAAGCTGGATATGAATAAGGCATACGATCAGGTTTCTTGGCGATTCCTCAATAAAATCTTGGATAGATCTGGTTTCAATACCCTGGTCAAAAAATTAATTACTTATTGCATTTCCAACCCTTTTTTCTCAGTCATAATCAATGGAGTCCCCAGGTGTTTTTTTTTGGTAGGGGAGAGGGTTAAGGAAGGTGGATCCTCTCTCCTTGTACTTGTTCATCATTCTGGGACACACTTTGAATCAAATCATTTCTTTGGCCAGAACCACCAATATCATCAAGGGTATTACTATTTCCCCCAAAACTAGTCTGATCACTCACCAACAATTCACTAATGACACAATGATGATGGGGGAGGCTTTGGTTTCAGAAGCCAGGTGTTTCGAAAAGATCCTTGAGGTTTATGAAGAGGTTTTTGGCTAGAATGTAAATGTCAAGAGCTCCCTTTTTTCATCAATAACCCCTTGGCCTTTCAAAACAAAAATTCTAGGATTGTGGGCTATGTCATAAGGAATGTCATGTCCATGTATTTTGGCACCCAACTATTTGATGGCCCTTTAAAATCTGATTTCTAGACTCCCCTCATCTACAGGATCCATAAAAAGCTGTCAGGATGGAAGGGGAATCTCCTACCCCAAGCTGGGAAAGTCCCGATTTTAAAGAGTTCCCTTCAAATCATCCCAATTTACTTTATGTCCCTCTTTACTATCCCAGGTAGAGTCGCTGATCAGATTGAGCACATTCAGATAACATTCCTCTGGAGAGGTTTAGAAGACAGATTCAAATTTTTGTTCATCTCCTATAATCAAGCATGTCTTCCTATTTCTAAAGGTGGTATGTGTTTGAAAACCATTAAATCCATGAATCAAAATCTCCTAGCTAAGCAAGGTTGGTAGGTAGTCAAGGAGGAGAATCAATGGACCAATATCGTTAGAGCCAAATATCTTCTTTCTAGGGAAGGTCACTGATTCCTGTTGGAATCTAGTTCGTACAACGATTCAACTTTTTGGAAAGCATTACAGGTGGGCAAGGATCTGCTGCAGCAAGGCATCAAGTGGAATGCAGGTAAAGGTAATCTAATTGACTTATGGGGTGACCCATGGATTAAATCCCCCTTGAATCCACTTTTCTAGACCTAGACCTGATCTCCTTTTTCAAGAAAACTATGGTCACAAGGTGTCAGATTATTGGGAAGTAAAGAATAGGAGGAAGTGCTAGAAGGTCTTGACTAAAACTAGGCTGAATCAACAACAAGTTTGTATGATCGAAGATCTCAATGAATCTACAAAACATATTCATATCAACCAGTTCCCTAAGGAGGATTCTCTTATCTAGAAACATGAGCCTAGTGGTCTATACTCTGTTAAGTTTTGTTGCTCATCTCTTTGGGGCCAGGAAGCTGAAGAATTCAACTAAAAATCCCTCTGGTTAAAAAACCTCATCCCCAAAATCATTATTTTCTTCTAGTTTGCAACCTAGAATAAGATTTTAAAAGTGGATACCCTGATGAAAAGAGGTACTACCATCCCAAATAGATGCTCGCTTTGCAAACAAGAAGTTGAGATAGTGGAACATCTATTCCTATCTTATCCTTTCACCTCATCCATCTTCCAGCTATTCTTCATCATTTCTAACTTCTCTTAGGTCACTCTTAACTCCATCATGGACTTAATTACCTGATGAAAGCCCCTATAGGAGGCTCCCCCACTATCCTTTTGGTAGAACCTGGCCTTCTCCCACATTTTTGGGGGCATCTAGAAAGCTAAAAATTCATGTATCTTTGAGAATCATCTTCCTCATCTCAATTCGACATTTAAAAGGATCTTGGCTTTTATCTGGGAAAATTGGTCAAGCTATGCCTCTTCATTTGACTAGCCCAGAGCTCCCCTCTTATTCAGAATTATGACCCAGCGTAACCTTGTCATTCTTAGTAAAACCCAAGTTAAAGGGGTTGACAGGTCTCTAGTTAAATGGTCACCTCCTATTCTCCAGTGGGTTAAATTGAATTTTGATGGGGTAGTAAAGGGGAATCCATGCCCAGCAAGAGCAGGTGGATTGATCAAAGACTTTTCAGGAAATATTAGAGTAGCTTATGCGAGGCCCCTGGGGATCAAAACTAACCACATTTCTGAAGCTATTGTGGTGTTGTGGGGTATCGAGGAGGGGGTTAGACTTGGCTATGAGTTCATCCATATAGAGGGGGACTCGATGAATATCATCAAATGCCTAAAAGGGCTTTCTCCACCTTTATGGAATATATTCAGGATCATCAATGATGTTAAAAAATTGATAAGTCACTTCAAAGGAGTCCTCATTGAGCACATCTACAGAGAAGGCAATAGGGGTACAAATTTCTTGGTAAACATCAAAGTTCTCAGAAGTGATTACGCCACTTGGCATGAGTGTGAAGCCTTAGATGACATCATTTTAATAGTTGAGATTGATAAAGGACATGTCACGATGGTTAATTTTATTATGATTAGCTTGAGGGTACAATGCAGTGTTTTTTACATGTATGACACTCCTATTACCAAGGATTTGCATGAGGGGCAGGTTTTGAGACTTCAATTCATGATCGTGCCAGGTTTTATATCCCTTGTTCGTCATTTACCCCTCCCACAAAGAGTGTTTGGTACTATTAGCAAAATAAAATTGTAGAGAAAGAAAATGGGAGGGGATAGAGATCATGTCGAGCTGATTTCTTGCTCAGATGTGAAAAAAATGAGCATGTTTGGAATAAAATGGTTAAACAGGGACTCGCTCTATTCATGGAACATCTTGTGGGTCACGGCACTATGCTCTTCAAGGATTTTGCCCATGGGTGGAAAAATCACGAGGTGAGAATGTATGGGTTGAAGATTCAGATCACGAAGGAACTGATTGGCGAAACCATTGGGATGGTTTGTCACAAAGTTAAGGCTTTCAAGGACAAGAGACACAAGGAAGAAGTCGTGAATGTCTTCTTCAAAAAAGAAAAGCACAAACTAAAGTATACCTCCAATAAAGGTTTTATGCAAGCAGACCTACCGAGGAAATAGCCACAGGGTTGTCTTCAAAGAATGAAATATATCATGCTTGAGGGTAAACACACAGTTCTCTTCTCGCATCACTTTTTGCTTTTGAACCATTTCAAGGGACATTATATCAGTATTCCCTTTTACCTGCTACAATTGTTGGAGGTGTATGTCCTAAATTTCAAGAAAAAATTGATGGTTGATTTAATCTACCAGGGCCTTACCCACTTACTCATCAAGCAGGGGGAGCTAGTTTGGTCTAAGATTATCCCCGAGGCTATTGACATTATCAGTGAAAAGGAGGACTCAGAGGGAGAAGAAGAATATCACTCTGAGACAGATTCTGAAGAAGAATAGTAGGAGCAAGGTTTGGGGGCATCGGATGTTCGAGTGCATGTCCACCCCAAACCCGATATGGGAAGCCCTTCTTTTCATCTGACTTATTTCAAATGAAAGGCAACCTCGAGGATAGATGTAAATGGGGGAATTGAGGATTCTCTCCATAAACTCCACACAAAAATAGCAATTCAGAAACTCCTATATGGAGAAATTGTTGAAGAATTTGAGAGGCTTGGAGATTTTATCTACCCTGACAAGACTGACAACAACGATGAAAAGGCCCTCTTGGCTCCTACCCCCATAGGTAAATCTTCCGAAAAAGACAAAAAGGAGGAAGTCTTCTGGGCTTTCACGGAAGATAACTGTGAGACCCTCGACTCAGATCTTAAAAGGAAGAGAATGGACAAGGATGAGGATCAGTTCATCGAGAGTCAGACCAGGGGCAAAAGCAATAAAAATGCTAGTGTGAAGACCAATCAGCTAGTTGCTTACTTTGAGTCAGATTAGTCTGTCTCTACCCATTTCCTATTTTGGCTTCTTTTTGGTTTTTTCGTTGTTGGGTGGCTGATGTTAGGCCACCCTTGGGTTAATCCATCGGCATTTCTCCCTTACCCCTTTTTGTTGGTTTGCGTAATCCTATCTATCTTTTGACTATCTTTGTAAAGGGTAAGGGCCCTTCAACCCGTGTTTTACCTATCTAATTATAAAATGTTCACATAACTTATATTTCCCAAATTATATACCTAATTCAAAAAATTGAATAATTATTTCAATCAATGATAAAATTTGGGTCCATTCATCCATAAATCATATCGTATTATCATAATTATGTTTGTAGGGCTCATATTTTTATAAAATATGTTCTTGATTAAAAAAATCAAGTAATTATTTTACTAAAAGATGAAATTAGGGACATTTAAATTAGAAATCAGTTTGTATAGTTGAAATTAGGTTCACAAGGCATTAATTGGTTCAAAATGCATATCTAATTTAAGCAATTGAATAATTGGTTCAATCAATGATGAAATTAGGGCCAACTAAACCCAAATCACATCATACAGTCACAATTATGTTTATGGGGATGAAATTTACTCAAATTACATTCTTAAAAACTAATCGAGTAGTTTGTTCAATCTATGATGAAATTGAGACCAATTGAGTCCCAAAAGGCATCGTATAGTTGTAATTAGGTTAATATAGATGAATTGGCTCGTGTTGAGTCCATAATTGAACCAAACTAGTAATCGACTCAATCAGTGATGGAATTGGGGCCATTTGAGCCACAAATGACATTGTATAGGCCCAATTACATTCAAAAAGATTAAATTAACCCAAATTACATCCCTTATTAATCCAATCAAACAAATAGTTTAATTTGTGATGACATAGGGGATAATTTAGTCCTAAATGACATCATATAGTTGTAATTAGGTCCATTGGTCTTAAATTGATAAAAATTACATACTTGATTGAACCAATCGAGTAATTAGTTGAATTAGTGATGAGATTGAATAAAAATTGAATCCTAAATGATATAATATAGTTGAAATTAGGATCATGGGGATAAAATTACCCTGAATTGCATTCTTGGTTGATATGATTAAGTATTTGGTTAAAACAGGCATCGAATTAGGTCCAACTGAATCCCAAAAGACATCATATAGTTGCAATCATATTGATTTGGCTCAAATTGGCCTAGATTGTATCTATAGTTTATCCAATAGAGTAATTTGTTAAATCATTGGTGAAATTAGAGGCAATTGATCCCCAAAGGACATTGTATAGTCACAATTAGGTTCACGAGCCTAATATTGACCCAAATTACATATTGAATTAAACCAATCGAGTGATTAGTTCAATCAATAATGAAATTGGGGGCATTGAATCCCAAATCACAATGTATTATTTTAATTAAGTTAATGAGAATAAAACATGCCCCAAATTGCATCCTTGACAGAACAATTCAATAATTGAATCAATTAATAATGAAATGGGAGCCAATTGAGCCCCAGGTCAAATCGTATAGTACCAAATATGTTCACATGGCTCAAATTTTCCTAATGATATCCCTAAATGAACCAATCGAGTAACTGATTCAATCAATAATCAAATTACAACAAATTGAATCTGAAATCACATTTTATAGTTGTAATTAGATTCACAGGCCTCAAATCGACCTAAATTATATTTTTGATTGAACCAATTCAGTAATTGATTCAATCAAATGATAAAATTAGAGCTAATTAAATCCTAAATTATACCATATAATTGTAATTAGGTCCATAGGGAAAAATCAGACTAAATTGCTACTTTGATTGAACCAATCATGTAAAAGTTTCAATTTATGATGAAATTGGGACCAACTGAGCCCTTATTCACATCGTATAGTTGTAATTAGATTTATAAGGATCAAATTAGCTCCACTTATGTCTATCATTAAACCAATTGAATAATTGGGTTAATCATCAACTCAATTGTCACCAAATAATACCCAAATCATGTCTTATAATCGTAATTATGTTCACAAAAAAATTGTAGTTCAATAAAAACTACATCTTAAAAGTCTTAATTTAAATACTAAAATCCATAAAAAAATTAAGTACTGATTAAATTGAATTTCGAAAAAATATCTTCCAAATGATAACTCATGAAGGTAAGAGATCAATTCTAGAAGATGCATAGTAAGCTTAATTCTTATATTTTTCAAAATAAATTTAAGATATAAAAAGTTAAATGTCACTTATACTTGACATTTATTTAAGTAAATACACACCAACACATTCACTTCTTCATCTTATACTTCTTAAATTTTTTGAAAATTATATAACAACAAAAACGTATATGATTCGTGTTATAACGTTTATGCACTTTTAATTTAGAAATCTAAACTTAAAGCTTGGATTTACACACACAATTAAATTTATGTTTAAAAAAACAAAATGATAAATCTAATTTTAAACATGGACATCATAAATTTCAATAAGACATATTTTATTTAAATACAAAAAATTGTGTTTTATTCAATCATAAGATCCCAACTTAACAATTGACTATTCCATCATTATGTCTTTCCTCTAATATTATAATATAATAAAATATTTTTGGGGACTGATATTTTTTCAACTGTTTAATAATAATTGCCCAAATTTTTCTTCGTAATAGTTGTGGCGAATAATTAAATTGCCATATGTGAAGGCACCTTATTGCAAAAGAGGAGTGGGAATGTAGTCCATGTAAAAAATTATGTTCCAACTATATAGTTATGGTCGAAAGTTGGAGGAAACATTACACCATATCTATATAGTTTTGATCATTTTTTTTTGGCCAAATATATTCAAACAAGCGTGATTTCAAATGCTTAAATCAGATGGATAAATTCCATCCCCTGTGAAAAGACGGAACAATTGTATTTCTTGCATTTTGCTTTTATTGCCTGGCAATCGACGACAGTACCAAAGTATATAAATGCAGCATGTGACTATTCGTTATGAATATTTAATACATCTACCAAAACGTTGAACTCCATTAACTAAAGAATTCATAGAAACAATTTTAAAAGACATAAATCAGAGGTATTCAAGAAAGTCAAGTTTATGGACGTGTAATATTGATAATCATAAGACAATTTTTTCCTTTTAAATATTTAGAATTAGTTTTGTTATTATCTTTTAATTAATAATTTAAAATATATATATATATATATATTACAAAATTAATATTAAAATTTAAAAATATAAAAAAATATTTATTTACACTTTTTTTATTATAAATTTAAAAAATGAATATATACAAATTTTTTAAAAAAGTATACTTTCATTAAAAATAATAAATCTTTAATATAATTTCATGCCATTTTAAAAATATATATATATATATATATATATATATATATATATTTTTATGTTTTTCAATTTTTTTCTACTAACAAATTAGTTTAAAAAAATCACCATATCAGATTATATAATCTTAAATGTATATCTCTAATACACAACTTTTTTTTTTAATGAAATATATCCATATATTAGCTAAACAAAAGATATACAAATAATTCACAAAAAAGTAAGACGGTATGAGAGTACGCCACGATACATTATGCAGAGCTAGGAGCAAAATCAAAGTATCAACTACGTGGAGCTTAAGAACAAGTAACTACATTACAAAGTCATAGAAAGAGATACTTTTATTCAACAAGAGCAAGGCCAGCGGTTGGAGGATCCATATCATCCGGACCCCAACCCGAGCGTGGCAAATCATTGCCATTTGGAACAGAGTTCCAGCGAGTTACTTTAGCAGTGTCTGCATTATCATTTGTTTGTGTCCGAGTGGATGATATAGCCAAAGAGACCTTGGGGAATTTATCCAACGTTTCTGCACCGCCTCCAAAGAGTGCCCCCCAAGTATCTGGATATGGAGGAGGAGAAGCATCCCAACTATCCTGCCCAACAAAAGAATGATGCAGCGGCTGCCACCCTCACTGCTGCCCAAAAAAAGAAACGCATTGGTACGAGATGCTTCTTTGAAAATGGTCCCTGAAGCAACTACGACGATACCCACAACGAGACGGTCAAAGTCACAACAATTTCTACCAGCGATGCCAACAAGTGTATATCGCTGTAAGAAACGTTACCTAACCGTATCGAAAATGCGACGGAAAGCCTCGAATGGGGTACCCTCTTCACCAGTCACTAACAACGCCGCCTCCACTTCATTATCATTATTAGAAGCCTTTTGAAATATTCCGTAGTCGTCTGCCCAACGCCAAATGGAATCCTTTTGAAAGACACCCATCCATACCCATTTTCCCTTACCGAGTTCCATGTCAAAGCTGGTATCAAATTGTGACGGACGGATGACCAAGTTAATGACTGGAGAAACAACACTTATGATCAAGCATATCATAATGGCATTTGCCACAGAGTAAGTGGAACGCTTCTTCCTCAATTTCAACTGTCCGTATGATCCAATTTTCGCATTGGCAAAGAAGTCAACAAAAGAGAGATTCGGTAAGGCTAACAAGTCGGCAAGTGACCTCACATCCCACACTCCTCTAGTGCATACTATCACTTCGCCTGGCCATTTCTGCATATTATTTGCAAAACGCTCATTCATTACATAATCAGATAATGAAAACACACAACAGTTAACAATGTCCATCTTTAACAACTATTAATACCTGTATAGTACGGATGCAAGGTTCAACAACTGATCTCTCGTTCGCTACCAGTACCAGTTTCCTCAGATTCTCTGTGTGCTTCAATCCGACCACACAAGGCCTCTTCAAGCAGGTATATGCTTTAAACCCCTCCAATGATGTCAAATGTTCTAAACCTTCTATCTTCTCAACTTTGTGGCACCCTTTCAATTCAAAATTTGTTAAACAAGGGAATTCTGCAAAACTTGGAAGACCATCTAATTCTGGACAGTCACTTATCATCAGGTTCTTCAATGATCCCAAATGTTCTAAGCCTTCTATATTAACTTTATGACACTCTTTCAATTCAAGAGTTTTTAGAGAAATAAATTCTGTGAAACTTGGAAGCACATCTAACTCGGGACAACCACTTATCACTAGCTTCTCCAATGAGCCCAAATATTCTAAACCTTCCATCTTCTGCATTTTTGGGCATCCTTTCAATTCAAATTCTCTCAGAAAAGTTGATTCTGACGGACTTGGAAGCCCATCTAACTCTCTACAGCCATTTATCATGAGCTTTTCCAATGATGTCAAATGTTCTAAACCTTCTATCTTCTCAACTTTGTAACAATTTTCTAATTGAAACTCTTTTAGTGAAGTTAATTCTGCAAAACTTGGAAGCGCATCTAAATCTGCACAGTCACTTATCTTGAGCGTTTGAAGGTTTACCAGACCACCAATACTCCTTATGTCCTTCAGCTTTTTGCAGCCAACCAATTCTATGGTCTCCACTGTTTTTGGTAGGGTTTCGATCTCGATTAAATGGTCATTAGTTCGAACACAAAGAGCGTTAAGGCAGGGACAAGAGTCTTCAGAAACTGAAATCTTGTACAGTTCAGTCCTATCGAGATGTATCCGCTTCAACTTGCACCCAGGCCCGAAACTCAGCTCGCCAATTGGGCTATTGTCTATATGCAGACTTTGAATATTGATCAGTTGGGTAAATGATTTTGTCAGACTCTTCACTCCCGACCAGAATATGGTCAAGTCCTCTAAGCGATTCAAACGCCCCAGAGAATCCGGTAAGAATTCCAACCTCCCACAGTGACTGACTTTAAATTTCATTTAGGAAGATAAATTCCCAAGAGTAGGTGGCAAGCTTGTCAAGAACTTTGAACTGATTTCAAGTGTAATTAGGGAGCACAAATTCCCAAGAGAGGTTGGCAGGCTTGTCAACAAGTGGTTTCCTACTGTTAGGAATTCCAATTTGCTGAGTTGACCGATGTTAGCTGGCACTTCCCTTAAGCTGGTCTGATCTAAATACAGCTCTTGCAAGGACGCCCGATTTGCTATGTCACGAGGCAACTCTTCTAAGAGCTCGCACCCTGAGAAGTTCAAATACTGGAGCTTTGTCATGTTTTCGAGAATGTCTAAGTTCTCTGATTTCATGGTGAGCTTGCTACAGGACATTAAATTGAGATATTGCAGGAGTGTGAGCTGCTTAAAAGAAACTGGCAACGCCCTCAACTGTAAGCAACATCTCATATCGAGATGCTGGAGATTTTTCAAATTGCAGAAGCTGCTAGGAAGTGATGACAGATTTGCACAACTTGACAAATTGAGATGCTGTAGGTTTGGCAAATCGCCGAAACGCATAGGCAGAGATGACAGACTTGAACAACCCAACAAATCTAGATGCCGTAGGTTTGTCAAATTGCCGAAACGTGTAGGCAACGATGACATATTTCTACAAGCTCGTAACTCCAGATGCTCTAGCGATTGGAGAAGGCAAAATTCTGCTGGGAGGCTCCTCATTGTGGACTCATCACCACTATAGCCATAGTTTGCATTGACCCTTAGGTTTTTTAAATGCTTCAGACGTCCTATTGACCGAGGAAATCCTTTGAACATTTTGCAGTAGTCAATGACCAACTCTTTTAACTGCAAAGGAGTCTGCAGTAAAATTGTCGATTCGGTTAGAATAGGACAATTTCAAAAAAAATCCAGGTACATTATTTAAAAGAAACTAAAGCAACCATACTCACATCCGCATCAGCCTCCCACAATTTTTGTAGGTTCGTAGCCCAATAAAGCTCTAAAATTCTTAGACTCTCCCATGAAAGCCACGACGGAAGATTTTTTTGCTCAAATTTAGAACAGCGAAGCCAGACTAGTTCTCTTGACTGTTCGCCAACTACTTGATTAAGAAAGCGTCCACTACCAACAAAAATTTTTAATCCAGGAATGCAAGGATTGAAGCTACGAAAACCTTTGCTTGTGTTAACTATGATCTCTCCTTGCGACGAGCAACGAGGAAACTCATCAGAGTCCACAGTTACGCTTTTTATTCCTCGGATCCATATTTCTTCCTGATGAATGAAAAACAAAAATAAGAACCTTGTTGAATAGATAAAAAAGTAAAAATATAAATAAGCAGTCCAATGATATAGGTTAGGTAAGGGCCCCAACACTGCCAGCACCACTTGCCAAAGGAAAATCTAATTTGGAAAATCTAAGAAAGGAAACATGTCAAAAATCTCCCAAACAAGACGAAATCAGAAGAGAATATGTTATCATCCTTAAACAAAGAAAATTTGGCATAAGAGGGACCATCATCCCCACGGCCACCGCATCAACTAATATCCTTGATTAAAAACATAATGGTGACAACATCGGTAAACTTATCATTGGCTTGTATATCTTAATTGAATCAAACAAAAATACCAAGAGGACCAAAGTGAGGGAGAGATATCCTAAAATTACAATTCAGATCAAAAATTAGTCCTTCCGAATACAGGTAGATGGAGGATCCAGAGAAGATATCTTTCTTGAGAAGATTTGGGTTAAGTTTGAAAAATTTAATCCTTTCAAATACAGAGGTAGATGGAGGATCTAGAGAAAATATACTTCTGAAGAAGATTTGGGTTAAGTTGAAGAGACCGTCATTAATACCGACAACATTGAGGTTGCAGAAAGGAAAATCAAATCGGGACTACATCAATCGGTGTATTACCAACACAAGAGACCATAACTGCAGATAAGTGATTTGTAGTTGACTTGGTGGTAATAAAAATGGAAAGCGTCTCGCAACTGTATGATGCTATATTGGGATGACCATGCCTGGAGCAGGTAGAAGCTATACACAACTGGAAGCATCACACAATTGCTGAAAAAATAGGGCAAGCCAAGATGATGATGAATACATAAAAAAAATACAAGTTTATGGAGAAGAGCAGTCTAGCTCAGGTGTTGATTTTGACTCCAAGGATAATAGGTTTTATCCCACAATTAAATGACAACGACCACACTGACATAGAGGGCTGTATATTGACAAATGGGTGACTTGGAAATGATTCACTCCATACATTTAGTGGAATTGGGTGTATACAATAAAGAGAAATCTTAATGAAAAAGACTATTCATGAAGAAGAAAGAAGAGAGAGCCATTCCAGCGAGCTTCGATATTGAAATGGAGGAAATAACACTACTTTTTCAAAGTGGTTGTGAACCACTGTCTCCTATAGGCTCTATCAATATTATTCATAAAAATCATTTGAATAATAACTACAACATTTACAAATTAAAAATCCAATACAAATTAATATCTGATTGAAAACCTTATCTTAAAATAAATGATAGTTTTAAGTTTTCAACTTTACCGGGTGCTGAATGTGGATAATCTGCCGGGGAAACCATAGACGATAGGGTGACTGTCGATTTGCAATGTCCCTTCCCAGATCCCTTAAATGATCATGCATTTTTATGTAGATTTCCTCGCCTACCTCGACTAGGTCAACAAGAGGCCTATTCATTATTATCCAATTGTTGGGGCCTCCCTCAACAAGCTCAACAAGACATTTATTCACTAGCCTTTCACAACCATGCAGTCCACTCAATCCTGATCCGTCCCATACAGCAATGGCCAAACTCTTCTTTTCTCCAATGAAGAAACAAGCTGTGTCCAAAAACATCTCCTTCTCCTCTTCATCTAGTGCGTCATAGCTTACTTTTAATCTCTCTGTGATGTCGGTGGGCAATATTCTGGATATCTTATCTAATTGAGACACCCAATAATCCTTGTCAAACTTGCCATAGAGCTGCCCTCCCAATACCTTGAGAGATAAAGGCAATCCACCACAAGCTGTTAGGAACTCTTCAACAATTTGCTCGAATCCTAACAATGGAGAGTGTTGTAGAAATGCATGCCAACAAAATAACTGCTTGGCATGAAAGGGATTCAGTGTTTTCATTTTATAAACATGGCAGACTCCCCACGATGTAAGGACGTCCAACTCGCGTGTGGTGATGATAATCAAACTGCCACGCCCAAGGCTGTCCTTTCCCGGCAGTAGAGCATCCAACTGGTCTGGATGATCCACGTCATCCAAAACGATAAGCACCGAAACAGATCTCAGACGGCTTGACAGAATCCCTTTGCCTTGATCTACATGGTCAAAGAACGCACCATGGAAACCAAGGTCCTCCAGAAGTTTTTTCTGTTTGTCATGCAACAGATCTTTCGAAGCGGCATCTCGAATATCAAAAAGAAAACTGGATCTCTCCATGGACGAACATTTGTTGTTAAATAATTCTTTTGCTAGCGTGGTTTTGCCAGAACCACCCATGCCCCATATTCCCACAATTTGTACATTAGCATGACTGGAGCCAGCAGATTGAAGTGCAATCGTTTCAAACTCTTGTACTGCTTCATTGAGACCCACTGGATGTTTAGCCACCTCCAACGGCACCTTTTTCATTACTTTCAATACACGATTCACCACATTTTTCACCACCCTCTGCTCGTCACTATACATGTAGAGAACACACACACACAAAAAAACAGAACGGAACAACTTCGCTCAAATGCTGATCTTTATTAAAAACAACTAGAGAGAGAGAGAGAGAGAGAAAATGCATGACAGGGAAGATTTGATAAACTTAACTGTGAGAGAGAAACGCCTTTGGTACTTACCCATCATTATTGACGATGTCGCCAGAATAGAATGAAACTCTATGGAGTGCCATCTTCCACTCCTGAAGCTTTTTTAAGCTGTATCTACGCTTCTTTTCATACTGGGCAAATGCATCCACATAGATTCCTTTTCCTTGAACAACCCACCTTAAATCATAAGGCTGAACTTGATAGAAGATAGGGATAATCGTTGTGCCAGTTTCCAGCATGAAAGCCAGCTCGGCCAAACACCAGGGGGATTGCGCATAGTTCTTAGACAAAATAGCTATATGAACTGAAGCACTACCCATTGCTTCTTGTAAAGCTGTCGGCAAGAAATCCCCAAGTTCAAGCTCTTCGACATCTAGAAAAATTCGAAGTCCTGTGGCAGTGAGAGAATTGTAGATTCTGCTGGCGAGTGTGTATTTAACATCAATTCCGCGATGATTTATGAATACATCGTAGGGCAGCTGTTTCATTCCCAGTGAAGATGCACCAGAAATAGATGCTGATGGTGCAATTTCGTCGAAAGCATTTCCGGTAGAAATGGTTGCCATACAGAGAAACTGAAACAGACTGAAACAAAGAAAACTGATAAAGCGGGCTTAGGGTTTGAGATGCTTCACAGGGATAAGTGTAATGGTTCGAAACTTGGCTGAGAGGAAAACGGGTAAGATAAGACGTGAACAAACCGGAAAGGGAAGAATGGGTGGATGTGGTTTGTGTTCGAAAGGCGCAGAAGTAGAAAGCATGGTGACCCACTTTGTGGACTAAACCATGTGAAAACCTTCTTAAAAGTTGAAGCTATTAAAATGAATGAAAGATTTTAATGACGTTTACGAGGTCAAGCAGCCTAAGGGACTCGGGAAGAAACCTTCAAGATATTTGCAACCTCTTTTCGAGATCAGATTTTATGTTATGAATCTTGACCAGTGAACTAGTTGTATTAAGGAACCAAGGCTCCTCGAATAACTTACTAACGTTGTTCACATTCCAACGGTTATCAAACTGACTACGAATATTTGCATATGCAGCACACTCAATGATGTAATGCCATTCCGTTTCAACCACCCCTTTGTCGTAAAACATGCATGATCTTTCGGCCCACTCTTCTTTGGGAATCGTCCACCTACCCGTCTCACATCTAAGACGATGGAACCCGGTCCTTGGCTGAGCCACTAAAATCCTCACCTTTCTCCTGAGAGCAGCCCACATATATTCTTTTTCACCATGCTCCCTCGAAAGATTGAACTCTAATATAAAGCTCTTTTTTTTTGCTAATCTGATTTGACCACATGACAGTCCTAAATTTATCTAACACAAACATTTTTATTTCTTCCTTATTGTTAGGACAATCAAGCAAGCTAATGTCCCATTTATCCATCTACTTCTTGTTTTGCTTCATCCATGTCTTTTTCCTACAGTCAAGTCTCTCCCCCAACACCATTTTGGGCCAGTGATGCTCATCCATATTTTCCACTTTTTAAAAGTAACTTAAAAGTCTTATAATTGTCTATGCCTCTAGCGGGAACCAACCCGCTTCCGCCAAAAGAATCTCATAGGGGACCATCAATTTGACTTTAAAATTGCTGGTAATAAGGTGTTTTTGAATTCTTTCAAACTATTTCCACTTGTGGTTTGCCATGCTGCTCCCCCAAACCTCACACCTGTAAAAGACGACCGACGTGACCATCGACACGAAAAGGGTTTTCTTGGTTTTTCAATCCCAAAGTTCGGCTTTCCTACACCTGTTCTGGAGCAAGTAAGATGCTCTCCACCCACCTAGAACCCTGCTTGCCCTACAAGACTCCCAACTAAGCCTATTGTGAAAAATAATTCTCAAGTACTTGTATTCTTCCACTATTTCCAACGTGTTCCCTTCAAAAATGAAATTAAACTGTTGCTTCTTTCTTTTCAACAAAAAAATCATGATCTTGGTTTTGTTAGTGTTCCCCTGCATCTCGACCTCTTGGCAAAAGAGCTCAAGAGCCTTCAAATGAGCGATCAAGCCATTGGCATATTTTGCCATTAGAATAAGATCATCCGCGTACAAAAGGAGCTTCACCACGTAACAAGACAATTGAATGCCTTCTCCACCGATTTTGTTTAACCACTCCTCAAGTTTATCAATATATAAACCAAATAAAGTGGGGGATAAAGGACACCCTTGCTTGACCCCAATGTCACTACTAAACCCTCTTTAGTTATGATTTTAGCCCTGACCTACTCATAAAGCTTATGCACATCCGCTCGATACTCCTCTGGAATCCCAATTTCCTCCATCCTACTCCAAAGTTTATCCCTAGGCACCATATCAAAAACTTTTTTGAAATCAACAAAACAACGGAAAGCTTCCCCACCTTGGGTGTCCCAAACCTTCTCGAAGAGTGTGCATTATCTTTCGGACAAGATTTTCTCTCTATTTCATTTATACTTGTTCCTTTCTCTATGTTAAGCCTCGTGTTCTATATGTAAGGGGTTGGAAACTTTCAAATAGGGTAGTTGCGCAAGGTATTATTTTCAGAGTAAAAAATGTTTCTTTTTAGTGAGACAAATTATTATCCAATGCTAAAATTGTGGTTCATGAAAATTGTGGTTATTGAAAATAATGGACACTCTACATCTTCTAAAATTGGTATGACATCTTTGTGAGTTACCATTTAGAATATATTTTTTCAATATCTAATTTGGTTAGTATTTACTCAGTTTCACGATTTTGTTATTGAACCTAATTCTTTGAGGGGTTGAATTTTAGAGTCTATTCACATTTTAGAAAAGCATGTAGTCATTTTGTATGTACTGTGGCATTCTAGATTGATTGCCGACATTTTAAAGAGTTCTAAATGTGTCAAAATGAAATTTTACAAACCTTGCATCTCCTATAGTTAATAATAGTTTCTTGAGGATATTGTCACCCAAATTCATCCCTAAACTTAATTGTAACTATACAACATGATATGGGCATTACTTACATATAATTGACTTGATGATTGACTTTGTCACTTGATTGGCTCAATCAGGGATAAATTTGTGTCAATTTGATTCTTAGGTATCTAATTACAACTATATGATGTGAACTGTGACTCAATTGACCCTAATTTCATCACTAATTAAACCCATTACTTGATATGTTTAATTAGGGATGCAATGTAGGTCAAATTAACATCTATAAACCTAAATAAAACTATATGATATGATGTGGAGTTGAATCATTTTATATTTGATCATTGATAGAACTAGTTACTTGATTAGTTCACTTAGATATACAATTTGTGCCATTTTTTTTCTAGTGACCCGAATTAATGATTCAAGGATCAATTGGCCTCAATTTCATCACTTATTAAACCAATTACTCTCTTGGTTCACTCAAGGATATAATTTAGGCCCATGAAACTAATTGAGATTATAAAATGTGAGTTGAGGCTTAATTGGTTTTAATTTTATCACCAATTGAACTAAATTACCCAATTGATTAAATAAATATGCAAGTTGAAGTAATTTGAGCCACTTAAACTTAATTGAGACTATACATTGTGATTTGAGATCAATTTTCTCAATTTCATCAATGATTAAACCAATTACTTGATTGGTTTCAATCAGGGACATAATTTGGACCAATTTGACCGCCATAAAACCTAATTATGACTATACAATGTCATTTAGAACTTAATTAGACACAATTTTGTCACCGATTGAGTTAATTAATTGATTATTCAACTGGTTACAAATTTTGGGTGAATTTGAGCCTTGTAAACCTAATTTTGACTATATGATGTGATTTGGGGCTTAATTAGCTCCAATTTTAACACTATCTAAACTAATTAATCAATTTATTCAATTAAAGACATAATTTAGGCCAATGTTTTCTCCATGAATCTAATTTCAACTATTTGATATCATTTGGGATTCATTAGCACTAATTTAATCACTTATTGAATAAATTAGTTGATTAGTTAGAACAAGGATGCAATTTGAGCTAAAATAGAATCTTGTAAAAATAATTATGACTATATAATGTGATTTGTGCTTAATTAGACTCAATTCAATCATTGATTGATTCAATAATGAAATAAATGATGAAATTAGGCTTAACTAATCCCATAGTTAGCATTGCATAGTCTTAATTAGGTTTATACGGCTCAAATTTACCTATATCACATCCCCACTTGAACTACTTGAGCACTTGGTTCAATCAATGATGAAATTATGGCATATTGAGCACCAAGTCACATCATATAATTGCATTTGGGTTCATGGGAATCAAATTGGCAAAAATAATTTCCTTGATTGTGTCAATCAAGTAATTAACTCAGTCAGTAATGAAATTGGGACCAAGCCTGAAATGACATCATATAGTCTTAATTAAATTCATGATGATCAAATTAAAATAAATTCTATCTCTAATTATACTAATTCATTAATTGGTTCAATCATAGATGAAATTGAAGCCAATTTAACCCCAAATGACATTATATAGTTCCATTTATGTTCACAAAATTTAAATTGGCCCAAATTATGTTTGTGCTTGAACCAATCGAGTAATTTTTTCAATCAAAAATGAAATTAGGGCCAATTTATCCCTAAATGACATTGAATAATCATAATTATGTTTAAATTGACCCAAATTGGGTCTCTAATTAATTAAATCTAATAATTGATTCAATCAATGATGAAATTATCATCAATTCAACCCCAAACCACATTATACAGTCATAATCTTGTTCGCATAGCTTATATCCCTAAATGACATTGAATAATCACAATTATGTTTAAATTGACCCAAATTGAGTCTCTAATTAATTAAATCTAATAATTGATTCAATCAATGATGAAATTATCATCAATTCAACCCCAAACCACATTATACAGTCATAATCAAGTGGCTAATCTTTTCAATAGAGTTATATCTCAGGAAGATAACGCATCCATCCTCACCCCCCTTTGAGTGAGGAGATCAGGGCAATTATTTTCTCTGTAGAAAGGGATAAAGCCCCTAGACTTGATGGTTTCCCCCCTTTCTTCTTCCACATTTTTTTGGGATATCATTGGTCAAGACATCTGCTTGGCAGTTGAGGAATTTTTCAAAGCACGTACCTTGCTCCAAGAATTCAAAAACACCTTTTTGGTCTGCATCCCCAAGAAACAAGGAGCTTCTAAAGCGTCAGACTTCAAACCCATCAGCTTGTGCACCAATTTTTATAAAATTTGCACCAAAGGACTTTTGCTCAAACTTCAGCTTCTACTCGATAAAATTATAGCAGGACAATAGGGTGCTTTTGTATATGGTAGACAGATCTCAAATGGGATCATTATGGTTCATGAAACTATCCACTCAGTTTCTCGCTTGAATTGGCAAGGTATGTTCTTCAAGCTGGATATGAATAAGGCATACGATCAGGTTTCCTGGAAATTCCTCAATAAAATCTTGGATAGATCTGGTTTCAGTACCCTGGTCAAAAAATTAATTACTTCTTGCATTTCCAACCCTTTGTTCTCAGTCATAATCAATGGAGTCCCCTGGTTTTTTTTTTGGGTAGGGGAGAGGGTTAAGGAAGGGGGATCCTCTCTCCTTGTACTTGTTCATCATTCTGGGACACACTTTAAATCGAATCATTTCTTTGGCCAGAACCACCAATATCATCAAGGGTATTACTATTTCCCCCAACACTAGTCTGATCACTCACTAGCAATTCGCTAATGACACAATGATGATGGGGGAGGCTTTGGCTTCAGAAGCCAAGTGTTTTGAAAAGATCCTTGAGGTTTATGAAGAGGTTTCTGGCTAGAATGTGAATGTCAAGAGCTCCCTTTTTTCAACAATACCCCCTTGGCCTTTCAAAACAAAAATTCTAGGATTGTGGGCTATGTCATAAGGAATGTCCTGTCCATGTATTTTGGCACCCAGCTATTTGATGGCCCTTTAAAATATGATTTCTAGACTCCCCTCATCGACAGGATCCATAAAAAGCTGTCAGGATGGAAGGGGAATCTCCTATCCCAAGCTGGGAAAGTCCAAATTTTAAAGAGTTCCTTTCAAATCATCCCAATTTACTTTATGTCCCTCTTTACTAGCCCAGGTAGAGTCGCTGATTAGATTGAGCACATTCAAAAAACATTCCTCTAGAGAGGTTTAGAAGACAGATTCAGATTTTTGTTCATCTCCTATAATCAACCCTGTATTCCTATTTCTAAAGGTGGTCTGTGTTTGAGAAGCATTAAATCCATGAATCAAGATCTCCTAGCTAAGCAAGGCTGGTAGGTAGTCAAGGAGGAGAATCAATGGACCAATATCGTTAGAGCCAAATATCTTCTTTCTAGGGAAGGTCAATGATTCCTATTAGAATCTAGTTCATACAACGATTCAATTTTTTGTAAAGCATTACAGGTGAGCAAGGATTTGCTGTAGCAAGGCATCAAGTGGAATGCAGGTAAATGTAATCTAGTTGACTTATGGGGTGACCCATGGATTAAATCCCCCTTGAATCCACTTTTCTAGACCTAGACCTGATCTCCTTTTTCAAGGAAAACTATGTTCACAAGGTGTCAGATTATTGGGAAGTAAAGAATAGGAGGAAGTGCTAGAAAGTCTTGACTAAAACTAGGTTGGATCAACAACAAGTTTGTATGATCCAAGATCTCAATGAATCTACAAAACATATTCATATCAACCAGTTCCCTAAGGAGGATTCTCTTATCTGGAAACATGAGCCTAGTGGTCTATACTCTGTTAAGTTTGGTTGCTCATCTCTTTGGGGCCAGGAAGCTGAAGAATTCAACTAAAAATCCCTCTAGTTAAAAAACCTCATCCCCAAAATCATTATTTTCTTTTGGTTTTCAACCTAGAATAAGATTTTAAAAGTGGATACCCTGATGAAAAGAGGTACTAACATCCCAAATAGATGCTCGCTTTGCAAACAAGAAGCTGAGATAGTGGAACATCTATTCCTATATTATCCTTTCACCTCATCCATCTTCCAACTATTCTTCATCATTTCTAACTTCTCTTAGGTCACTCCTAACTCCATCATGGACTTAATTCCCTGATGAAAGCCCCCCTAGGAGGCTCCCCCACTATCCTTTTGGTAGAACCTGGCCTTCTCTCACATTTTTGGGGGCATCTAGAAAGCTAAAAATTCATGTATCTTCGAGAATCATCTTCCTCATCTCACTTCGACAATTAAAAGGATCTTGGCTTTTATCTGGGAAAATTGGTCAAGATATGCCTCTTCATTTGACCAACCCAACTCTCCCCTCTTCTTCAAAATTATGACCTAGCTTAACCTTGTCATTCTTAGTAAAACCCAAGTTAAAGGGGTTGACAGGTCTCTAGTTAAATGGTCACCTCCTATTCTCCAGTGGGTTAAATTGAATTTTGATGGGGCAGTAAAGGGGAATCCATGCCCAGCAAGAGCAGGTGGATTGATCAAAGACTTTTCAGGAAATATTAGAGTAGCTTATGCGAGGCCCCTGGGGATCAAAACTAACCACATTTCTGAAGCTATTGTGGTGTTGTGGGGTATCGAGGAGGGGGTTAGACTTGGCTATGAGTTCATCCATATAGAGGGGGACTTGATGAATATCATCAAATGCCTAAAAGGGCTTTCTCCACCTTTATGGAATATATTCAGGATCATCAATGATGTTAAAAAAATGATAAGTCACTTCAAATGACTCCTCATTGAGCACATCTACAGAGAAGGCAATAGGGGTACAAATTCCTTGGTAAACATCAGAGTTCTCAGAAGTGATTACGCCACTTGGCATGAGTGTGAAGCCTTGGATGACATCATTTTAATAGTTGAGATTGATAAAGGACATGTCACACAAAGTCATGATGGTTAATTTTATTATGATTAGCTTGAGGGTACAATGCGGTGTTTTTTACATGTATGACACTCCTATTACCAAGCATTTGCATGAGGGGCAGGTTTTTAGACTTCAATTCATGATCATGCCAAGTTTTATATCCCTTGTTCGTCATTTACCCCTCCCACAAAGAGTGTTTGGTACTATTAGCAAAAGAAAATTGTAGAGAAAGAAAATGGGAGGGGATGGAGATCATGTCCAGCAGGATTTCTTGCTCAGATGTGAAAAAAAATGAGCATGTTTGGAATAAAATTGTTAAATGAGGATTCGCTCTATTCATGGAACATCTTGTGGGTCACGACACTACGCTCTCCAAGAATTTTGCCCATGGGTGGAAAAATCACGAGGTGAGAATGTATGGGTTGAAGATTCAGATCACAAAGGAACTGATTGGTGAAACCATTGGGATGGTTTGTCACAAAGTTAAGGCTTTCAAGGACAAGAGACACAAGGAGGAACTCGTGAATGTCTTCTTAAAGAAAGAAAAGCACAAACTAAAGTACACCTCCAACAAAGGGTTTATGCAAGCAGACCTACCGAGGAAATAGCCACAGGTTTGTCTTCAAAGAATGAAATATATCATGCTTGAGGGTAAACACACAGTTCTCTTCTCACATCACTTTTTGCTTTTGAACCATTTCAAGGGACATTATATCAGTATTCCCTTTTACCTGCTACAATCGTTCGAGGTGTATGTCCTAAATTTCAAGAAAAACTTGATGGTTTATTTAATCTACTAGGGCCTTACCCACTTACTCATCAAGCAGAGGGAGCTAGTTTGGTCTAAGATTATCCTCAAGGCTATTGACATTATCAGTGAAAAGGAGGACTCAGAGGGAGAAGAAGAATATCACTCCCAGACAGATTTTGAAGAAGTATAGTAGGAACAAGGTTTTGGGCGATCGGATGCTCGAGTGCATGTCCACCCCAAACCCGATATGGGAAGCCCTTCTTTTCATCTGACTTATTCCAAATGAAAGGCAACCTCGAGGATAGATGTAAATGGGGCAATTGAGGATTCTCTCCATAAACTCCACACAAAAATAGCAATTCAGAAACTCCTATATGGAGAAATTGTTGAAGAATTTGAGAGGCTTGGAGATTTTATCTACCCTGACAAGACTGACAACAATGATGAAAAGGCCCTCTTGGCTCCTACCCCCATAGGTAAATCTTCCCAAAAAGACAAAAAGGAGGAAGTCTTCTAGGCTTTCAAGGAAGATAACTGTGAGACCCTGCACTCAGATCTCAAAAGGAAGAGAATGGACAAGGATGAGGATCAGTTCATCGAGAATCAGACCAGGGGCAAACGCAATAAGAATGTTAGTGTGAAGACCAATCAACTAGTCGCTTACTTTGAGTCAGATTAGTCTATCTCTCCCCATTTCCTATTTTGGCTTCTTTTTGGTTTTTTCGTTGTTGGGTGGCTGATGTTAGGCTACCCTTGGGTTAATCCATCGGTATTTCTCCCTTACCCCTTTTTGTTGGTTTGCTTAATCCTATCTATCTTTTGAATATCTATCTTTTGACTGTCTTTGCATATCTAATTTAAGCAATTGAATAATTGGTTCAATCAATGATGAAATTAGGGCCAACTAAACCCAAATCACATCATATAGTCACAATTATGTTTATGGGGATGAAATTGACTCAAATTACATTCTTAAAAACTAATCGAGTAGTTTGTTCAATCTGTGATGAAATTGAGACCAATTGAGTCCCAAAAGGCATCGTATAGTTGTAATTAGGTTAATATAGATGAATTGGCTCGTGTTGAGTCCATAATTGAACCAAGCTAGTATCGACTCAATCAGTGATGGAATTGGGGTCATTTGAGCCACAAATGACATTGTATAGGCCCAATTACATTCAAAAAGATTAAATTAACCCAAATTACATCCCTTATTAATCCAATCAAACAAATAGTTTAATTTGTGATGACATAGGGGCTAATTGAGTCCTAAATGACATCATATAGTTGTAATTAGGTCCATTGGTCTTAAATTGATAAAAATTACATACTTGATTGAACCGATCGAGTAATTAGTTTAATTAGTGATGAGATTGAATAAAAATTGAATCCTAAATGATATAATATAGTTGAAATTAGGATCATGGGGATAAAATTACCTTGAATTGCATTCTTGGTTGATATGATTAAGTATTTGGTTAAAACATGGATCGAATTAGGTCCAACTGAATCCCAAAAGACATCATATAGTTGCAATCATATTGATTTGGCTCAAATTGGCCCAGATTGTATCTCTAGTTTATCCAATAGAGTAATTTTTTAAATCATTGGTGAAATTAGAGGCAATTGATCCCCAAAGGACATTGTATAGTCACAATTAGGTTCACGAGCCTAATATTGACCCAAATTACATATTGAATTAAGCCAATCGAGTGATTAGTTCAATCAATAATGAAATCAGGGGCATTAAATCCCAAATCACAATGTATTATTTTAATTAAGTTAATGAGAATAGAACATGCCCCAAATTGCATCCTTGACAGAACAATTCAATAATTGAATCAATTAATAATGAAATGGGAGCCAATTGAGCCCCAGGTCAAATTGTATAGTACCAAATATATTCACATGGCTCAAATTTTCCTAATGATATCCCTAAATGAACCAATCGAGTAACTGATTCAATCAATAATCAAATTACAACAAATTGAATCTGAAATCACATTTTATAGTTGTAATTAGATTCACAGGCCTCAAATCGACCTAAATTATATTTTTGATTGAACCAATTCAGTAATTGATTCAATCAAATGATAAAATTAGAGCTAATTAAATCCTAAATTATACCATATAATTGTAATTAGGTCCATAGGGAAAAATCAGACTAAATTGCTACTTTGATTGAACCAATCATGTAAAAGTTTCAATTTATGATGAAATTGGGACCAACTGAGCCCTTATTCACATCGTATAGTTGTAATTAGATTTATAAGGATCAAATTAGCTCCACTTATGTCTATCATTAAACCAATTGAATAATTGGGTTAATCATCAACTCAATTGTCACCAAATAATACCCAAATCATGTCTTATAATCGTAATTATGTTCACAAAAAAATTGTAGTTCAATAAAAACTACATCTTAAAAGTCTTAATTTAAATACTAAAATCCATAAAAAAATTAAGTACTGATTAAATTGAATTTCGAAAAAATATCTTCCAAATGATAACTCATGAAGGTAAGAGATCAATTCTAGAAGATGCATAGTAAGCTTAATTCTTATATTTTTCAAAATAAATTTAAGATATAAAAAGTTAAATGTCACTTATACTTGACATTTATTTAAGTAAATACACACCAACACATTCACTTCTTCATCTTATACTTCTTAAATTTTTTGAAAATTATATAACAACAAAAACGTATATGATTCGTGTTATAACGTTTATGCACTTTTAATTTAGAAATCTAAACTTAAAGCTTGGATTTACACACACAATTAAATTTATGTTTAAAAAAACAAAATGATAAATCTAATTTTAAACATGGACATCATAAATTTCAATAAGACATATTTTATTTAAATACAAAAAATTGTGTTTTATTCAATCATAAGATCCCAACTTAACAATTGACTATTCCATCATTATGTCTTTCCTCTAATATTATAATATAATAAAATATTTTTGGGGACTGATATTTTTTCAACTGTTTAATAATAATTGCCCAAATTTTTCTTCGTAATAGTTGTGGCGAATAATTAAATTGCCATATGTGAAGGCACCTTATTGCAAAAGAGGAGTGGGAATGTAGTCCATGTAAAAAATTATGTTCCAACTATATAGTTATGGTCGAAAGTTGGAGGAAACATTACACCATATCTATATAGTTTTGATCATTTTTTTTTGGCCAAATATATTCAAACAAGCGTGATTTCAAATGCTTAAATCAGATGGATAAATTCCATCCCCTGTGAAAAGACGGAACAATTGTATTTCTTGCATTTTGCTTTTATTGCCTGGCAATCGACGACAGTACCAAAGTATATAAATGCAGCATGTGACTATTCGTTATGAATATTTAATACATCTACCAAAACGTTGAACTCCATTAACTAAAGAATTCATAGAAACAATTTTAAAAGACATAAATCAGAGGTATTCAAGAAAGTCAAGTTTATGGACGTGTAATATTGATAATCATAAGACAATTTTTTCCTTTTAAATATTTAGAATTAGTTTTGTTATTATCTTTTAATTAATAATTTAAAAAAAAAATATATATATATACATATATTATATATTACAAAATTAATATTAAAATTTAAAAATATAAAAAAATATTTATTTACACTTTTTTTATTATAAATTTAAAAAATGAATATATACAAATTTTTTAAAAAAGTATACTTTCATTAAAAATAATAAATCTTTAATATAACTTAATGCCATTTTAAAAATATATATATTTCTATGGTTTTCAATTTTTTTCCCCTAACAAATTAGTTTAAAAAAATCACCATATGAGATTATATAATCTTAAATATATATCTCTAATACACAACTTTTTTTTTTAATGAAATATATCTATATATTAACTAAACAAAAGATATACAAATAATTCACAAAAAAGTAAGACGGTATGAGAGTACGCCACGATACATTACGCAGAACTAGGAGCAAAACCAAAGTATCAACTACGTGGAGCCTAAGAACAAGCAACTACATCAGAAAGTCATAGAAAGAGATACTTTTATTCAACAAGAGCAAGGCTAACGGTTGGAGGATCCATATCATCCGGACCCCAACCCGAGCATGGCAAATCATTGCCATTTGGAACAGGGTTCCAGTGAGTGACTCGAGCAGTCTCTGTATTATCATTTGTTTGTGTTCGAGTGGATGAAATAGCCAAAGAGACCTTGGATAATTTATCCAGCATTTCTGCATGGCCTCCAAAGAGCGCCCCCCCAAGTATCTGGATGTAGAGGAGGAGGAGCATCCCAACTGTCCTGCCCAGCAAGAGAAGGATGCAGCGGCTGCCACCCTCACTGCTGCCCAAAAAAATGCGTTGATACGAGATGCTTCTTTGAAAATGGCCCCTGAAGCAACTACAACGATACCCACAACGAGATGGTCAAAGTCACAATAATTTCTACTAGCGATGCCAACAAGTGTATATCGCTGTAAGAAACGTTACTTAACAGTATCGAAAATGTGACGAAAAGCCTCGAATGGTGTACCCTCTTCACCAGTCACTAACAACGCCGCCTCCACTTCATTATCATTATCAGAAGCCTTTTGAAATATTCTGTAGTCATCTGCCCATTGCCAAATGGAATCCTTTTGAAAGACACCCATCCATAGCCATTTTCCCTTACCGAGTTCTATGTCAAATGGGCATGATGTGTCCATTATCCATGATTTCATGGATCTACCACTTGATGTATTCATTCTATATAAATGATATGTTGTATAAAGAGGTTTGAGGTAGAGGTAGTTAAGGATTGAAATCAATAATATTGTTTAGTGCACAATATATAGGAACATATTTAGGTGATTAAAAGATATCCTTGTATTCATCTAGTTTATGGTTCAATTATTTTGTCTTTGTTGTTGTTGGCTAAACCACATTATGATATGGTGACATAAGGATGTTATTACATTTACTTATTACCATCAAGAGTGTACTTCTTATTATAAATGACAAGACTCTTGTATTCCTTGGCAGTAATGATTGAAAGCTTATGAACTAACTACGATATATGGTATTTCATATCATGACAATCTATCACAACATTTCAATGATTTAATTCGTAGACTACATGTCAATGGTAAATATATGGTTGACCACATGTAAAACATCACAACATCACACACCTCTAATGGTGAGATGTCACAAAGGATTGCATATTTAAATTTTTTGATTTTGTACACCAAGTGACACTACTAGGTGATCCATTTCTCAAGGCCTACACTAGACCATACACTAGCTTATGGTTATAGATGTTGTATAAATTTCAAGTTTAATTTTTGAAAATATGATTTAGGAGAAATTAAATTCTTATGACTTCCATTGGAAATGATGAAGTGTATTGGCTCACCATTGATTTCACAATATTTTTAATTCATATAATTTATTGTTGGGGGAAGTAGAGATATTTTTAGTATTGACCATATCATTGGGTTCATAATCTATTATCTACTTATCTTTTTATAGTGCTAGATAACTTGTACCCACTTCTCAAGATGTGCAAGTAGAGAGATCATAGTGTGAAACTCTTCATTGAATATTGAAGTTATGAATTAAACACCACTTTCCAATCTTGGACTACTTTCTAATCATTTAAAAATTATTTTTTCACTCTTTGGTATGATGACTCAATCAATAGACATACAAATAAAAGGCCTTAAATGTAATTCGGATCATAAAATGTCCTCATATGGAAAACAATTGATTGGTTTCAGGAAATCACAGCTTGGTGATCCTCATCTATTTACTACCCATTTTTAGTGCTATGGTGGTTTTATTTGCTTCTCTTTTTTTGGTGGATTTTCAATTATGAATTACATCATTTCTAATAGGCCCATATTTTTTCATAGGTGTTAAATATTTATGTTTCAAATTTTCCTCCACATCATTTTGATATCATGTCTTATATTTTATGCTAGCACTCAACTCTCCACTTGTAACTCCTAGCATTGATAAACCCCAAAAAGATAACACCATCAAGGTATTGGATGGAGTGATTAAAGATGATGAAGAACAAAGAATAATTGAGTAGGGATGTTGAGGGAGTTAATAGGGATGATGGGGGATGGTGAGGGTCAATAAGGGAGTGATTAGGGAGTCATTAAGGATGATGATGGATGGTGAGGGTTAATGAGAGAGTGATTAGGGGTGATGAGGGACAAAGAATGAGTGATTAGAGATGATGAGGTCTGATGAAGTAGTGATTAGGGATGATGAGGGATAGTGCGGGTCAATGAGGGAGTGATTATGGATGATGAGAGAGAAATTATAAATGATGAGGAATGGTGAGGGTCAATAAGGAAGTGATTAGAGACAATGAGGGATGAGGAGGGAGTGATTAGGGATGATGAAGTGATGATGAGGGATGATTAGAGAGTGATTAGGTTGATGAGGGATAGTGAGATCCAATAAGGAAGTGATTAGGGATGATGAGGGAGTGACTAAAGATGATGAGGGATGGCGAGGGTCAACGAGGGAGTGATGAGGGATGATGAAGGATGAAAAGTGAGTGATTAGGGATGATGAAGAATAGTGAAGGTCAATACGAGAGTAATCGTAGATGATGGAGTGATTAAATATGACTAGGGACAGTGAGGGTCAATGAGAGAATGATTAGGGATAATGAATAATGATGAGAGACTGATTAGGGATGATGAGGCATGAGTAGGAAGTGATCAGGGATGAGGGAGGGACGATGAACAAGTGAAATTAACACAAAGTGGTCATTTGATGTGTGCAGGCCATCAATGTGACCTATGCTACCCCAATCATACCACTTTGCATCAGTGTCAAAGTGAGTGGTTTAAGAAATTTAATTTTGACAAACCTAAGACTCTTAGATATGCGAGGGATCGATCTAAAAGGCACAAATACCTAAAAAATGACTATATGTTTACAAAAAATGGATATCAATTAGAAAAATTATGTCCTAAAATCCATAGGTTTAATACTTAGACCCTAAAAATGCCTAAGTACTGACCAAATTAAATTTTAAGAAACTATTTTTCACATCATAAGGCGTACAACTATGAGACCAACTCTATCAGATGCAGAGTGACCCTAATTTATTATATTTACTAAAATAAATTTAAAGTACAAGGAAATTCAGTTTACATTTATATTGTTACATGTTTACATTCAGTGTACATTTATATTGATGTATTGTTACATGTTTACATTCAGTGTACATTTATATTGTTACATTTATTTCCTTGTACTTAACATTTAGAGTAATAAATATAAGCTTCTGGCCAAAGTTGCCTTCATATGCAAGTCCACATACTTTCATGTGAAAAAAAAGGAATGCGATCACATTATTAATAACACAATCACATTACCTATTAACCGAGATTTATTTCATCTACATGTTCACTACTTTAATGTGCAAAACAATAGTAACATGATCATGTTATTATTTTTACAATAACATGATCATGTTATTGTTTTTATAATAACGTGATCATGTTATTATTTTTACAATAATGCGATTATGTTATCTATTAATACAATCATTAGCTCGATAATTGCCGAACCATAATTTAAATAACAAGTTCATGTTATGTCAATAACACGATCACATTATTGACATAACATAATCTCATTATTTAATAACATGATCATGTTATGTAAAATGTCTATAGAATTATCCCTCAACCCCATGTAATTACCTAGGTATAAATAACACAACAACATGACTTCAAAAAATAATTTGGTTTGATACAAAAATAATTAAACATTTGTTATTATGTGAATGAAAACCTTAATTTTAATACAGAGAGAATAACATTTACTGGTATGTGAATGAAACCCTTCAGGCTTCCATCCACACATCAGTGAATGTTAAGTCTTCCAACCCATATTCTAAACCCTTTCCATCGAAGTAAGCATTTGTCTATAGAAAATTTTATTGAGGGCTTGTAGAATCCATAGAAAGTTGGGGGAAAGAAAATAGAAATGCATCATTGATATAAAAACATTGACATTTGCTTGTATGTGAATGAAAACCTCTAGAGCTTCCATTAAAATATCAACAAATGTTAAGTCAAATGTGAATGAAAACATGTTGACATCGTGGGTTCAACTATGGGTAACGTTTCATCCCTCCAACATGGTGACATTTTAATTTCTATAAAACATTGCATTCTACAGAAGAGGCATGTGGGTTCCATTACATTTAGGGGAGCGTGAGTTGAATAAGACACATTGAACATGTTGAATATAGTGCTCATGGAGGCATTAACACACCATATTAATGTTAAAAATGCCATTAGAAGTCTTCAAAAATAATCGTTACATATTAAGGACACAAGCATCTTCTAACATGACACTTCATTGTATATTAATGACACAAGTGTCTTCCAATATGGCCATTGAATTTAAAAAATGATATGGTTTGATACAAAAATAATAACATTTATTGGATGTGAATGAATACCTTGAGGGCCATCATGAACAAAATAGTAAATGTTGACTCAGATGTGAAGACACACAAAACACCATGAGCATAGAAGGTGTAATAACAATAAGAGGTACACGAAAAGGAAAAGAACACAATTGTGGGTTCAGTTACAGACAACATCCTTGTAACATTTCATCCCTCCAATATATTAAGTCTTCCATCCCAAGTTCAACTCTTTTTCTATCCAAACAAGTATTTGTGTATATACTAATTTTTTTAAGTCTTCTATCTCAAGTTCAAATCTCTTTTCATCCAAACATGCATTTATGTGTATAGCAATAAATGTCCCATCTTCCATAACAAGTTAAAATCCCTTTCCATCCAACAATTTTTTTTTTGAAACATTTAATGGGTGCTTGCACAATGTTAGAGACTGGAGATAATTTATCCACTTATTGTTAACTACCTGTTCCACCTCCCTCTCTTGTTCGCTCCTTCTCATGCACGCAGTCTGCATGATCAGCAACTAACATTCAGTTCGTTCAAGCAGTTAGAGAATTAGTTTAGTCTCAGTTTGCATGCAAAGATTGTAGTTAATCTTTAGTTTGTTATTCAGTTATTTTAGCTTTCAAAATATATTTAAAGAACCCTTGGGCGGAGTCTTGTAACACAGAATCAAGAAGATCAATAAAAATCTTTTTTTTCATGATTGCCGTAGCAATCTGAGTGTGCCTCATAATTTATTTTTGTTATATTTTCTTTATTTCCAGCACACAAACCATGAAAAATTGGAGATAGAGAAATAAAAATGTGTCGCAAATATAAATAACACAACAATGTGAATGAAAAATATATCAACAACAACTATGGTAAATAATATTTGTAATGTTAAAAATGTAAATGAATAACACAATGTTCAACACGAATTCTAAACACAACTTGGTTTGATAGAAAGATAATAACATTTATTGGTATGCCAATACAAAACTTAAGTTTGGTTACTTGGAACTTGATCAATGAAAAACCTAAATATGCTTAAATGAATTTAAATAACTTAAAAATTAAGAAAATTCGAATTTAACATTGCTATTTAAAAATTTTAATTTATAAACAAACTGTATCTCAAAAAAAAAAAATTTAATTTTGAATTTTGTAGGGATAGTGAGGCTTACAAAATGTGAAACTTCAATTTTGCAGGGGCACACAATTAATGAAGGAGATTGGTTTTTAATATTTTAAATCGTAAAGCCAAATATTTAAAAATTGATTATCATAAGGTATAATAAAATGTAAGTGCACCAATCATAATATTATACAACTTGAGAGATTTGAGATTATATCTTAAATAAATCAAGTACTCATATAATTAATGAAGTTAGTATTTTAATATTAATTACACTTAAAAATATTACAAAAAAATGTATGTTTTTAAAAGTGTATTAGATTTTGAATATGATATTCAATTTTTTAATGTATCTAAATAATAGTGTTTATTTATTCTTAATATGTATGTAATATTTTAAATTAAAATCTATATTTTTTATATTAAACAATAAAACTCTTAATATAATATATATTACTTTTAACAAAAATACATAAATATTTATGCATAATTAAAAAAATATTAATTATAATTAAAAATCTTTTTACAACTTATTATTACAACTATTAAACCCTATCTAATAATTGATCCCCTCCCCCTAAAACAACACTAAAATATATACTTTGGTTGAAAAATATTCCTAACATAAGGAGAGATTTAGACCATGGACCCTCTCGCACCAGCTATGGCAGGTACAATAAAGGAATTCTATGGAACAGGGCTACAAAAAAATAAAAAACAAGCGGTTCCTTTCCTTCACTCAGGGTTTGTATTTTCATGAATGCTTTGGCTGAGGAGTCGTCAATTTTTTCGCCCAGCATTGAACGAAGCGAGCATCGCCTCTTTCAAAATAACAAATGCTATGCTAATTCTTTTGTTTAATCGGAAAAAAGAAAACGCAGGGCATCCAGCTGAAAAGTCGGGATGTTCCGGGTGGAAAGATAAGCAAAAATCAATCAATTAATTTGATGCTGACTAGGAGTGGTAAGATGGTGGTGTCAGAAAATAAATGAACTAGAGCAACTATACAGACAAAAGCCGTACTTGCAAAGACTTTGTGTGGAACAAGCTTTGCCAATATCTTTTTTGTAGTTTGAGTTTCTTTAGAAGCCACAGTGGGCTTAGTTGGGTCAATGGCCACAAATCTCTGTGTCTGTAATGATGGTAGCTTCGGCCCGCTGATAGGCAGATTCAAACATCTGTTTGGATTTCCTGAAGTCGCAGAAAGAGGGGAAACAATAATCAAAGGCTTTGTTGTTCTTCAAAAGAAAAATCTTTTAGATTTGAACGATTTCTATGCAAGTGTGGCGGACAACATTATGGAGCTGATCGTAATTAAAGTCTCACTATACCTTATCAGCACAACTGTTCTCGATCAAAGTTATTATTTTTTAAATTATTTTCTATTGAACTTGTTTTCATTATATTTCAGAAATCTTCTTACAACTAGGGTTTTTAGTTAATCGTCTTTAAAATTTGTTTAATCTGATCGGCTTGTAAATTTAATCAAAATGTGACAGGCAATGGAAATGGAAAACTCGGGGAACCTGCACTTATACCGAACTGAATTTCTAGCGGGGAACACATCGTAACTGGGGAGAGCAAGTACCAAGTTGAGTTTTAAGTGGGACTACATCAAAATTTGGATTCCTGGAGCTTTCCGTATCAGAAATTTACATTGCCATGAATTTTTTCTTTAGTCATTGACTGTCAATTGAAATCCCTGAGCAAGGCAATGTTCATTTTGTCTGCAACTCTTGGGTTTACCCTGTATCTAAATATAAGAGAGATCGAATATTCTTCTTTTAATTCAGTTTTCGAAATTTGAAATCAGTAATATGACTTCTTAATCAGAGTTGACTTCCATTCCATTTTCTACATTTTGGAATGTATTTCCTGCTGTTGCCAAAGTCCTCTACAAGTTTAGTTTATAGTGAGTGCTTCTGGATACAAGTCGGGGAGTATTTTTGGATCAATGTTTAGGGTCGCACTCTGTGAACCAACATTATTTGTGATAGTGATTTTATTTTCAATCTTATCCTGATGCTAGGACACAAGATGTGACCCGAAACTTTGATCTAAAAACGCTGGAAATAAAGAAGAATATAGCAGAAATAAAAAAAGTCACACACAGATTGCTACGGCAATCTGGATTTTTTTTTTTTTTTTTATTGATCTTCTTGATTCTCTATTACAAGACTGCGCCCAAGGGTTCTTTAAATAGATTTTGAAAGCAAAAATAACTGAATAACAAACTAAAGATTAACTACAGTCTTTGCATGCAAACTGAGACTAAACTAATTCTCTAACTGCTTGATCGAACTGACTGTTAATTGCTGAGCATGCAGATTGCATGCATGAGGAGCGAACAAGAGAGGGAGGTGGAACAGACAGTTAACAATAAGTGGAGAAATTATCTCCAGTCTCTAACACTCCCCCTTAATTTCTACCACTAACTACTTCAGCGTTTACAATGCCTAAATTTTGTCTTAGATAATCAAAGGTCTCATTTGCTAATGCCTTTGTGAAAATATCTGCCAATTGGTCTTCAGATCTGCAGAACTCCAGATGGATTTCTCTATTGTTCACTAACTCTCTGATAAAATGAAATCTTGTATCAATGTGCTTGCTCCTCTTATGAAAAACATGATTTTTTGACAATGCAATTGTTGATTTGTTGTCACAAAAGAATGGTGTTGACTCCTTCTGTGATTGTAATAAATCTGTCAATACTCTCCTCATCCAAGTTGCTTGACATGCTGCTGATGTGGCTGCTACATACTCTGCTTCAGCTGATGAAAGTGTCACTATAGGTTGATTTTTGGATGCCCATGTGACCACACCTGTTCCTAAAAGAAAGGCATGTCTAGAAGTACTCTTCCTGTCATCAATGCTACGTGCAAAATCACTATCAGTATAATCAATAAAAAAAATCATTAGTTGTGAAATATAAAATTTCATACTCTGTTGTTCCTGCCACATATCTCAATATCCTCTTTCCAACTTGCAAATGCGAGTCTTTTAGTGACTCAATGAATCTAGAGATTAAACTGACCCCATACATGATATCTGGTCTTGTATCTATAAGATACATCAAACTACCAACTAGTCTTTCGAATGTTGTAGAATCAACATTAGACCCTTTGTCTTCTTTGCTAATTTTGGTCCCTGTAGCAACTAGTGTAGGTGCTGGTTTACAATTCAGCGTCTTAAACCTCCTTAACATATCCTTTGCATATTTAGTTTAACAAATAAAAATTTTCTTCTCTGATTGTACAACTTATATGTCCAAAAAGTACTTCATTAATCTCAAATCTGTCATTTCAAATTCTTTCTTCATTGCTGATTTAAATGTGTCTATAGACAAATTTTCAGTGAAAATCAAATCATCAACATATAAATACACAATCAAAATCTGACCTTCTTTATTGATTTTTATGTACAATGTAGGCTCACTATTGCTTCTACTGAATCCATTGTTTGTCATGTATGAATCAATCCTGCTATACCATGCTCTTGGTGCTTACTTGAGACCATAGATGGCTTTCTTCAATCTGTAGACTTTTTCTTCATGTCCATGCACTTCATAACCTGGTGGCTGTTTCACATACACTTCTTCATCTAGGAAACTATTCAAGAAAGTTGATTTGACATCCATTTGATATACATTCCAATTATTTTGAACAGCTATTGCTAAAACCATTCTAACAGTATCAAGTCTAGCAACTGGAGCAATTGTTTCATTATAATCAATTCTATGTTCTTGTGCAAAACCTTTTGCTACTAACCTTGCCTTGTGCTTTTGAACATTTCTTTCTGCATCAAATTTGGTCTTATAAACTCATTTGACTCCTATGCAATCCTTACCTTCAGGTAGATTAGTTAGATCCCATGTTTGATTTTTTTCAATGGCATTCATCTCTTCATCCATTGCTTTTATCCAATATTCCTCATTAACTGTTTTTTCATAATACATAGGATCATGAGACAAAAGAGCAAAACTTGAACACAAATCTAACTTCTCTTCTTCTTGATTATAAATCTCATTCAAGTTTCTCATTTTCTTACCTTTAAATCTTGATCTTAAAGTGGCAAGAGTTGGATCTGATTCATCACTTGTGAATTTGGAGTAGGATGACATGCATGACCAGATGATTCACCTTGTGCTAAGCTCCTAGGTGTTCTTATTGGAGTGCTTGTTCTTGCTTGTGGAGAGAATTGATCACCTTGAAAGTTTTGTTCTTCAGATTCTTCTTCATTTTGGAGAATTGGTGTTCCAATTGTGATGGTGCTACCATCCCATGCTTCTTCTTCCTTAAATTCAACATCTCTGCTAATAATCACTTTCTTTGAAATAGGGTTATACAACTTATAAGCCTTTGATTCTTCACTATAACCAATAAAAATGCATTTCTCACCTCTATCATCAAGTTTTCTTCTCAATTTAGATGGTATAAGAGAATATGCAATACAACCAATTTTTTTGAAATGATGTACACTATGCTTCTTACCACTTCAAGCTTCTTGTGGAATTCGATCTCTGACACTATTTGTTGGGCTTCTATTCAGAATATATACTGCACATGCTACTACTTCTGCCTAATATTCATTTGACAAATGTTTGGCCTTCAACATGCTTCTAGCCATCTCCATGATTTTTCTATTCTTTCTTTCTGCTACACCATTCTACTGTGGTGTGTAACTTGTAGTCAGTTGCCTTTTAATGCCATGATATCTGCAAAAATCTTGAAATTCATTAAACATATATTGACCTCCTCTATCTGATCTAAGTACCTTGATGTAAAGGCCACTTTGCTTTTCAACTATAGCCTTGAATTTTTTAAACTTTTTAAAGGCTTCAGGCTTATTTTTGAGAAAATATATCCACGTCTTTCTGCTAAAGTCATCAATGAAGGTTAGAAAATAAGAACTACTTCTAAATGATGAAATTTGCATTGGTCCACATAAATCACTATGGACTAGCTCCAATATTACCTTTGCTTTATATGAGGCTCCAACTGGAAAGCTCTCTCTATGCTATTTTGCCAGAAAACAACTTTCACATGAACTTCCTGGCTGTTCTATTGGTGGTAATCCCTTCACCCTATTTTTCTTTTGTAACAAATTCAAACCTCCAAAATATAAATGTCCATACCTTAAGTGCCATAGCCATGATTGGTCTAGATGCATGGTTTTGAATTGGGCTTCCTCTTCTCCTTGGATGCACTGAATTCGAAGAGGGAACATCCGATTCTTGGTCATCTCCACTTTTTCTATCAACCTGTCATTTAAAAATTTGTCTAGTATTGTGCAAACATTATCCACAAAAGATACTCTGTAACCTTTCTGTACTAACTGTCCAACACTCATAAGATTATGCTTTAGTCCAGGTACAAAATAAATATCAGAATAAACCTTCTTTCACCATTTTTTGTCAAAACATTTATTACTCCTTTACCCATTACATCCACTTTGTTGTTATTTCCTAATTTCACTTCAGATTTTACAAAATCATCAAGACTAGCAAATAATTCTTTATTCCCTATCATATGATTACTGCATCCACTATATAAGAACTAAATATCTCTAGCATTTTCTTGAGTAACATGACAAGTGAGAAATAAGCTTCAAGGATTAGAACTAGATTCATTTGTGTAATTAACATTCTATTTGTCCACATCTCCTTGTTTCTTTTTGCATTCACTTGCATAATGTGCATATTTTTTGCAGTAATAATATTGAATGTTAGATTTATCAAATCTCTGTAAACTTTGCTGGAAGTGATTGTTGCCACATCCTCTATTGTTGTGGTTTTGATTATTGTTTTCACCTTGATCTGGATTGTTCTTTCCATTTCTGCCTCTGCCTCTTCTTCTGAAGTTTGACCTTCCTCTTCCTCTTCCTCTGCCAAATGATACCTGAGACTTGAAAGCATTCTCAAAAGAAGTATTGTTATTCCTATTCATTCTGGATTCATGTGTTAACAAAGAACCCATTAATTCATCTACTGATAACTGTTTCAAATTCTTGGTTTCCTCAATAGCTACAACTATTGCATCAAATTTGCTAGGTAAACTCTTGAGTATTTTTTCTATGATCTTCTGATCTATTATTGTTTCTCCATTAGATCTAATTTGATTCACTATATTCAATACTTGACCCATAAAATGGTCTATAGACTCTGAATCATTCATTTGCAAAATTTCAAAATTTCTCCTAAGAGATTGTAATTTAGCTATTTTCACCTTTGTATTACTTTTATAGGTGGTCTCTAAGATTTTTCATGCCGATCTGGATCTCGTTGCTGCTGCAACTCTGGAAAAAATAGATTCATCAAATGCTTGTTGGATTAGAAATAGAGATTTTGCATCTTTTTTCTTGTTCTCTTTAAGCTCTTCCTTTTGTGCTCGAGTTAATGTCTGATGGGCAACCTCATCCTGTGGTTCTACAAAACCATTCTCTACCAAATCTCAAACATCTTGTGAGCAAAACAATGTTTTCATTTTAATTGGCCAAAAGTCGTAATTCTTACCATTGAAAATGGGAATTTGAGGCTGAGAAATACTATTATTTGTTGCCATGTCTCATGTTAAACCTTTTAAAATGAACAACTTCTTTAAATTTCTACTCAGTGACTAAATCTTCTTTGCACCAAAGCTTTTCTTTGACTGCGCTTGGCAAATCTGATTTGACTGCAATCTTTTGTCCTCTTTTTTTTTTTAATTTGTCTTTATCCACTGGAGCTTTTCCACGATCTGACTTTGAATTTTATTTATTTATTTATTTTTTAACAGCCTCTCTTACCCCACGAGCTGGGCTATACCTTTTAACGGCTCCGCTGGTTACACGATCTGCAGACTGGCTCCCTTAATTAGTTAATGACGCCTTTACAGCAGGTGCTGGTTTGGCAAATCTATGTTTTTTTTTTCAGGTTGCAACAATTCTTGATGGTCTTGATCTCTTCTGCCAACTACTCTTGTCCAGCTGGCCCTGCTGTTCACCTGACGATTCTGCTGCTGCTGCAGTTCGGGTCTGCTGGCTCTCCACGTCGTTCACTACTTCTTTCCCATGGTCAAACTGGTCTCCCAACCTTTGGCTCTGATACCAGTTTGCTGGAAATAAAGAATATAGCAGAAATAAAAAAATAGTCACACACATTGCTACGGCAATCATGGAAAAATATTTTTTTTTATTGATCTTCTTGATTCTTTGTTACAAGACTGCACCCAAGGGTTCTTTAAATAGATTTTGAAAGCAAAAATAACTGAATAACAAACTAAAGATTAACTATAGTCTTTGCATGCAAACTGAGACTAAACTAATTCTCTAACTGCTTGATCGAACTGACTGTTAACTGCTGAGCATGCAGACTGTGCATGAGAAGGAGCGAACAAGAGAGGGAGGTAGAACATACAGTTAAAAATAAGTGGAGAAATTATCTCCAGTCTCTAACAAAAAACATTCACACAATTGGTATCCAAAAGCACTTGCTACACTCTACATGAACTGCGGAAATACTATTTCTGAGTTTAGTGTAATTTTCCTAAATAATTACTAAGCTGCTGATGTCAGGTCTCTTGCTGTTGTCAAAGTCCCATAAATGTTTATTTTAGTTTCCCTATAACATTACTCAGTTGCTGTTGCCAGAGTCTCCTAGTGTTGACAAAGTCCCATAAAAGTTTATAGTAGTTTCCCTATAGCATTACTGAGCTGCTGATGCTAAAGTCTCCTACTGTTATCAAAGTCTAGTAAAAGCTTATCATAGTTTCCCTATGGCATTTTTGGGTTGCTGTTGTGAAAGTCTTATAAAAGTTTACAGTAGTTTCCCTGTAGCATTAGTGGGCTGGTGTTACCAAATTCCCGTAAAGTTTTATGATAATTTTTCTATAACATTACTAAACTGCTGTTGTAGTTTCCATATAGCATTACAGGGCTGTTACAGCCAAAGTCCCATAAAATTTTACACTAGTTTCTCTATAGCATTACTGTACTACTGCTGCCAAAGGCAGTAACCAACCGAGATTCATACGAGTACAACAATATTTGACGAACCTTTAGAGTACTGATGGGCCACAGCTCTCACGCAAAGACTTACCGCTGCCATTGATTTTGGTATTATGCTAAAGTTCAAAGATGACATTTTCCCTAAAATTCTAGTTCGTACTGACGGGGTATTGCTATTCTTTTCGTATTGTCAATTGAACCCATGCATCTCTTGTAGGTGCCAAGGGCATGGAACTCAAAGACTTTCAGCCAAACCGTATTGAGTACGTAGAGATGACCCCATTTAGATTTTACACATTAATCAATTGAAACGATTTCTCCATTCTCAAGTAAAGTTCCAATGTTTCAGGGTGTTGAGGACATACAATTTAGCACTAATTTATAATCAGAAGTGTTAAATAACTAGTGCGTTAATGACAGTCTATATAAAATTTAACTGATTTCTCCTACTATCTGGTATAATCCCCCCAAGGTCATCTAAATCGCTTAGAGTCATGACCTGTAAGCAAACACTCCCCAGCAACCAAGTTTTGAATAAAGGTAGCTACACTGACTTGCCTTGAATCAAAATGTCTCCCAACCATAATTGTCTATATGTTTAAGCCAAGGTTACCAAATAGGTTGTTTTTAATTTTTAAATGAATCAAAATGTGTATGCGAGTCTAAATGTCTTCCAACTGAAAAGAAATATACAATTTATAAAAAGAAATGTGATAAGGATTGCAAAATACTAAAGTTATTTGGTGACAACCTTTGATTTTTTTCTGCAATTCTTGATTTTTATACTGTACTGGGCCTTAAAATTAAATGATTGGTGTTTCAGTAATATACATTGTAGATGGGAGTCTCGGAAAGAAATAAACAGAGAGCTCTTTAACACTAATTCTGTTAATGCAATTGACAGAGCTATCTATCGGCTGATACACCTCGACCCCTCATAAAACTGAGAAATGAACTTAAAATCTTAAGAGGAAAGGGAACAGAATCGAGGGAAGAGTGGGACAAAATTTATGACTATGATGTTTATAATGACCTTGGAGATCCATGAAGGAAATAAAAGAGCAAAAATATGACAGAAATATAGAACGGACTCAGATTGCTACGGCAATCATGCATAAAGAAAAGATTTTATTAATCTTTTTGATCTTCTTGATCTGTCTTACAATACTGCGCCCATGGGTCCTCTAAATAGATTTTGAAAGCAAAAATAACTGAAAAAGCAAACTGAAGATTAACTACAGTTCTTGCATGCAAACTAACACTGAACTAATTCTTTAACTGATCTAAAACTGCTATTTAACTGTTATTGTGTATGCAGACTGTGTGCATGAGAAGGAGCGAACAAGAGAGGGAGGTGGAATAGACAATTAACAATAAGTGGAGAAATTATCTCCAGTCTCTAACACTCCCCCTTAATTTCTACCACTAACTACTTCAGCATTGACAATGCCTAAATTTTGTTTTAGATAATCAAAGGTCTCATTTGCTAATGCCTTTGTGAATATATCTGCCAATTGGTCTTCAGATCTGCAGAACTCCAAATGGATTTCTCCATTGTTCACTAACTCTCTAATAAAATGAAATCTTGTATCAATGTGCTTGCTCCTCTTATGAAAAACATGATTTTTTGACAATGCAATTGCTGATTTGTTGTCACAAAAGATTAGTGTTGACTCCTTCTATGCCTGTAATAAATCTGTTAATACTCTCCTCATCCAAGTTGCTTGACGTGCTGCTGATGTGGCTGCTACATACTCTGCTTCAGCGGATGAAAGTGTCACTATAGGTTGATTTTTGGATGCCCATGTGACCACACCTGTTTCTAAAAGAAAGGCATGTCCGGAAGTACTTTTTTTGTCGTCAATGCTACCTGCAAAATCACTATCAGTATAACCAATAAAAAAATCATTAGTTGTGGAATATAAAATTTCATATTCTGTTGTTCCTGCCACATATCTCAATATCCTCTTTCCAACTTGCCAATGTGAGTCTTTTGGTGACTCCATGAATCTAGAAATTAAACTGACCCCATACATGATATCTGGTCTTGTAGCTGTAAGATACATCAAACTACCAACTAGTCTTTTGAATGTTGTATAATCAACATTATACCCTTTGTCTTCTTTACTAATTTTGGTCCCTGTAGCAACTAGTGTAGGTGCTGGTTTACAATTCAGCATCTTAAACCTCCTTAACACATCCTTTACATATTTAGTTTGACAAATAAAAATTTCTTTCTCTGATTGTAAAACTTCTATGCCCAAAAAGCACTTCATTAATCCCAAATATGTCATTTCAAATTATTTCTTCATTGCTGATTTAAATGTGTCTACAGACAAATTTTCAGTGAAAATCAAATCATCAACATACAAACACACAATCAAAATCTGACCTTCTTTGTTGATTTTTGTGTACAATGTAGGCTCACTATTGCTTCTAATGAATCCATTGTTTGTCATGTATGAATCAATCCTGCTATACCATGCTCTTGGTGCTTGTTTGAGACCATAAAAGGCCTTCAATTTGTAGACTTTTTCTTCATGTCCATGCACTTCATAACCTGGTAGCTGTTTTACATACACTTCTTCATCTAGAAAACCATTCAAGAAAGATGATTTGACATCTTTTTGATATACATTCCAATTATTTTGAGTAGCTATTGCTAAAACCATTCTAACAGTATCAAGTCTAGCAACTAGAGCAAATGTTTCATTATAATCAATTCCATGTTCTTGTGCAAAACCTTTTGCTACTAACCTTGCCTTATGCTTTTGAACATTTCTTTCTGCATCAAATTTGGTCTTATAAATCCATTTGACTCCTATGCAATCCTTACTTTCAGGTAGATTAGTTAGGTCCCATGTTTGATTTTTTTCAATGGCATTCATCTCTTCATCTATTGCTTTTATCCAATATTCCTCATTAACTACTTCATAATACATAGGATCATGAGACAAAAGAGCAAAATTTGAACATAAATCTACCTTCTTTTCTTCTTGATTATATATCTCATTCAAGTTTCTCATTTTCTTACCTTTAAATCTTGATCTTAAAGTGGCAAGAGTTGGATCTGATTCATCACTTGTGAATTTGGAGTAGGATGACATGCATGACCAGATGATTCACCTTGTGCTAAGCTCCTAGGTGTTCTTATTGGAGTGCTTGTTCTTGCTTGTGGAGAGGATTGATCACCTTGCAAATTTTGTTCTTCAGATTCTTCTTCATTTTGGGGAATTGGTGCTCCAATTGTGATGGTGCTACCATCCCATGCTTCTTCTTCCTTAAATTCAACATCTCTGCTAATAATCACTTTATTTGAAATATGGTTATACAATTTATAAGCCTTTGATTCTTCACTATAGCCAATAAAAATGCATTTTCCACCTCTATCATCAAGTTTTCTTCTCAATTTAGATGGTATAAGAGAATATGCAATACAACCAAAAATTCTTAAATGATGTACACTATGTTTCTTACCACTCCAAGCTTCTTGTGGAATTCGATCTCTGACACTCTTTGTTGGGCTTCTATTCAGAATATATACTGCACATGCTACTGCTTCTACCCAATATTCATTTGACAAATGTTTGGCCTTCAACATGCTTCTAGCCATCTCCATGATTCTTCTATTCTTTCTTTCTGCTACACCATTTTGCGGTGGTGTGTACCTTGTAGTCAGTTGCCTTTTAATGCCATGATATTTGCAAAAATCTTGAAATTTATTAGACATATATTCACCTCCTCTATCTGATCTAAGTACCTTGATGTAAAGGCCACTCTGCTTCTCAACCATAACCTTGAATTCTTTAAATTTTTCAAAGGCTTTAGACTTATTTTTGAGAAAATATATCTACGTCTTTCTACTAAAGTCATCAATGAAGGTTAGAAAATAAGAACTACTTCTAAATGATGAAATTTGCATTGGTCCACATAAATCACTATGGACTAGCTCCGATATTACCTTTGCTCTATATGAGGCTCCTACTGGAAAGCTCTCTCTATGTTGTTTTGCCAGAATGCAATTGTCACATGAACTTCTTGGCTGTTCTATTGGTGGTAATCCCTTCACCCTATTTTTCTTTTGTAACAAATTCAAACCTCCAAAATGTAAATGTCCATACCTTAAGTGCCATAGCCATGATTGGTCTAGATGCATGGTTTTGAAGTGGGCTTCCTCTTCTGTTTGGATGCACTGAATTCGAAGAGGGAACATTTGATTCTTAGTCATCTCCACTTTTCCTATTAACCTGTCATTTGGAAACTTGTTTAGTATTGTGCAAACATTATCCATAAAAGATACTCTCTAACCTTTCTGTACTAACTGTCCAACACTCATAAGATTATGCTTTAGTTCAGGTACAAAATAAACATCAGGAATAAACTTTCTTTCACCATTTTTTGCCAAAACATTTATTACTCCTTTACCCATTACATCCACTTTGTTATCATTTCCTAATTTCACTTCAGATTTTACGAAATCATCAAGACTAGCAAATAATTCTTTATTCCCTGTCATATGATTATTGCATCCACTATCTAAGAACCAAATATCTCTAGCATCTTCTTGAGTAACATGACAAGTGAGAAATAAGCTTCCAGGATTAGAACTAGATTCATTTGTGTAATTAGTATTTTGCTTGTCCACATTTCCTTGTTTCTTTCTACATTCACTTGCATAATGTGCATATTTTTTGCAGTAATAATATTGAATGTTAGATTTATCAAACCTTTGTGAACTTTGCTGGAAGTGATTTTTGCCACATCCTCTATTGTTGTAGTTTTGATTATTGTTTTCACCTTGATCTGGATTGTTCCTTCCATTTTTGCCTCTGCCTCTTTCTCTGAAGTTTGACCTTCCTCTTCCTCTGTCAAATGATACTTGTGACTTGAAAGCATTCTCAAAAGAAGTAATATTATTCCTATTCATTCTGGATTCATGTGTTAACAAAGAACCCATTAATTTATCTACAGAGAACTGTTCCAAATCCTTGGTTTCCTCAATAGCTACAACTATTGCATCAAATTTGCTGGGTAAACTCCTAAGTATTTTTTCTATGATCTTCTGATCTGTTATTGTTTCTCCAATAGATCTAATTTGATTCACTATATTCAATACTTGACCCATAAATGGGTCTATTGAATCTGAATCATTCATTTGCAAATTTTCAAAACTTCTCTTAAGAGATTGTAATTTAGCAATTTTTACCTTTGTATTACCTTTATAAGTAGTCTCCAAGATTTTCCATGCCAATCTGAATCTCGTTGCTGCTGCAACTCTAGAAAAAATAGATTCATCCAGTGCCTGTTGGATTAGAAATAAAGCTTTTGCATCTATTTTCTTATTCTCTTTAAGCTCTTCTTTTTGTGCTCGAGTTAATGCCTGATGGGTAGCCTCATCCTGTGGTTCTATAAAACCATTTTCTACCAAATCTCAAACATCTTGTGAGCAAAACAATGTTCTCATTTTAATTGCCCAAAAATCGTAATTCTTACCATTGAAAATGAGAATTTGAGGCTGAAAAATACTGTTATTCGTTGCCATGTCTCAAGCTGAAAGACCACAATGAATAGCGGCTGCAATTTATGTATATTTTCCGTCCTTCAATGTGTTTTAGACTGTTTCTACCAGGGGATTCGATCAGGGCATGTCGTCCTGTTTGTGACCTGACTTGGGTTTGGCTGCCAATTCAGCATGTGCAGCTTGCGCAGATCGTGATTCCCACGGAATTAATTTTCATACAACAAAATCTATCCTTATTTCAATAGGACGACATCATCATAGATTGATACCCACATACAAGAAAATAATCCTCAAGCTTTATTACCATACGCGCTTTTTTTGTAAACGCCTGCGCTTCGTACGTGGAACTGCTGCGCAGGTTGACTACTTCCCAGGACTTCATTGGTTGACTGGTCTTTGCGTGACTCTCCTCCTTGCTGGGCGCCTCTCCTTGACGCGCTCTGCTGTGTGAAGCTTGTGTCGGATCTTCTTCGCCGATTTGCTGTTCCTTGACTGCTGCACTAGCTCTAATATGACTGCGCTTCTCTAACATGCGCTCTTTCTTCACCGCTTCTTTCCCACGGTCTGCCTAGTCTCTGATACTAGTTTGAAGGAAATAAAAGAGCAGAAATATGACAGAAATATAGAACGGACTCAGATTGCTACGGCAATCATGCATAAAGAAAATATTTTATTAATCTTCTTGATCTTCTTGATCTGTCTTACAATACTGCATCCATGGGTCCTTTAAATAGATTTTGAAAGCAAAAATAACTGAAAAAACAAACTGAAGATTAACTACAGTTCTCGCATGCAAACTAAGACTGAACTAATTCTTTAACTGATCTAAAACTGCTATTTAACTATTATTGTGCATGCAGACTGTGTGCATGAAGAGCGAACAAGAGAGGGAGGTGGAACAAACAGTTAACAATAAGTGGAGAAATTATCTCCAGACTCTAACAATCCAGATAAAGGTGAGGATTATAGACGACCAGTGTTGGGAGGATCTACAGAGTTTCCATACACCCGTAGGTGTAGAAGCGGTCGTCCACCCAATACAAAAGGTTGGTTCTAAATTTTGGATATTAACTGGTTTGCAATTGTTAAAAAATTCTGCACACAGTTTTTTCTAAAGGCTCCCGTCTCTTTTATCTTATGGACTGATTTTAGTAGATGTCTAATGAAACTGATATCATTAGTGGTGGTAATGACAGATCCAGATACTGAAAGCAGATTGTCATCTCTTAACCTAAACATATATGTCCCGCGAGATGAACGGTTTGGGCACCTTAAAATGTCTGATTTCCTAGCCGATGGACTTAAGTCTCTGGTTCAGTTTTTAGTGCCTGAATTCAAATCACTATTTGACTCTACTCCAAACGAGTTTGACTCTTTTGAAGACATTATGAAGCTGTATAGTGTATACAAACGGATTAAAATTGACTGAGAAACATATTCGTGAGCTTGCAAAGTGTTGCATTTCTCTGGCGTTCTTGAAGGAATTTTATTATTTTTCAAAGCAGATGGTGAAACTCTGTTCAAGTATCCTTTACCACAAGTCATAGCTAGTCAGTTATATTTTCTCACTTGTCATTCACTACAACTAGACAAATAGAATAATTAATTTAGGGAAAAGTTGTTTGATGCAGCTGACGAATTCGCATGGAGAAGAGATGTAGAATTCGCTCGGCAGATGCTCTCTGGTGTCAACCCTCTTCTTATAAGGCGTCTCCAAGTAATTAATATTCTCATGATAACATAGATTCTGTTGTGGTTAAATTTATACAGCCAGCGCATTCCTCATTGAAAAGAGAAGGTATCGGTTTCCAACAATTTTTTTGGTATAAAAATATCAACAGAATCGGTGTGTTCAACTAAACGCACTGGTTGTTTACTTTCAAACCTCTGTTGTGGGGACATTTTTTCAAAATGATAGTGTGGTTTACATGAATAATATTTAGTTTAAGCTGAAGGTTGAGCTTAACGCACTGGCTGTTTAAGCTCTTCCCTTTTAACTAACTATTTAGGTACGAGTCATGAGTTTTTTAATTTTTTTGTACTTTTAATGCCTTATGGAAGACCCATAAAGCTTTCATCTGGTCTCTTCAAAGCCAACTGTACCTTTACAACTCCATTAATACCATGGTCATTTGTGGGCATTAATATTCTTTCTTGTGATTCATGGTAAAATTATGGTAAATTGATAAGCAACCATACACTTTGATATATCAATGCTTACTATTTAGTAATTTACAGAATTTTCCTCCAAGAAGTAAATTGAACTCAGAATTTTATGGCCCGCAAACCAGTTCTATAACTGCTGTACAAATAGAAAAGAACCCTGATGGCCTTACAGTGGAGAAGGTATAATTTCTCCGTTCAAAGTCCAACGATGAATTGCTTTGTCATTTTGCGTGATGTTGTCTAATAAAGGATATGATTAACATTGCTTAGGCCATGGGAAAAAATAAACTGTTCATTTTAGATCACCACGACAGCTTCATGCCATATCTCAACCGGATAAATGCTCTATCAACAAAGGCCTATGCTTGCCGCACAAGTCTGTTCCTCTGCAAAGACGGTACATTGAAGCCAGTTGCCATAGAGCTGAGCCTACCATCTTCACAGGATCAACCCTGGTTCAGAAAAGTGCTTACTCCTGCAGAGGAAGGGGCACAAGGAGCGCTGTGGCAGCTCGCTAAAGCTTATCACAGTCAACGATTCTGGTTATCACGAGTTGATCAGCCATTGGTAAGCACCTCGTTTAAATTTTTTATTTTTAGAACTGTATCTTCTATTATTTTAAGGAACAGGAAAGTTACATCAATGTTGCAAACAGGATTACACAGGTCGTCTCTTCCGTACAGCTTAAATGTGTTTTTATTCCAGAAGACATTCACTCATCATCTTTGTTAAGAAATAATACTCTTGAATTTACATGTGATAAACAGTGCCAATTCTTGTGGAAACACCCTTTTCTCAGCTATGTCATATCAACAATGCTAAGGCATTCACAATTTTGTTATAAATTTCATTCATTGAATACCAGATCCAAAAACATGACTTGGGCCCTGTTGTTTACCAGGCTGAGGACACACGCAGCCATGGAGGCCTTTGTGATCACTACAAATAGACACCTGAGTGCCTGATATGAGTAAAAAAAATATTGAAAAAAACACATTGAAACGGTTAAGAAAGGGCATGATATGATCACGTTTCTGACAAGAGAGAGAGCATTCAGCCTACATTGAAACCTCCCTCTCTCTCTATATATATACAAGGGTAGCGGTGGAAAAAAAAAGCAGCTATAAGGTGTCGATAACTGACGCTGGAGTTTTAGTTGAACACCCAATTCTATCGCCGTTGAAAATCTTGCACAGATTTAGTTTTTTTTAGAATTCCTTTAGATTGTGTGTTGCATGTTGGTCATTTGACCCATGCAATTCCTTAATTTAGAACAGTTTTAGTTAAGCAGTTTACACTGTTAGTTTTCACTGCCAAATCCAGCATAGGAATAAAGCATGTAATCTGCATGCTTAGTTTATAATTTTTTCTAGTATATTTTTAGCTACTGCAATTTATGTAACAACCTGGTTATTCTTTTATATATATGTATTAATAAAGACAGTTTTTCAACCCTGCAAAAACAGAATTATGTTTTGCGCCTTTTTTTCTAAGTTAATTGTTTTTTTCTTCTTTCTATTGTTATGATTATCTGAAGGGCTGTTTCAGAATCTACATTTGGTATCAGAGCTGGTATTTTCTTTTGGGTTAAATATTTAGTAGTTGGAATTTTGCCAAAGATTTATCATGTCAAATTCTAACTCCTTGCCTATTCCAGAATTTGATGGAAATGAGTATGATTATTGGTGTATCAAAATGATGACTTTTTTGATAGAAAAAGATTTGTGGGAGATTGTTGAATTAGGTTATGCAGAGCCAGCTGATTGGAATGCCCTCACAGCAAATGATAAAACAACTAAGGAGGCTAAGAAAAAGAATGCTCAAGCCTTATTTCAAATTCAAATAGCTCTAAATAAGAGCCTATTTCTGCGAATTATAGGAGCAAAGACAACAGAAGATGCTTGGAAGACTCTAAAAAAAGCTTACCAAGGTAGTGATCAAGTCAAAGTTATCAAGTTACAGACATTGAAGAGAGAATTCAAGAATTTGAAGATGCAAGAAGCTGAAAGTGTGAGAACCTATTGTGTCAGAGTAAAAGATGTGGTCAATAAGATGGCTACACTTGGTGAAATTGTGAACAATGAAGTTGTGATCAAAAAGGTGTTGAGGACTCTCACACCAAGGTGGAACCATGTTGCCATAATCATAGAAGAAAGCAAGAATTTGTCTACCCTTCAATTTGATCATCTAGTTGGATCTTTGATGTCTCATGAAGAAAGATTGAGAGATTCATTTGGAGAAAGTGATGAGAAAGTTTGTTCCTCCAAATTACAAATCACAAAGAATGAAGATGCCAATAGTAGCATCAAAAGTAATCAAGGCCAAGGTAGAGGTCAAAATCAGAATTACTCAAGAGGAAATAGAGGTTGGTGGTTTCGAGGAAGAGGTGGTTTCAGAGGAAGAGGTAGAGGTCGATTTGATTAGAAAAATATCCAGTGTTATCATTATAACAGGTATGGCCACTTTAATTATGAGTGTAGATTAAAAAAATGTAATAATGATAAAAGTGTCATTATGCTCAAGAAGGTGATGAAAATCCTTCAGATAATTTTATTTTATCTTATGACAAAGCTGAAAATGTTTCTAAAGATGTTTGGTATTTAGATTCGGGATGTTCTAACCACATGTTAGGGAATGAAAAACTTTTTTCTATAATGGATGAAAGTTTTAAATCCAAGATCAAGCTTGGTGATGACAAATCATTGGAGGTTGCTGCAAAAGGAACTATGGAAGTCCATACAAAAGAAGGTATGAAGAGTGTTAAAGACATTTATTACACTCCAAAGTTAAAGCATAATTTGTTGAGTGTTGGACAATTATGTGAGAAGAATTATAAAGTTATATTTGAAAATCAACAATGTATATTTTTTGATAAGAATCAAGGAAATAGGGTGGTAACAGTTGTGCTTATGACAAAGAATAGGATGTTCTTATTGAAGTTTGGGGAACATAACCGGAACCTTGTCAATATGGCATATGAGGATGCAAGTTGGTTGTGGCATCTCAGGTATGGGCATTTAAATTTTCATAGTTTGAAGATTCTAACATCAAAAGCATTAGTTTCTGGTTTGCCTAAGGTTAAAGAGCACAAGGAAGTTTGTGAAAGATGTGCTAAAGGAAAACATGCAAGAGAGAATTTTTCAAAAAGCAATGCATGGAGGGCCTATTATCCACTCCAGTTAGTTCATTCAGATATTTGTGGTCGTATGCACACACAGAGTTTGAGTAAGTCATCATATTTCATTACTTTTATTGATGATTACTCACGACAGTGTTGGGTTTATTTTTTGAAGACTAAAGGTGAAGCTCTTGATACATTCAAGAGGTTTAGAGCCCTTGTAGAAAATGACAAAGGGTGCAAAATCAAATGCCTAAAGACTGATCGTGGAGGAAAATTTTGTTCAAAAGCCTTTCTTGGTTATTGTGATATGCATGGCATTAGAAAACAACTCGCCACTGCATACACACCTCAACAAAATGGTGTAGCTGAAAGGAAGAATCGTACAGTGGTGGAGATGGCACGAAGCATGCTACAAACAAAGGGATTAAGCAATTCTTTCTGGGGAGATGTAGTTGCTACAACAGTATATATTCTCAATCGGAGTCCCACTAGTGCACTTGATAGGATGACTCCGTATGAAGCTTGGTATGAGAAAAATCCAAATGTAAATTATTTCAAAAATTTTGGTTGCTTAGCTTATGTTTATGTTCAAAAGAGGCAAAAGTTAGATCTCAAAAGTGAGTCATGTATTTTTGTTGGATATAGTGAGGAAAGTAAGGCTTACAGGTTATATAATCCTCTCACTGATAGGCTTATTGTGTCAAGAGATGTGATTTTTGATGAAGGGGGAGTTTATGGTCATCAAAAAGACCATATGGAGAAGTCAAAATCTATTTTAAATGAAGTTATTATGGATGATATTGATCATGGGCAACTCACTAATATTTTTGTTCCAAGTGCTACAAATCCACCAAGTAACCCCTCATATAGTTGTTCAATTCCAAGTGTAAGTCCAGATTCAAGTCCTAGTTCTACAAGGAAGGTGAGAAGATTGAGTTACATTTATCAAAGGAGTTCAAATCAAGCACATGAAGAAAATCCAAGAGGTGAGACATTGAATTTTGCTTTACTTACTAAGGCTGATTTTGAACCTTCATGTTTTGAAGATGCATATACTAATGAGGTTTGGATGCAAGCAATGCAAGAAGAGATGGATTCTATTCACAGGAATGACACTTGGGAGCTGACAAAGCTTCCACATGACAAGAAGATTGGCACCAAATGGGTCTACAGGACTAAGTGTAACAGTGACGGAAGTGTTGAAAGACATAAGGCAAGATTAGTTGCTAAAGGCTTCACACAGAAGTATGGAATTGGTTATGAAGAGACATTAACACCAATAGCAAGACAAGAGACTATTAGAATGCTGATTTCATTAACAACTCAAAAGAATTGGAGCATCCATCATATGGATGTGAAAAGTGCCTTCTTGAATGGGTACTTAGAAGAATAAGTATATGTGGAACAACGACAAGGTTTTGAAGTGCAAGGAAAAGAAAATCATGTCTACAAGTTAAAGAAAGCTTTGTATGGCCTCAAACAAGCACCAAGAGCATGATATGCTAGGATTGATGGATATTTTCAAGAAAATGACTTTCAAAGAAGTAAGAGTGAACCTACCCTTTACTAAAAATAAGAAGGTAATGATATTCTAATTGTAAGTTTGTATGTTGATGACTTATTGTATATGGGTAACAGTTCTATGATGAATGATGAATTCAAAGTTTCCATGATGAATGAGTTTGAGATGAAAGATTTAGGCCTCATGAAATATTTTTTAGGAATGGAGGTTTATCAAAGGGAGAATAAAATTTGCATTTGTCAAACAAAGTATGCTAAAGATATGTTGAATAAATTTGATATGGTTGATTGTAAACCAATCTCCACTCCAGTTGCTCATGGAGTTGTGTTGTGTAGAGATGATGGTGCTGAAAGAGTTGATGAGATAGCCTATAGAATTATTGTTGGAAGCTTAATGTTTTTAACTCACACAAGACCTGATATTGCTTATTCAGTGTCACTTATTTCAAGGTACATGACAGAGCCACCAAAAATATATATGAAGGCAACGAAGAGAATTTTGAGGTATGTGAAAGGTATGTTGATGACTTGTTATATATGGGTAACAGTTTTATGATGAAGGATGAATTCAAAGTTTTCATGATGAATGAATTTGAGATGAATTATTTAGGTCTCATGAAATATTTTTTAGGAATGGAGGTTTATCAAAGGGAGAACAAAATTTGCATTTGTCAAACAAAGTATGCTAAAGATATGTTGAAGAAATTTGATATGGTTGATTGTAAACCAATCTCCACTCCAGTTACTCATGGAGTTGTGTTGCGTAGAGATGATGGTGCTGAAAGAGTTGATGAGATAGCCTATAGAAGTATTGTCGGAAGCTTAATGTTTCTAACTCACACAAGCTTATTCAGTTTCACTTATTTCAAAGTACATAACAGAGCCATCAGAAATACATATGAAGGCAGCCATGAGAATTTTGAGGTATGTGAAAGGCACTCTAGATTTTGGTATTCATTACTACACTTCTAAAAGGTTCAATCTTGTTGGTTTTAGTGATTCTGATTGGAGAGGTAGTTTGGATGACCAAAAGTCAACATTTGGGAATTATTTTTCTTTTGGCTTTGGTTTGATTACTTGGAGCTCAAAGAAGCAAAGTATAGTTGCCATATCTTTTACAGAAGCAGAGTATGTTGCAGTCACTTCAACAGGGACACAAGCATTATGGCTTAGAAAACTTCTTGAAGAAATTGAAAAGATTCAAGTTCAGTCCACAGTTATTTTTTGTGATAACATTAGTGTTATTAAATTGGCCAAGAATCCAGTCCATCACAGCAGGACAAAACATTTTGATTTAAAACATCATTTTATCCGAGATTTAGTGCAGATGAAGGTAGTATAATTGAAATACATCAACACTAAAGAACAGTTCGCAGATATCTTCATGAAGGTAGTTGCAAAGGATCAAATTTTGACACTCTAAAATCAGATAGTGAGCCCTCTCAACATCAAGGGGGAGTATGTCGATAATTGATGCTGGGGTTTTAGTTGAACATCCAATTCTACCGCCGCTGAATATCTTGCATATATTTAGTTTTTTTAAAATTCATTTAGATTTTGTGTTGCATGTTGGTCTTTTGACCCATGCAATTCCTTAATTTAGAACAGTTTTCGTTACGCAGTTTAGACGGTTGGTTTTCACCGCCAAATCCAACGTAAGAATAAAACATGTAATTTGCATGCTTAGTTTATAATTTTTTCCAGTATATTTTTAGCTACATCAATTTATGTAACAACTTGGTTATTCTTTTATATGCATGCATTAATAAAGACAGTTTTTCAAGCCTGCAAAAACAGAATTATGTTCTGCTCCTTTTTTTTTATGAGTTAATTGTTTTTTTCTTCTTTATACTATTATTATGATTATCTGAAGGGCTGTTTCAGAATCTACATAAAGAATGTTCGAGCTCAATGGATTAGGAGTAGAATTCAGAAGTAAGAACTCCGAGGGATGTTCCAGCTCAGTAACTTGGGAATAGGAGGAGAAAAAATAACTTAGTGGATTATAATTGGATGTAGGAAAAAATAAATACATAAATAAAATCCCTGAAATGAAATGCATCTGAATTTACTGACCCATAATTTTTGAATGAACAGGGGAATGGCAGTAATAGATGAATCAATGCCCCATGGGCTGAGGCTTATGATTGAAGACTATCCTTATGCAGTGGACGGATTAGATATATGGTCTGCAGTACATTCATGGGTTCATGAATATCTGTCCATTTACTACGACGATGAACGAGTAAGAGATGACACAGAGCTTCGAGCATGGTGGCATGAAATACGAAATGTTGGTCATGCAGACAAAAAGGAGGAGACATGGTGGTATACAATGGAAACCGTGGAGGAGCTTGAAATTACTTTAACAACAATGATATGGGTGGACTCTGCTCTTCACGCCGCTATTAATTTTGGGCAATATGCCTACTCTGGATACATGCCCAACAGGCCTGCTGTGAGCAGAAAGTTTATCCCAGAGGAAGGATCAGAGGATTTCTCAGAGCTGATTAAAAATCCAAAATTGTTTTTCTTGAAAACAATGTCGAATCAATTTCAAACTACTTTGGGCATTGGTCTGATAGAGATATTGTCAAGACATTCCACAGACGAGGTGTATCTGGGGCAGAGAGAAATGGGTGAGGGTGAGTGGAGTGATGATAAACGTGTAATGGAAGCATTTGGGCGGTTCAACTTGGAGTTGAAAGAAATAGAGAAGAGGATATCGGAGAGGAATGCAGATGGAAAGCTGAAGAATAGGTCAAGGCCTGCACAGGTGCCATATACGTTGTTGTGTCCGAGCACTAAGGATTTTAGCAGGCAAGGGGGATTAACTAGCAAAGGAATACCAAATAGCATTTCCATTTAACAGCCCCGCTAAAGAAGATTCCTTGCCAGCTATATAATTTTTTTCTAATAAAACGTAAACATGGGCACCGGTGATCAAAATTGAACCCTTCCAGCTTTTTCAATGGCTTCAAACCTTTATGCAGAAATGTAATTAAAAAATAGGCCGTCAAAAATAATGTCACATCATTGTCATTGTCACTGCTGGGTACAAACATTGAAAATTCCAATTATTTTATAGGAGAAATCACGATTAATATAAATATTATTAAAAAGGGATAAAAATGTTACGTGTTTTTTATATAAAAGTTATTATGTCGGAGGCGTTTTTACTGGGGGAAACATATCTAGGATTTGTCCACGGATCATTTAGATGCTAAAACTATCACTTCATAGATATGTTGACCCCTGTCAGTGGTCGATGATGAGGAGATCCACAGTGTCGGGGATGGTGGACTATGAGTAACATCATAGAAGAGGCTTTGTCTTCGCTGAAAACCCTGAAATTGCAGAGGCAATTTCACTCCAAATCTTATGGAGTATGCATCCCTTGCTATTCTTCTTTTTCCGGACTTTGTTATAACACACCATATTGTGGCAAGCACAATGGACATAGACCAAGAATACTCAGGGGAGCCAAAACCCCAGATGACACTCTTCTCTACGCCATTTTCAAGACTTTGCTATAATAGAAACCATTTCTCCAACAGAAACTGAGTCAAAATTAAAAGAGCTTGAGTGAAATTCTCTGGGCATAATTTCTCCTTTCGCAAAGGACTACATATGGCTGCCCCAGTGCTTCAAATGGCAACTCCAGTCCTTCAACCTCAAACCCTCAATAACAACCTCATCTTGCCTCTGTGTTTCTTCTTTCGAGGGTTCAAACCCATCACCTTCCATCCCCATCTCCATCGTAGGCTAAATATATGGTGACAACGTAGACGAGTGGTTCGTAGTATTCTTACTCTACAAAATCACATGCACAATACTATATATATTATAATTTAGCTTAATAATATAATGTATATATTATTATATATTTTACTATAATATATAAATATATTATTAATTATATATTAATATTACAGTGTATATATATATATATATATATATATATATATATATATATATATATCATTTTATTAATATTTATAATTATAATATTTAATATCTATATATTATTATATATTATTTATTATAAATAATATAGGATATTCTTTTTAATAATATTAATGTATGATACCATATGAAAAAATCCTATCATTACCCCTCAACATTATCAATTCTACATTGCTCAAGTTCATCGTGAAATGAAACATCTCCTCCCTGCAAGCCCATTCTCATGCCAAATGAAAAACACACAACCTTATTTTTCATTGCACCTCCACCAAAAATATAAGATTATTGTGAGAATGAATGGTTGACAACTGAGTGGTTGAATGGTTGATAACAGGTTGATAACCACCAATAATGCAAAACAAAGTAAAGCATATATAGGCAATTTCATACACAGAAGGATTCATTTTCATCGTCTTCCATTGATCTAAACATACCCCCGATTTTTGATATCAAATTCTCTACCTTTATATTAGGGTTTATTGCATTAGAAAACTAAATTGAACAGAAAGACATTAACTTAACTAAACATAGTTTTAGGTAATTGAGTAGTTTTTCATCAAAATTTTAAAAATTAGATTTGCACTTGATAATTTTCTAATTATTATTAGCATTATTTTCCTATTAATTCAAAACGTTTGATGACTTCTAAAAAATTATATTCCTTAACATCCCTTCTTACCTAATAATATGACATCAATGAATTAATAAATTCATCCTTCCAAATTGCTGGAGGATAATCTCATTTCACTATTGTAAAAGCAGAAACTAATTGTTTCTACCTCAAATTTTGCTTTTCAGAGTATAAAGAAAGAAACTAGAAGAAAGTAAAGGACAAGGCTTGGAAGTACCTGGACATAGATTGCGCACCGTAAATCCAGACGTTCGTGGGCACTCCTCTTTGGCTGTGGAGGAATGACACCTGCAAAGAAGAAAGAAACTAGGACAAAAAGGTGTTAGATAGACAGATGGTGGGTTGCTAGGCAAAAGCCTATTCCCAGAAGTATGAGAACTTCCTTAAGGGAGGTCAACCCACTGTTTTGATAAAGATAAGTCTGATAAAAAAACAGAATGCTGAAAATGACTGAAATAAATAGCAAAACTGAAAGAGAAAAAGGAAGCAAATGCTTACCTGGAAGACGCTGTCAAACTGGTCACAGTCGCCGGCGTCGGTGGTCCTACCGGCGTCGGTTGTCGGGTCTGCCGACGTCGGTTAGTCTGCCGACGTCGGTGGGGGTAATGACCGATGTCGGTCGGGGTAATGGCCTGTAGTCGGGTCTGGTCAGGATCTGGTCTGTGAATGCTCCGGGTCTTGGTCTAAGGTCTGGGTTGAGTCTGATGGACAGGTCTGAGTCTGAGGTCTGGTTTGAGTCTGATGGACGGGTCTGTGGATGGTCTTAGGCAGAGATACAAGGGGAGTGAAATGGACAGAGAGGGACAGAGGAGGACAATCAAAGAGATGGGAATACGGGTCTGTGTGATTTGGTTAACAGTCTGGGTTGGGGGAGAAGGAGAGCTGAATCTAGTTTAGAGATAACTAGAAAGCATAAAGAAACAAAACAGAATACAACATACCTGTACCTGCTGAAGAAAGTGTTGGTCCTGTTGCTGCTTGTTGAAGGCCTGTTGCTGATGAAGAGTCCCTGTTGATCATCTGCAGAGGATTGCTGTGTTCCTGAGGGAGAGAGGTCAGATAAAGGACTGGTACAAGGGTCTGATACGAAGGAAAAGAGTCGGGATGCCAAGAAGAAACGCAGAGAAGTCAAGAAAAGCCAAACGGAACCAGAGGAGGAAAGAACGGTGCAGAAGAACGTTAAGAAGGCTGCCGACGCCGGCAATATCGCCGACGTCGGCCGAAGGTTGACCGACGTCGGCGGCTGAAAGGCCGGAGAAAGGCTAAAAATAGCCTTTCATCCGTTTCCCAACGGCCAGGTCAAATGAATGCCAGGATGAAACGGTCGACGGGGTTAAATGGACGAGAGGAGAGGTTGGAATGGGAGACTAAGGCATTAAATGGCCATGTGGGGAATAAAGGGGATCCAAGGAGGGTATCCTAGGGTGGCGAGGTGGCGAGGAGAGGGAAAGAGGGGCCTTATTTAATTAAAAATAGGTGTTTATTTTCAATTAATAAGACCTAGGTGGGCTAGGGACCAAGGAGGACTAGGAGGGAGAAAGGACCAAGGGTTAGACACTTTTTAGGTGTCTACACTAATAGTACCAAAAAAAATTAGTATAACCATATTCATTTTTTGATCTAAAACTCAGAGGCTTTAGTTGAAAGATAATTCAAGAAACAAGAACAACACAATAACAATAATGCTATTTTTGAGAAGAGATGTTTTATGGATCAAAATTTACATATCCAAACATATGCTTATCTCTGAGAAAAGATGTCCGATTTCCCTTTCAGGTTAAATATTCATTTATACCCATTTTGAAAGTAGGAGGATGTGGAAGGTCACCAATCTCAAGGGAGATCAAGTGGTTCGACTTCCATGATTTACAACAATACAGAATTCGAAAAATTACTATTTTTAAAAACTTACTATTTTTGGACTACACTACTAAAATTGAAATTTGAGGCATTTTCATTGGGTTTTCGTGGGTCAAAATCCATAGATCAAAGTTCAATGCCATCTCACTGCATTACCCTCGTTATTAGCTTTCCAATGGTTCAAACGACGAGTCGATTGGAGTTACGGTGCAAAAGTTATGGCTCCTGAAAGTTCCGTCATCAATTGGGGTAGAACCGTCAGCGAAATTATCCCTTGAAATGTTGCTCGGATCATTTTTCTAGCTCAAGAATAATACATTGTATACCATGCCATGTAAGTTGCTCAGTTAAATCATGACAAATAAAACACTGACATTGGATAGAAATATGAAGATGGAGATCCTCATTTCATGAAAATCTTGTAAATAGGGCTCCACATCTAATGTATGGCTCGAATCAACGAAGCAATGCCAATAATTTTGGGATAATACATTGAGGTTTCATAGCCTATCTTGTAGCTTTCGTTTATCCATGCTATAGATTAATGTGTAGTCTTTGTTCTCCATGTCAAAATTATCTCTTATTCACTGAGTTATACTTGAATATATTATAGTAAATATAATATGTTGTATGTTATATTATTCAATATATTATGAATATCTAGTAGCCTTGAAAACAAAGTATGCTCTTCACTTGCCCTTCTCGAAGGAACCTGTGAATCAGAAATATTTCAAGGATATTGTAATAGTGTGAGATTTGTAAGTGTGAAGTTTTTATAATAGTGAAGCCGTAGCCATTCGGCCCCTGCCTACTATCGCAGGATTCTACTCAAAGATCTGAAGAAATTCCGCCAAGGAGCCCGTCTACTGACGCGATAAAAAGATTGGTATCAGAGCCAAATTAACGATATCAGTTCATAATCATTCTGATCTTTCTCTGTAAGTTGTGATTTATTTCCCTCTTTCCGTGGATCTGATTTGAAGGAGTTCTTTGCTTTGTCAATTTTCTTTGGGAAACTTTGCATCGAGTCTCAGGCCGTTTTATCAAATTGTCATAGGCCGTTTTTATCTCTGCACACTTATTCCCTATCCAGAAATTGCTCGCATACCAGAACCTTCTCTCCCCACAATGGAATTCGGGAAAATCCCTTCCACATCTACCGTAGAAGTAATGAATGAATCTGAACTAGAAGGAATGTATGAAATGCCTCCTTTTATCCCAGATCAGTTATCCGATTGCCTTGATATTACTATAACTGACACAGATCTTGAAAAGGAATCCAGTTTGTTCAAGCCTCCGGCTTTAAAAGCTTCAAGTGTATACAAACAAGCTGAGTTAGTAAAGTCAAAGTTTTTATACAATAGTACATATCTATCCTTTGTAAAGCCCAGGATAAAGTCTGTCGAGCTTAATCTAAACTATCAGCCCAAGAAGTCTTTCCAGACTAATTTGCTTCCTTTATTACCCAAACCAGAAATTTTGTATATCAGATCACATAAGGATGTCAAATTTGTCCATTTTGGTCTCATTCGCATTTACATTAAGCCATTGATCCCGTCAAATGTAAAACCAGTTATGTATCTAGCCTTGTGTGACAGAAGACAAGTTAATTTTAAACATTCATGTCAGTTATCTAGTCTAGGTCGTCTTAATGACGATAAAGAAATATGTTTTGAATTTTGTCCAAATCTATCAGTCGCAGTCCGCGACAAAGGATGTAAAGAAGTGAAAAATGGATCTCTTGATTGTTGGGGTTTATTTACTTCAGTGTATGGTCTAGAAATGTTCGGAGAATTCCAGTATGCTACTGTAAACATTTCAGTTTTGTATAGTATGACCAACACAAACCACCCTAAGATCCTAGAAAACCTGCCTCTGGCAAGAAGACTTAGTGGTACTGTACAATTACAACCAGGACATATTGAGTCTGTAGAAATACCTGCTGAATGGAAGTTAGATTGGCTCAAACATGTCTCACCAAAGCTTAAAAGTCAAGCCACTGTCCACCAGAGTGATGGAAAATCTGTAAATATATTGCCTAGATCGTTATCCATGAGATCTACCCAGAGTTCTCCTACAAGACCATCTACGACCTCATCCCGTAGATCTGTCAAACATGGTCATATACTAATTGAAGATGAAAAAGTAAATTTGGGAACAGATTTCCCACATACTCTCATGAGTCTTCCAAGAGAAGACAGTATTGAATTCTTTACTGAAGACACGGTTACTCTCTATCGAGGAGGAAGATGGCCACCAGCCAAGGGAGTCCATCGACATGCCGCAGGTACTGTTCATTATTTTGCTGCTGCATATGAAAATACCTCCAATGAATTCAAGCAGAGGAATTATGTCTCCAGATTTAATACACATCTCTCTGAAAATTTTGATGATTTATGTAGAGATGTTATTGAAATCAAAGAAGTTGTAAATAAAATACAGAAGAAAGTAGAATCAATTGATTCTAAGATCGACAATCTAGAAGATAGTCTTAGTTGGTTGTCTAAAGAAGACCAGAAAGCTGAATCTTCATCCAGACCTTTTTGTTCAGTTTCTTTTGGTCAGTCTTTTTCTGCAACCAAGAAATCCCATGGTCATTCTCTCATGCAGCGTACCCATGTACACTTACAGCCATGGTATCTTAACATAGATGATTTGTTAAATCCCCTGAATGAAATCGCTGGATGGTGCAATACAATGCGTGTCCTTGCTGTCCAAGCCCATCTTGACCAAGTTGGCACCACTTGTTTTGCTGTCAAATATCTTTGGGGTATTACTAACCATTGGTGGGATAGCATCCCAGTTGACCAGCAATACGCTCTTGTACATAACCAGACTGACTCATTGAATGCCTTGTACAAATTGCTCATTGATGAGTTTGCTCCTCCTGCCGCTAACCGGCAGCTAGAAACAAAGAAATGGCTGATGAAGATGGAACTCTGTGATCTTAAGCAGTTCCAACCCTTTGCAATGCAATTCAGAAAGCTTGCCTATGAAAGTCAATGTCATACCTCCACTGAGATAAAAATGAAGTTTCTGCATGCTATGCCTTACAATCTTATTGATAGGGTCCTAGCATATCTAGATTTGAAAGGTCTTGAACTTTCCAATCTTGCACTCTCTGATCTAATTGATTTCACTCAACAGCAAATTATGATGTTAGTCTCAGAAACGAAATCAATCCAGAAACTTAGCAAGCATCAAGCCGCAGCCATTGCTCCACTATTTCCGGAGATAGCTCCTTTCGGGTGTCGCCCTTATGTGCAACCCCGCAAGCATCAAAAGCAGCGTCGCCGCCGCCTTTCTTTCAAGCGCCGCTCCTTTCCCAAGCGCCATTCCTATGCGCCTCCTCAGCGTTTCCTCCGCAAACGCCAGTCTGCCCGACCTCCATCCAAACAGCCTATCTGTTTTATTTGCCGCAAACCCGGTCATATTGCGCCTAACTGCTCTTGTAAGAATCCCGCAGTTAAAGCTGTTTTCTCCTCCAACGCAGCAGCGTGGTGGGATGTAATAGATGCCGAAGAAGATCTCTACTTACAGGATGACATTTTTGAACCTGTTTTAGAAGACCTTCCTGATGAAGCATCCGACGACGAAGATGCAGCTGAATTAGAATCTCTTGCAGATGAACTCGAACAGCCAATGACAAACATGCAGAGAGGTTCCAGAGGATCCAGACCGTATCGGCCACGATATTCTAATCAGACATATGAGGCTTATGGTCCCTGGTCAAGAGACCATCATGAAGTACCTGAAAGACCAGTAAAACCCAGAGGAAGAGGTTTTATCAGAGGAGAGTCATCCAGAGGGAGACAGCCCTCTCAACCAAGGCAGCCACCTACAATGCACAGAATGCAGAATCCTCCTGTGCAATATCCAAGTCAGTTCAAGCCGAGCGACTCCTGGCTGAAGAATAAGTTTACATCCAGAGAGCCTGCAAAAGAAATTAGAGAACCCATCTGGGAGCAGATCATGCCTGCAGAAGAACCAGTCATTGCAGCAGATCCCACTTGGGATGACGGCTATGAACAAGAAGATGATGTCGGGAGTATCTTCTATTCCGACCAAGATTATTGCCCCGAAGGAGAATGCAGTAATCAGCAAGAAGAAGAAGCTGAGCCAGAGCTACCAGACGACATCTATGAAGAACCTACCATCATTCAAGATCCAGGAAGGCAGAAACTGTTAGCTACAGATGCAGGAATAGTGCTATCTGAGACCAAGATCCAGTTATGCACTACAGAATGTAGTTTCCTCGGAATGATTATCCGAGATTCCAAACTACAAATACAACCGCACATAAAGGAGAAGATCATCAGTTTTCCCGAGCATTTAGACAAAGCTCAGGTACAAGCATTCTTGGGACTTCTAAATTATCTTAACAGCTTTTATCCCAATGCAGGAGAAGACCGATTCATCTTGCAGGAATTATTACAAAAGAAAAGAGTTTTCAAATGGGAAAAGCAACATACAGAAGCTGTCCAAAAAATTAAGGCAAAAGTCTCTTGTTTGCCAGAACTTCACATTCCTAAGTCTCAGGAAATGAAAGTTTATACTGATGCATCTGACCTCTCATGGGGAGGAGTACTTGTGTCAGTTGTAGATAATATAGAGTTTGTGTGTGAGTTTGCCTCTGGTGTGTTTAGTAAAGATGTACTGAAATGGATTTCCTCAGATAAGGAAATCTATGCTGTAAAGAAATGTTTGGAAAAATTCATGCTAAAATTATTACATCTGCCACATTTTATTATTGTAACTGACTGCACCCGATTTTTATCTTTCCGAGAAAAGGATCATGGAAGGAAAGATGGTCGCGGTAAATATGTCAGGTGGCAAGCATTTTTCCACCAGTTTAATTTTTCAGTACACCATATAGAAGGTAAGAACAATATAATAGCTGATTGGCTTAGCAGAAATCCTTCTGCTACTCTTATGAATCGACCTGCTCCAGCACCTGGATTCAATTTAACAAGGATATTGAATCAAGCCTTTGATTCTTTAAATATGCTGATCCAGGAACAAATCATGCAAGAAGGACTGCATCCTAGATGCACAAGAATTTCTCATGCTGCTTCTCTTGATCTTCAGATGTCTGCTGCAGTTCGTATTCAAGCAGACCGCAGAAACAATCATGGAATTATTTTCATTGACAGGCTAAACAGTGAATATTTGTTCAATCAATTCACTGATTTACTCAAGCGTCCACTCTGGACATGGCACATCAAGATAAGATCAGCCCATAATGAACATCTTTACAGATGGGTTGCTCGCTATGGTCCTCACCGAATACACGAACAACAAAATCATAGTCAAGACACTGTGGTTCATACAATTATTCGGCGACAACTTGAGTGGGAATCTCATTTCCACTGCAGACCACGTCACATGCCATGTGACAGGGGTCCATGCCAACATTGGTACGTTCGGAGTACATTTCAGATAAGATGCCTGTTCCAGCCCATTTCTGAAGATGACCTTTTTGATGAAGCGGAAGCCATGTTGGGCCCACAACCTATGGGTTCATCATCATCATCACCGACTCATCTGTCCGATGGTGGGTCCAATAGCATCTCTTTGTAGCCACAGCTGTAAAGCATGATGAGATAGACACCGCCTTGCTAGTTGGCAGGCAGGACCTCTCAAATGCTATATATAGGGGTTAGTTCTTAGTAGTAGATCATCGAAAAATATTCATCGAAAATATTGAGTGTGAATATCTAGTAGCCTTGAAAACAAAGTATGCTCTTCACTTGCCCTTCTCGAAGGAACCTGTGAATCAGAAATATTTCAAGGATATTGTAATAGTGTGAGATTTGTAAGTGTGAAGTTTTTATAATAGTGAAGCCGTAGCCATTCGGCCCCTGCCTACTATCGCAGGATTCTACTCAAAGATCTGAAGAAATTCCGCCAAGGAGCCCGTCTACTGACGCGATAAAAAGATAACTTTTTATCGCGTCAGTAGACGGGCTCCTTGGCGGAATTTCTTCAGATCTTTGAGTAGAATCCTGCGATAGTAGGCAGGGGCCGAATGGCTACGGCTTCACTATTATAAAAACTTCACACTTACAAATCTCACACTATTACAATATCCTTGAAATATTTATGATTCACAGGTTCCTTCGAGAAGGGCAAGTGAAGAGCATACTTTGTTTTCAAGGCTACTAGATATTCACACTCAATATTTTCGATGAATATTTTTCGATGATCTACTACTAAGAACTAACCCCTATATATAGCATTTGAGAGGTCCTGCCTGCCAACTAGCAAGGCGGTGTCTATCTCATCATGCTTTACAGCTGTGGCTACAAAGAGATGCTATTGGACCCACCGTCGGACAGATGAGTCGGTGATGATGATGATGAACCCATAGGTTGTGGGCCCAACATGGCTTCCGCTTCATCAAAAAGGTCATCTTCAGAAATGGGCTGGAACAGGCATCTTATCTGAAATGTACTCCGAACGTACCAATGTTGGCATGGACCCCTGTCACATGGCATGTGACGTGGTCTGCAGTGGAAATGAGATTCCCACTCAAGTTGTCGCCGAATAATTGTATGAACCACAGTGTCTTGACTATGATTTTGTTGTTCGTGTATTCGGTGAGGACCATAGCGAGCAACCCATCTGTAAAGATGTTCATTATGGGCTGATCTTATCTTGATGTGCCATGTCCAGAGTGGACGCTTGAGTAAATCAGTGAATTGATTGAACAAATATTCACTGTTTAGCCTGTCAATGAAAATAATTCCATGATTGTTTCTGCGGTCTGCTTGAATACGAACTGCAGCAGACATCTGAAGATCAAGAGAAGCAGCATGAGAAATTCTTGTGCATCTAGGATGCAGTCCTTCTTGCATGATTTGTTCCTGGATCAGCATATTTAAAGAATCAAAGGCTTGATTCAATATCCTTGTTAGATTGAATCCAGGTGCTGGAGCAGGTCGATTCATAAGAGTAGCAGAAGGATTTCTGCTAAGCCAATCAGCTATTATATTGTTCTTACCTTCTATATGGTGTACTGAAAAATTAAACTGGTGGAAAAATGCTTGCCACCTGACATATTTACCGCGACCATCTTTCCTTCCATGATCCTTTTCTCGGAAAGATAAAAATCGGGTGCAGTCAGTTACAATAATAAAATGTGGCAGATGTAATAATTTTAGCATGAATTTTTCCAAACATTTCTTTACAGCATAGATTTCCTTATCTGAGGAAATCCATTTCAGTACATCTTTACTAAACACACCAGAGGCAAACTCACACACAAACTCTATATTATCTACAACTGACACAAGTACTCCTCCCCATGAGAGGTCAGATGCATCAGTATAAACTTTCATTTCCTGAGACTTAGGAATGTGAAGTTCTGGCAAACAAGAGACTTTTGCCTTAATTTTTTGGACAGCTTCTGTATGTTGCTTTTCCCATTTGAAAACTCTTTTCTTTTGTAATAATTCCTGCAAGATGAATCGGTCTTCTCCTGCATTGGGATAAAAGCTGTTAAGATAATTTAGAAGTCCCAAGAATGCTTGTACCTGAGCTTTGTCTAAATGCTCGGGAAAACTGATGATCTTCTCCTTTATGTGCGGTTGTATTTGTAGTTTGGAATCTCGGATAATCATTCCGAGGAAACTACATTCTGTAGTGCATAACTGGATCTTGGTCTCAGATAGCACTATTCCTGCATCTGTAGCTAACTGCAAAAACTTGGAGAGATGAGCAGTATGTTCCTCTAAGGATCTACTGAAAACTAATATATCATCAATATATATACATAAAAATTCAGATGTCCCTTCAAAGATTTTATCCATGTGTGCCTGGTAGTAAGCAGGTGCATTCATCAGGCCGAAGGGCATAACAGTCCATTGGAAATGGCCGAATGGACAACTGAAAGCAGTCTTTTCCCGATCTGCTTCTTTAACCCTGATCTGGTAAAAACCGGATTTGCAATCAAACTGAGAGAAATATTTGCAGGCTGCAACTTTCTCTAACAGGTAGCTCTTGTCAGGGATAGGATATGGAAATGGTTTGGTGATGGCGTTCAATGGTCTGTAATTTATGACCATTCGTTTCTTTCCTCTCTTTTGTTCAGAATGTTTATTCACCATGAATGCATAGCAACAAAATGGAGAGGTAGACTTTTCAATAAAGCCATTCTTTTCAAGTTCTTGAATCTGGATTTCCATATCTGTATAGTCCTGTGCTGGGATAGGAATCTTTTTACCTATCTTCATATGCTTGCCTTCTTCAATATTTATCTCCATCTCAGTCATGGATTTAGTCCAGAATTGTTGAGGGTTTTCAGAACAGATTGTGGACTTGATAGTTTCTCCTAAGGCAATTATCTCAGCAGGAATGATTTCAGGACTTTGTGCCATAGCACTGGGGAATTGCTCTGTAGCATATATCAGTCGAGGGATTCTGAGTCTTTCATTTTCAATTGTGAACATGATGCTTTTAGCAGTAGCACCATATGGAGTATATCTATCTATGAATGAACCCCCTAACAATACATCAATAGGCATTTTATCTAGAGCAAAGAAGTCACAATGGAAGATTTTGTTTTGGATTCGCAGGGCTTGCTGATGTTTATACTTGTGGCAGACAAAACTATTACCCTGGATATCAATGCTCTTATAAGCTAGACGCTCATCAAGTGTCTCCCAATCACTTATGAGTTGTGGCTTTGCAAATGACAAAGAAGCACCAGTATCAACTTGTGCATCTACTAGTCTACCATTAATTTCTAATGTAAAGAACTGCGCAAATCTGCCATTTATGAAATGATTCAGATATGCTGGTTGAGGCAGTTCTAAGGAAGGGATACTAGTACATACCAGTTTCTGCCTTCCTGGATCTTGAATGATGGTAGGTTCTTCATAGATGTCGTCTGGTAGCTCTGGCTCAGCTTCTTCTTCTTGCTGATTACTGCATTCTCCTTCGGGGCAGTAATCTTGGTCGGAATAGAAGATACTCCCGACATCATCTTCTTGTTCATAGCCGTCATCCCAAGTGGGATCTGCTGCAATGACTGGTTCTTCTGCAGGCATGATCTGCTCCCAGATGGGTTCTCTAATTTCTTTTGCAGGCTCTCTGGATGTAAACTTATTCTTCAGCCAGGAGTCGCTCGGCTTGAACTGACTTGGATATTGCACAGGAGGATTCTGCATTCTGTGCATTGTAGGTGGCTGCCTTGGTTGAGAGGGCTGTCTCCCTCTGGATGACTCTCCTCTGATAAAACCTCTTCCTCTGGGTTTTACTGGTCTTTCAGGTACTTCATGATGGTCTCTTGACCAGGGACCATAAGCCTCATATGTCTGATTAGAATATCGTGGCCGATACGGTCTGGATCCTCTGGAACCTCTCTGCATGTTTGTCATTGGCTGTTCGAGTTCATCTGCAAGAGATTCTAATTCAGCTGCATCTTCGTCGTCGGATGCTTCATCAGGAAGGTCTTCTAAAACAGGTTCAAAAATGTCATCCTGTAAGTAGAGATCTTCTTCGGCATCTATTACATCCCACCACGCTGCTGCGTTGGAGGAGAAAACAGCTTTAACTGCGGGATTCTTACAAGAGCAGTTAGGCGCAATATGACCGGGTTTGCGGCAAATAAAACAGATAGGCTGTTTGGATGGAGGTCGGGCAGACTGGCGTTTGCGGAGGAAACGCTGAGGAGGCGCATAGGAATGGCGCTTGGGAAAGGAGCGGCGCTTGAAAGAAAGGCGGCGGCGACGCTGCTTTTGATGCTTGCGGGGTTGCACATAAGGGCGACACCCGAAAGGAGCTATCTCCGGAAATAGTGGAGCAATGGCTGCGGCTTGATGCTTGCTAAGTTTCTGGATTGATTTCGTTTCTGAGACTAACATCATAATTTGCTGTTGAGTGAAATCAATTAGATCAGAGAGTGCAAGATTGGAAAGTTCAAGACCTTTCAAATCTAGATATGCTAGGACCCTATCAATAAGATTGTAAGGCATAGCATGCAGAAACTTCATTTTTATCTCAGTGGAGGTATGACATTGACTTTCATAGGCAAGCTTTCTGAATTGCATTGCAAAGGGTTGGAACTGCTTAAGATCACAGAGTTCCATCTTCATCAGCCATTTCTTTGTTTCTAGCTGCCGGTTAGCGGCAGGAGGAGCAAACTCATCAATGAGCAATTTGTACAAGGCATTCAATGAGTCAGTCTGGTTATGTACAAGAGCGTATTGCTGGTCAACTGGGATGCTATCCCACCAATGGTTAGTAATACCCCAAAGATATTTGACAGCAAAACAAGTGGTGCCAACTTGGTCAAGATGGGCTTGGACAGCAAGGACACGCATTGTATTGCACCATCCAGCGATTTCATTCAGGGGATTTAACAAATCATCTATGTTAAGATACCATGGCTGTAAGTGTACATGGGTACGCTGCATGAGGGAATGACCATGGGATTTCTTGGTTGCAGAAAAAGACTGACCAAAAGAAACTGAACAAAAAGGTCTGGATGAAGATTCAGCTTTCTGGTCTTCTTTAGACAACCAACTAAGACTATCTTCTAGATTGTCGATCTTAGAATCAATTGATTCTACTTTCTTCTGTATTTTATTTACAACTTCTTTGATTTCAATAACATCTCTACATAAATCATCAAAATTTTCAGAGAGATGTGTATTAAATCTGGAGACATAATTCCTCTGCTTGAATTCATTGGAGGTATTTTCATATGCAGCAGCAAAATAATGAACAGTACCTGCGGCATGTCGATGGACTCCCTTGGCTGGTGGCCATCTTCCTCCTCGATAGAGAGTAACCGTGTCTTCAGTAAAGAATTCAATACTGTCTTCTCTTGGAAGACTCATGAGAGTATGTGGGAAATCTGTTCCCAAATTTACTTCTTCATCTTCAATTAGTATATGACCATGTTTGACAGATCTACGGGATGAGGTCGTAGATGGTCTTGTAGGAGAACTCTGGGTAGATCTCATGGATAACGATCTAGGCAATATATTTACAGATTTTCCATCACTCTGGTGGACAGTGGCTTGACTTTTAAGCTTTGGTGAGACATGTTTGAGCCAATCTAACTTCCATTCAGCAGGTATTTCTACAGACTCAATATGTCCTGGTTGTAATTGTACAGTACCACTAAGTCTTCTTGCCAGAGGCAGGTTTTCTAGGATCTTAGGGTGGTTTGTGTTGGTCATACTATACAAAACTGAAATGTTTACAGTAGCATACTGGAATTCTCCGAACATTTCTAGACCATACACTGAAGTAAATAAACCCCAACAATCAAGAGATCCATTTTTCACTTCTTTACATCCTTTGTCGCGGACTGCGACTGATAGATTTGGACAAAATTCAAAACATATTTCTTTATCGTCATTAAGACGACCTAGACTAGATAACTGACATGAATGTTTAAAATTAACTTGTCTTCTGTCACACAAGGCTAGATACATAACTGGTTTTACATTTGACGGGATCAATGGCTTAATGTAAATGCGAATGAGACCAAAATGGACAAATTTGACATCCTTATGTGATCTGATATACAAAATTTCTGGTTCGGGTAATAAAGGAAGCAAATTAGTCTGGAAAGACTTCTTGGGCTGATAGTTTAGATTAAGCTCGACAGACTTTATCCTGGGCTTTACAAAGGATAGATATGTACTATTGTATAAAAACTTTGACTTTACTAACTCAGCTTGTTTGTATACACTTGAAGCTTTTAAAGCCGGAGGCTTGAACAAACTGGATTCCTTTTCAAGATCTGTGTCAGTTATAGTAATATCAAGGCAATCGGATAACTGATCTGGGATAAAAGGAGGCATTTCATACATTCCTTCTAGTTCAGATTCATTCATTACTTCTACGGTAGATGTGGAAGGGATTTTCCCGAATTCCATTGTGGGGAGAGAAGGTTCTGGTATGCGAGCAATTTCTGGATAGGGAATAAGTGTGCAGAGATAAAAACGGCCTATGACAATTTGATAAAACGGCCTGAGACTCGATGCAAAGTTTCCCAAAGAAAATTGACAAAGCAAAGAACTCCTTCAAATCAGATCCACGGAAAGAGGGAAATAAATCACAACTTACAGAGAAAGATCAGAATGATTATGAACTGATATCGTTAATTTGGCTCTGATACCAAACTTTTTATCGCCCGTCTACGAGCGACTCCTGGCTGAAGAATAAGTTTACATCCAGAGAGCCTGCAAAAGAAATTAGAGAACCCATCTGGGAGCAGATCATGCCTGCAGAAGAACCAGTCATTGCAGCAGATCCCACTTGGGATGACGGCTATGAACAAGAAGATGATGTCGGGAGTATCTTCTATTCCGACCAAGATTACTGCCCCGAAGGAGAATGCAGTAATCAGCAAGAAGAAGAAGCTGAGCCAGAGCTACCAGACGACATCTATGAAGAACCTACCATCATTCAAGATCCAGGAAGACAGAAACTGGTATGTACTAGTATACCTTCCTTAGAACTGCCTCAACCAGCATATCTGAATCATCTCATAAATGGCAGATTTGCGCAGTTCTTTACATTAGAAATTAATGGTAGACTAGTAGATGCACAAGTTGATACTGGTGCTTCTTTGTCATTTGCAAAGCCACAACTCATAAGTGATTGGGAGACACTTGATGAGCGTCTAGCTTATAAGAGCATTGATATCCAGGGTAATAGTTTTGTCTGCCACAAGTATAAACATCAGCAAGCCCTGCGAATCCAAAACAAAATCTTCCATTGTGACTTCTTTGCTCTAGATAAAATGCCTATTGATGTATTGTTAGGGGGTTCATTCATAGATAGATATACTCCATATGGTGCTACTGCTAAAAGCATCATGTTCACAATTGAAAATGAAAGACTCAGAATCCCTCGACTGATATATGCTACAGAGCAATTCCCCAGTGCTATGGCACAAAGTCCTGAAATCATTCCTGCTGAGATAATTGCCTTAGGAGAAACTATCAAGTCCACAATCTGTTCTGAAAACCCTCAACAATTCTGGACTAAATCCATGCCTGAGATGGAGATAAATATTGAAGAAGGCAAGCATATGAAGATAGGTAAAAAGATTCCTATCCCAGCACAGGACTATACAGATATGGAAATCCAGATTCAAGAACTTGAAAAGAATGGCTTTATTGAAAAGTCTACCTCTCCATTTTGTTGCTATGCATTCATGGTGAATAAACATTCTGAACAAAAGAGAGGAAAGAAACGAATGGTCATAAATTACAGACCATTGAACGCCATCACCAAACCATTTCCATATCCTATCCCTGACAAGAGCTACCTGTTAGAGAAAGTTGCAGCCTGCAAATATTTCTCTCAGTTTGATTGCAAATCCGGTTTTTACCAGATCAGGGTTAAAGAAGCAGATCGGGAAAAGACTGCTTTCAGTTGTCCATTCGGCCATTTCCAATGGACTGTTATGCCCTTCGGCCTGATGAATGCACCTGCTTACTACCAGGCACACATGGATAAAATCTTTGAAGGGACATCTGAATTTTTATGTATATATATTGATGATATATTAGTTTTCAGTATATCCTTAGAGGAACATACTGCTCATCTCTCCAAGTTTTTGCAGTTAGCTACAGATGCAGGAATAGTGCTATCTGAGACCAAGATCCAGTTATGCACTACAGAATGTAGTTTCCTCGGAATGATTATCCGAGATTCCAAACTACAAATACAACCGCACATAAAGGAGAAGATCATCAGTTTTCCCGAGCATTTAGACAAAGCTCAGGTACAAGCATTCTTGGGACTTCTAAATTATCTTAACAGCTTTTATCCCAATGCAGGAGAAGACCGATTCATCTTGCAGGAATTATTACAAAAAAAAAGAGTTTTCAAATGGGAAAAGCAACATACAGAAGCTGTCCAAAAAATTAAGGCAAAAGTCTCTTGTTTGCCAGAACTTCACATTCCTAAGTCTCAGGAAATGAAAGTTTATACTGATGCATCTGACCTCTCATGGGGAGGAGTACTTGTGTCAGTTGTAGATAATATAGAGTTTGTGTGTGAGTTTGCCTCTGGTGTGTTTAGTAAAGATGTACTGAAATGGATTTCCTCAGATAAGGAAATCTATGCTGTAAAGAAATGTTTGGAAAAATTCATGCTAAAATTATTACATCTGCCACATTTTATTATTGTAACTGACTGCACCCGATTTTTATCTTTCCGAGAAAAGGATCATGGAAGGAAAGATGGTCGCGGTAAATATGTCAGGTGGCAAGCATTTTTCCACCAGTTTAATTTTTCAGTACACCATATAGAAGGTAAGAACAATATAATAGCTGATTGGCTTAGCAGAAATCCTTCTGCTACTCTTATGAATCGACCTGCTCCAGCACCTGGATTCAATTTAACAAGGATATTGAATCAAGCCTTTGATTCTTTAAATATGCTGATCCAGGAACAAATCATGCAAGAAGGACTGCATCCTAGATGCACAAGAATTTCTCATGCTGCTTCTCTTGATCTTCAGATGTCTGCTGCAGTTCGTATTCAAGCAGACCGCAGAAACAATCATGGAATTATTTTCATTGACAGGCTAAACAGTGAATATTTGTTCAATCAATTCACTGATTTACTCAAGCGTCCACTCTGGACATGGCACATCAAGATAAGATCAGCCCATAATGAACATCTTTACAGATGGGTTGCTCGCTATGGTCCTCACCGAATACACGAACAACAAAATCATAGTCAAGACACTGTGGTTCATACAATTATTCGGCGACAACTTGAGTGGGAATCTCATTTCCACTGCAGACCACGTCACATGCCATGTGACAGGGGTCCATGCCAACATTGGTACGTTCGGAGTACATTTCAGATAAGATGCCTGTTCCAGCCCATTTCTGAAGATGACCTTTTTGATGAAGCGGAAGCCATGTTGGGCCCACAACCTATGGGTTCATCATCATCATCACCGACTCATCTGTCCGATGGTGGGTCCAATAGCATCTCTTTGTAGCCACAGCTGTAAAGCATGATGAGATAGACACCGCCTTGCTAGTTGGCAGGCAGGACCTCTCAAATGCTATATATAGGGGTTAGTTCTTAGTAGTAGATCATCGAAAAATATTCATCGAAAATATTGAGTGTGAATATCTAGTAGCCTTGAAAACAAAGTATGCTCTTCACTTGCCCTTCTCGAAGGAACCTGTGAATCAGAAATATTTCAAGGATATTGTAATAGTGTGAGATTTGTAAGTGTGAAGTTTTTATAATAGTGAAGCCGTAGCCATTCGGCCCCTGCCTACTATCGCAGGATTCTACTCAAAGATCTGAAGAAATTCCGCCAAGGAGCCCGTCTACTGACGCGATAAAAAGATTGGTATCAGAGCAATTCCCCAGTGCTATGGCACAAAGTCCTGAAATCATTCCTGCTGAGATAATTGCCTTAGGAGAAACTATCAAGTCCACAATCTGTTCTGAAAACCCTCAACAATTCTGGACTAAATCCATGCCTGAGATGGAGATAAATATTGAAGAAGGCAAGCATATGAAGATAGGTAAAAAGATTCCTATCCCAGCACAGGACTATACAGATATGGAAATCCAGATTCAAGAACTTGAAAAGAATGGCTTTATTGAAAAGTCTACCTCTCCATTTTGTTGCTATGCATTCATGGTGAATAAACATTCTGAACAAAAGAGAGGAAAGAAACGAATGGTCATAAATTACAGACCATTGAACGCCATCACCAAACCATTTCCATATCCTATCCCTGACAAGAGCTACCTGTTAGAGAAAGTTGCAGCCATTGCTCCACTATTTCCGGAGATAGCTCCTTTCGGGTGTCGCCCTTATGTGCAACCCCGCAAGCATCAAAAGCAGCGTCGCCGCCGCCTTTCTTTCAAGCGCCGCTCCTTTCCCAAGCGCCATTCCTATGCGCCTCCTCAGCGTTTCCTCCGCAAACGCCAGTCTGCTCGACCTCCATCCAAACAGCCTATCTGTTTTATTTGCCGCAAACCCGGTCATATTGCGCCTAACTGCTCTTGTAAGAATCCCGCAGTTAAAGCTGTTTTCTCCTCCAACGCAGCAGCGTGGTGGGAAGTAATAGATGCCGAAGAAGATCTCTACTTACAGGATGACATTTTTGAACCTGTTTTAGAAGACCTTCCTGATGAAGCATCCGACGACGAAGATGCAGCTGAATTAGAATCTCTTGCAGATGAACTCGAACAGCCAATGACAAACATGCAGAGAGGTTCCAGAGGATCCAGACCGTATCGGCCACGATATTCTAATCAGACATATGAGGCTTATGGTCCCTGGTCAAGAGACCATCATGAAGTACCTGAAAGACCAGTAAAACCCAGAGGAAGAGGTTTTATCAGAGGAGAGTCATCCAGAGGGAGACAGCCCTCTCAACCAAGGCAGCCACCTACAATGCACAGAATGCAGAATCCTCCTGTGCAATATCCAAGTCAGTTCAAGCCGAGCGACTCCTGGCTGAAGAATAAGTTTACATCCAGAGAGCCTGCAAAAGAAATTAGAGAACCCATCTGGGAGCAGATCATGCCTGCAGAAGAACCAGTCATTGCAGCAGATCCCACTTGGGATGACGGCTATGAACAAGAAGATGATGTCGGGAGTATCTTCTATTCCGACCAAGATTACTGCCCCGAAGGAGAATGCAGTAATCAGCAAGAAGAAGAAGCTGAGCCAGAGCTACCAGACGACATCTATGAAGAACCTACCATCATTCAAGATCCAGGAAGGCAGAAACTGGTATGTACTAGTATCCCTTCCTTAGAACTGCCTCAACCAGCATATCTGAATCATCTCATAAATGGCAGATTTGCGCAGTTCTTTACATTAGAAATTAATGGTAGACTAGTAGATGCACAAGTTGATACTGGTGCTTCTTTGTCATTTGCAAAGCCACAACTCATAAGTGATTGGGAGACACTTGATGAGCGTCTAGCTTATAAGAGCATTGATATCCAGGGTAATAGTTTTGTCTGCCACAAGTATAAACATCAGCAAGCCCTGCGAATCCAAAACAAAATCTTCCATTGTGACTTCTTTGCTCTAGATAAAATGCCTATTGATGTATTGTTAGGGGGTTCATTCATAGATAGATATACTCCATATGGTGCTACTGCTAAAAGCATCATGTTCACAATTGAAAATGAAAGACTCAGAATCCCTCGACTGATATATTAGTTTTCAGTAGATCCTTAGAGGAACATACTGCTCATCTCTCCAAGTTTTTGCAGTTAGCTACAGATGCAGGAATAGTGCTATCTGAGACCAAGATCCAGTTATGCACTACAGAATGTAGTTTCCTCGGAATGATTATCCGAGATTCCAAACTACAAATACAACCGCACATAAAGGAGAAGATCATCAGTTTTCCCGAGCATTTAGACAAAGCTCAGGTACAAGCATTCTTGGGACTTCTAAATTATCTTAACAGCTTTTATCCCAATGCAGGAGAAGACCGATTCATCTTGCAGGAATTATTACAAAAGAAAAGAGTTTTCAAATGGGAAAAGCAACATACAGAAGCTGTCCAAAAAATTAAGGCAAAAGTCTCTTGTTTGCCAGAACTTCACATTCCTAAGTCTCAGGAAATGAAAGTTTATACTGATGCATCTGACCTCTCATGGGGAGGAGTACTTGTGTCAGTTGTAGATAATATAGAGTTTGTGTGTGAGTTTGCCTCTGGTGTGTTTAGTAAAGATGTACTGAAATGGATTTCCTCAGATAAGGAAATCTATGCTGTAAAGAAATGTTTGGAAAAATTCATGCTAAAATTATTACATCTGCCACATTTTATTATTGTAACTGACTGCACCCGATTTTTATCTTTCCGAGAAAAGGATCATGGAAGGAAAGATGGTCGCGGTAAATATGTCAGGTGGCAAGCATTTTTCCACCAGTTTAATTTTTCAGTACACCATATAGAAGGTAAGAACAATATAATAGCTGATTGGCTTAGCAGAAATCCTTCTGCTACTCTTATGAATCGACCTGCTCCAGCACCTGGATTCAATTTAACAAGGATATTGAATCAAGCCTTTGATTCTTTAAATATGCTGATCCAGGAACAAATCATGCAAGAAGGACTGCATCCTAGATGCACAAGAATTTCTCATGCTGCTTCTCTTGATCTTCAGATGTCTGCTGCAGTTCGTATTCAAGCAGACCGCAGAAACAATCATGGAATTATTTTCATTGACAGGCTAAACAGTGAATATTTGTTCAATCAATTCACTGATTTACTCAAGCGTCCACTCTGGACATGGCACATCAAGATAAGATCAGCCCATAATGAACATCTTTACAGATGGGTTGCTCGCTATGGTCCTCACCGAATACACGAACAACAAAATCATAGTCAAGACACTGTGGTTCATACAATTATTCGGCGACAACTTGAGTGGGAATCTCATTTCCACTGCAGACCACGTCACATGCCATGTGACAGGGGTCCATGCCAACATTGGTACGTTCGGAGTACATTTCAGATAAGATGCCTGTTCCAGCCCATTTCTGAAGATGACCTTTTTGATGAAGCGAAAGCCATGTTGGGCCCACAACCTATGGGTTCATCATCATCATCACCGACTCATCTGTCCGATGGTGGGTCCAATAGCATCTCTTTGTAGCCACAGCTGTAAAGCATGATGAGATAGACACCGCCTTGCTAGTTGGCAGGCAGGACCTCTCAAATGCTATATATAGGGGTTAGTTCTTAGTAGTAGATCATCGAAAAATATTCATCGAAAATATTGAGTGTGAATATCTAGTAGCCTTGAAAACAAAGTATGCTCTTCACTTGCCCTTCTCGAAGGAACCTGTGAATCAGAAATATTTCAAGGATATTGTAATAGTGTGAGATTTGTAAGTGTGAAGTTTTTATAATAGTGAAGCCGTAGCCATTCGGCCCCTGCCTACTATCGCAGGATTCTACTCAAAGATCTGAAGAAATTCCGCCAAGGAGCCCGTCTACTGACGCGATAAAAAGATCTGATACCAATCTTTTTATCTCAGTGGAGGTATGACATTGACTTTCATAGGCAAGCTTTCTGAATTGCATTGCAAAGGGTTGGAACTGCTTAAGATCACAGAGTTCCATCTTCATCAGCCATTTCTTTGTTTCTAGCTGCCGGTTAGCGGCAGGAGGAGCAAACTCATCAATGAGCAATTTGTACAAGGCATTCAATGAGTCAGTCTGGTTATGTACAAGAGCGTATTGCTGGTCAACTGGGATGCTATCCCACCAATGGTTAGTAATACCCCAAAGATATTTGACAGCAAAACAAGTGGTGCCAACTTGGTCAAGATGGGCTTGGACAGCAAGGACACGCATTGTATTGCACCATCCAGCGATTTCATTCAGGGGATTTAACAAATCATCTATGTTAAGATACCATGGCTGTAAGTGTACATGGGTACGCTGCATGAGGGAATGACCATGGGATTTCTTGGTTGCAGAAAAAGACTGACCAAAAGAAACTGAACAAAAAGGTCTGGATGAAGATTCAGCTTTCTGGTCTTCTTTAGACAACCAACTAAGACTATCTTCTAGATTGTCGATCTTAGAATCAATTGATTCTACTTTCTTCTGTATTTTATTTACAACTTCTTTGATTTCAATAACATCTCTACATAAATCATCAAAATTTTCAGAGAGATGTGTATTAAATCTGGAGACATAATTCCTCTGCTTGAATTCATTGGAGGTATTTTCATATGCAGCAGCAAAATAATGAACAGTACCTGCGGCATGTCGATGGACTCCCTTGGCTGGTGGCCATCTTCCTCCTCGATAGAGAGTAACCGTGTCTTCAGTAAAGAATTCAATACTGTCTTCTCTTGGAAGACTCATGAGAGTATGTGGGAAATCTGTTCCCAAATTTACTTCTTCATCTTCAATTAGTATATGACCATGTTTGACAGATCTACGGGATGAGGTCGTAGATGGTCTTGTAGGAGAACTCTGGGTAGATCTCATGGATAACGATCTAGGCAATATATTTACAGATTTTCCATCACTCTGGTGGACAGTGGCTTGACTTTTAAGCTTTGGTGAGACATGTTTGAGCCAATCTAACTTCCATTCAGCAGGTATTTCTACAGACTCAATATGTCCTGGTTGTAATTGTACAGTACCACTAAGTCTTCTTGCCAGAGGCAGGTTTTCTAGGATCTTAGGGTGGTTTGTGTTGGTCATACTATACAAAACTGAAATTTTTACAGTAGCATACTGGAATTCTCCGAACATTTCTAGACCATACACTGAAGTAAATAAACCCCAACAATCAAGAGATCCATTTTTCACTTCTTTACATCCTTTGTCGCGGACTGCGACTGATAGATTTGGACAAAATTCAAAACATATTTCTTTATCGTCATTAAGACGACCTAGACTAGATAACTGACATGAATGTTTAAAATTAACTTGTCTTCTGTCACACAAGGCTAGATACATAACTGGTTTTACATTTGACGGGATCAATGGCTTAATGTAAATGCGAATGAGACCAAAATGGACAAATTTGACATCCTTATGTGATCTGATATACAAAATTTCTGGTTCGGGTAATAAAGGAAGCAAATTAGTCTGGAAAGACTTCTTGGGCTGATAGTTTAGATTAAGCTCGACAGACTTTATCCTGGGCTTTACAAAGGATAGATATGTACTATTGTATAAAAACTTTGACTTTACTAACTCAGCTTGTTTGTATACACTTGAAGCTTTTAAAGCCGGAGGCTTGAACAAACTGGATTCCTTTTCAAGATCTGTGTCAGTTACAGTAATATCAAGGCAATCGGATAACTGATCTGGGATAAAAGGAGGCATTTCATACATTCCTTCTAGTTCAGATTCATTCATTACTTCTACGGTAGATGTGGAAGGGATTTTCCCGAATTCCATTGTGGGGAGAGAAGGTTCTGGTATGCGAGCAATTTCTGGATAGGGAATAAGTGTGCAGAGATAAAAACGGCCTATGACAATTTGATAAAACGGCCTGAGACTCGATGCAAAGTTTCCCAAAGAAAATTGACAAAGCAAAGAACTCCTTCAAATCAGATCCACGGAAAGAGGGAAATAAATCACAACTTACAGAGAAAGATCAGAATGATTATGAACTGATATCGTTAATTGGGCTCTGATACCAATCTTTTTATCGCGTCAGTAGACGGGCTCCTTGGCGGAATTTCTTCAGATCTTTGAGTAGAATCCTGCGATAGTAGGCAGGGGCCGAATGGCTACGGCTTCACTATTATAAAAACTTCACACTTACAAATCTCACACTATTACAATATCCTTGAAATATTTCTGATTCACAGGTTCCTTCGAGAAGGGCAAGTGAAGAGCATACTTTGTTTTCAAGGCTACTAGATATTCACACTCAATATTTTCGATGAATATATATTGAATAATATAACATACAACATATTATATTTACTATAATATATTCAAGTATAACTCAGTGAATAAGAGATAATTTTGACATGGAGAACAAAGACTACACATTAATCTATAGCATGGATAAACGAAAGCTACAAGATAGGCTATGAAATCTCACTGAGTTATACTTGAATATATTATAGTAAATATAATATGTTGTATGTTATATTATTCAATATATATATATATATATATATATATATATATATATATATATATATATATATATATATATATATATATATATATATATCACCGTTGCATTAGGAGAGAGTATGCAAAATTTGGTGGGGATTTGAACCCAACTCCACCATACAACTTTAAATTAGTAGCGCTTTGTACTCCTAGTGGTAGTTTTACCTCTTCTTCATATACCAAATAAAGAGAAATGTTCACTATTATTATGAATACAATCATTATTGTTGGCGTTACTAAGAGATATAATGGAAAAAACTTGGAAATATTTGTATCCATATTTATTTGTATATTACATCTTGCATCTATATCTATTTATATATAGCAGTTTTATGTTACCTTGAATTCTTTCACCACTTTCATGTATTGTATGGTCTTGCCCTTGTCTACCACTTCTTGACTGTTCAAGCTCGCATCGAATTATGATGTCTAATTCATGCACAACCCATTGTCATGCCATATGAAATAACACACTACCTCCTTTTCGACCATCACCTCCACTAGAAATATCAAATTATTGTTACTTAACATTTCGTTCATAAAATATGAATTTGAAAATATTTGTATCCATATCTATTTGTATATGGTATCCTGCATCCACATCTATTTGTATATAGTAGTTTTATGCCACCTTGAATTCTTTCACCGCTTTCATGTATTGTATGGTCTTGCCCTTGTCTACCACTTATTGATTGTTCAAGCTCGCAGTGAATTGTGATGTCTCATCCATGTGAAACCCATTGTCACATCATATGAAGTAACACAATACCTCCTTTTCAACCATCACCTTGACTAGAAATATCAAATTATTGTTACTGAATGCTTCGTGCATAAAATGTGAAATGATTCTAGCAATCATTGGTTTCACGTGCATTACTCCTACTGTTTACATTATTTCACTTACAAAACCCCACTTTACCAAAAACGAAATATTATATCCCTTTCGACATAACCTTGCACCTTTGGGGTAACTGTCTTATGATGATGGGTAAGAAAAGTACTCAAATTCAGATAGATCACACTAGAGAAGTAATTATTTTTGGTTTGCTTATGTTTATAATTTAAAATGATTGTGAGTTTTATTTTCTCATGTATACACCATAATACACTCTAAAGTTGAAGTTAAATATATGTCTCATTAAGAAAAGATTGTGACTATGAGATATGATCTCAAACAACTTTATGCCACTACTTACAAGATCATTTTATGTGGCATTTTATTAATTATACACCACATTCTAATTTTTGATGTGTTATTTCCATTTCCATCTCATTACAAAACCCTATGTTTTAACACATGAAGTGAGCTTAGTATCTATAAATATGAAGTTATGTCATCCCAATCAGTAAAAAATAGTCTTAACATCATTTTTGTTTATTTTCATATCCATATGAGTTGTTTAATGTCATGTTTGAATAAAAAATATTTTTTTGCTTCCTTTACTATTTTTTATTATTTGTAGAGTTGTTAAGAATAAATCTGAGTTCTCGCTTTGTAAACCATTTTCAATATATGATATCCAAAATAATAAGTATATATTGAATATAAATTTTATTTTTCTTAAAAAATTATTGTTGTTACAACATGGTATGATTATAAAGGTGTTGGAGATATTATGAACATGCCCATTCATTAGGATTTCCTTAATAATTTATTTTAAACCACTCAGTTTAAATTTGGTATTTTTTTGTTATGTACAAAGTCTAACATAGTGGAAGAGAACATAGAAAAGGGCCATAATTTTAAAATTATGTTAGTGTTTTGGGTGAAGAGAAGAAACTCTCAAGAAACACGGTTGGCATAAGTAAGTATATTTATATTTCCTTGTTTAGGCTATGAATCCTTTTAATTTTTAGTACATAAAAAAATTCAACTTTATTTTCCACTCGTAATATAAATATAAGCATCTCAATTTTTCCGTTGCATCCACAAGTCACCTCCCTTTTCATTCCACAAAGTCTTGAAGATTATAGCCCATACTATTTCAAATACAATATATAAGGAATGTAAAAGATATTTTAATAGGCAATTTTCATTTTCAATTGATTAATTCATATTAAATGTTGGGTAGTTAAATTTTTTCTCAAAAAAATATATTTTCAAATACTATTATATAAAGTTATTGTATTTACAATATTATTTTTCCAAAATTAATTTGCAATATGTGTGTGTGATTGAAAAATATTTACAAACATAATGCTTGTTAGTGATTTTTTTAATCAATGTTTATCCTTAAATTTAGTAGTTTTCATCCCTACCCAATGTCACTTGTGATTTTACAATCGTTGAAGAGTTTTACTGATGTAGGGGCATCTTAAGAATGCCAAAAAGTGAACTTGGAAGTGAGTGAAATTTGAATGGGAGTCCTTTAGAAGTTTTCCCACCTTTTTGTAATTTGAATTTTCAAATGTCTAATGAGGGATTAAGAGTGCTCTAGGTGGGTTAAGTGAGTAATAAAGGTTTGTGATTATCGAATAATGTTGTAAAACACCTTTTGTAGTCTCATAAAGGTCATAAAGTTATTTTGAGTCATATGTCATTGTTGATTATGTGAAGTGGCAGATAGTGTGATGATCACCCTACGTGGGTTTTAGAGAAAATAGAAGTTTCTTGTTTCAAGAAACAGTTATAGAATCTTGTTTTAGAGTCTAATTGATACTAGAAAGGTGGTAGAATGGGTAGTAGTCCATATGAATGATAGGAGGAAGAGAAATAGGGGTTGTGAACTAGAAATTTGACTCAAGAGAGGTGTTAGTATCTTGTTAGTGTCAAAATGAAATCAATTTAAAAAACCAACACACTAGCTAACATACATCTCTAGGTCTAGTTACTTGGTTGAGCTTAGTTAACAATACTAGAATGGAAACACAAGTAAAACATGAAAGAGAACAAAGCTTTCACTTCCCTTGAATGCTCCAAATTAGCTTGTAGTAGTGGGTTGTTCGACTTGTGCTCATGAAGTCTTCATCAAAGGAGGCTTGGATATCTCCTCTTCTCCTTGGCACCTTGTGGCTTTGGCTTGGCTTGGCTCAATATTTGGACATTATAACACTACATTGCATGAAGCTTTGGAATCAATTTAAAATTATAAATTTGGCATAAAATAGCATAAAATTCAATAGGCAATGCCTCCTATTCATAGATTTTTGGAATGGTTTAAGGATCAACCATGACCGTCCATCTCAAGATTGAGATGTGTGGCCATGAATAAATCCAAATATAAAATTTATTTTATAAATATTCTCATTAATATTTGAGATATAGGGTATTGAATAGGCATGGAGGGTCTTAATGAGGCATGGAGGGTCTTAATGAGGCATGGGAGACCCATAATCCTGATATTTTATGTATTTATGACTTATAGATGTCACTCCATATGATGATGTCACATGATGATGTAGTTAATAGAAATCAATTTTCAATAAATATTTATTCAACAAGTTACATAAAAAATTAACTTAAGACCATAATTTGGTTTAATTAGCCTAAAACATGATTAGTCAACTTTAGTACAAATTTTGGCTCTTGGTGCACAAATTAATCAAATTGGTCAAAATATCTTTTTATTGGTCTAAAATTTGACTAAATTAGAATTAGAAGTCAATGTCAGATATGTTGGATCCGCTATCCCATTTAAGATGTTACCAATACCAAATAATAAAGGCACATGTCTCGTGCAAGAGATTTGACAGAAAAAAAAAATCTAGGGCACCCAGGTGCAAAATTGGTAATTTGACTCAAAATAATCTGATCAAAGTTAGTTGGCCCATAAATTGCATTGCCCCATTTAATGATACTCTAGCCAAAATTAGCATTTGAATATATCAATTTCAACTCATTTAATACATTTTAGTGTTTTTAGGCCAAATTATGCACTTTAGGTGAAAATTGGTCAAAAGCTTGGTTGGTGGTCATTGGTGGTCAGATTTAAGTATCTATAATTTGCCCTTATTTGGGAAGGCATTGCAAGATATAAGCACAGGAACGTCTTCTCAAAGAATGAAAAGGCCCTGCATGCCTACAATTGCAACAATGATAAACCAACTATATGATGCCCCCTCGAAAGAATGGTTGGCACAAGTAGGTTGGAAAATGGTCCCTTGATAAGAAGTAAAATGAGGGGACTAAATAAAGAAAATATTATGGGATGAAAACACAATGCTTTTAAAAAAGTAGTCAAAATCATTGAAAATGCAAGTGGGGTGGTGTATAATGGTTTGCCCAAAGGCGATTATAAGCATTGTACCTTGATAGTGGCAACATGGTATGATAACACAATGATTTGCCCAAAGATGATTATAATCATTGAGAAGATAGAGATGCCCCCGTTAGGATAGACAAACAAGATAATGTTTTCCTAGTTAGGGTAGATAAATAAGATAAAAACATGCCCCTGTTTAGGTAGGATAAGTAAATTTGGTGAGAACATAATGATTTGCCCATAGGCGGTTATAATAATTGGACCATGATTATGAAAAACATGATAAACTTGGCCGAGGATGATGTTAACTTAACATAGAGGGTAATGATGAATTGGAACAACCTACTAGTAGAGAGATGCTCGTCCAAACTAAGAAAAGTTGAAATTCTTTCATGGTTGATTACTCTGTTTGGGATATGATTGAGATTGAATCAGGATGTTAGTGCCGAGGAGATGTTGATGCCACCATTGCTGAATAGACTTATTGAAGCTGAGGTTTGTTGTAACACGTGTCGGTAGGCATCATGAAGACTTGGCTGAAATATGCATGAGGACTGACTCCCGTAATCCAATACTCAATAGAAAATAATGCACCAATGATAGAAACCATTATGAAAATGTAAACATATGAATATCGATGGATTCAAGTATAAGTGTGGGTAAGGAATTATCCAATAAACACACATAAACCGAATCAAGGCAACAGTGTTGAAAGCAAACAAACAAACAAAATAAGCAGAAACAAACAAACAAACAACGTAATAGAAACCATACAAACATTACTCGAGAAAATAGGTGACAACTTAACAAACGAACAAAATAGGGGAATAGAAGAAATGATCGGAGGTGGTTGAGCTATCTCCATATGCACTAGGCAAGTGGATGCTGTCTACATAGTTCCATGGATGTAATATCCAAAAAAATTTCAGGGCAAATGTAGTTCTCTCAAAGAATGGGAAGAATGCAATAACTAATGAAAATAAATAGAATGGATGTGATAGAAGAATAAGAATGGTCTTGCAAAATGGCAAGTACGTGAGAGCAAAAGGCTAAAAAAGATGGGAAAACTAAAAAATAAGTGATTTTCTTATAACTTAATAAGGGTTCCCAGGATCCTTAAGGCAAATAAGTGGTCAGTGTTTTTGTTATTTTTTATCAGTTTTATAATTATCTTTAGAATTTTTGAAGTATCTCAACTTGATCAAGAATGACGAGACACTAAATGGTTCAAGCTCACAAAATAGTGAGAGCGTTTAAATTTAGGTTGCTCATAAAATGGTGAGAGTGTTCAAATTTAGATTGCTCACAAAATAACGAGAGCATTCAAACTTAGATTATTCACAAAATGATGAGAGAATTCAAACTTAGGTTGCTCGTAAAATGATGAGAGCGTAGAAACTTAAAGTGCTCACAAAATGATGAGAGCGTTCAAACTTAGATTACTCACAAAATGGTGAGAGCATGGTGGAAAAGGTGACTGAGCTGACCTCAACAAGTATCGAGCACTACCTACATAGTCTTAGAGTACGACCTCAAGTCACTGTAGTTCCACCCTATAGTAGAGGAATTTGACTAGTGTAGTAGTCAATTCAAATAAAACAGGGATAGTTGGTAAAAAGACATAGTATGGCATAGGAAGTGGCAAGTTAGTATGTCAAGGCTCAATAAACAAATGTTGCCCCTACATAATGACATGGATCAATGGTACTAATTTGCCTAAAGGCAGTTATAACTAGGACATAGTGACATGAATCAATGGTACTAATTTGCCTAAAGGCAGTTATAATTAGTAGCAAGACCAATGATAAGAAATGAATAACAAATGAAGGATGCAACTGCCAAAACTTCTGTCATACTGCTCTAAAATATGATCTCTATTTGAAGTAATTGAAATAACTAATAAAATAGATTAGATTCCTCAGTGCTAAAAATGCGTAATGAATGGCAAAAACCAAGGTCAAACGGGCTAGGCTTTAGAACACATTTGGTCAATAGATCAGAATGGTAAAGTGTATAAGGCCAAAAGGATGGATAGGAATGATATTTATACAAAAAAGAATAGTGATAAAATGACATAATTGAAATGGTCCTTATAGATAATACAACATAACGCTCGAGTGTAGTACTATTTGAGGTGAATAATATTCATCGATTTAAGAAGTTCATCTCCATTTGGTGTGGCAAACTTATATGCTCTTGATCCATAATCTATAGTAATGATGAAAGGCCCTATCCAATTTGGTTTAAATTTACCTTTATGCTTCTTCTCAACTATGGTATTTTTTTGGTTTTTTTTAAGAATAAGATCACCCGCTTCAAATGTTCTATGCTTGACACGGTGATTGTAGTGGCCTATGAGTCGATTCTGATATGCCTAAAGATTGTTGAGCATAGTTATACATTTTTCATCAAGTAGGTATAGATCCTACAAGCGAGCTACTTGATAGTCGTGATCATCTAGGACATGCTTGAAAGATATGCGTAGTGAAGATAATTTAACCTCAATGAGAAGGATGACTTCAATACCATAAACAAGTGAATATGGAGTGGATCCTATGGGGGTAAGATGATTGGTACAATATTCCCAAAGGGCAGGGAATATCTGTAAGTGTCAATCATCATTGACATCATTGATAATTTTTTTGAAAATATTGATAATGGTTTTGTTTGATGCTTCAACCTAGACATTACCTTGAGGGTAACATGCTGTAAAAAAATGTTGTGTGATGTTATATTCGATACATAGCTTATTAACATCCTTGTTCTTGAATGATCCTCCATTATTAGATATAATGTCAGAGGAGATATCTTAGTGACAAATGAGATGGTTAAAGTTGAACTTGTAAATTTGCTTTCCAGTCACGTAAGTGAGGGGTATAGCTTCAACCCACTTAGTGAAATACTCAGTGGAAGTAAGGATATGTTTATGGCTATCAAATGAAGTGGGGTTGATTTTTCCAATGAAGTCAAGTCCCCATGTAGCAAATGGTCATAGTGTCAACATCAGTTTCAGAGTTTGTGCTGGGGCATGAATCAGATTAACATGCCATTGATATTTGTCACACTTCTTTACATATGCAGTTGCATCTACGTCCGTCGTGGGCCAATAATAACTAGTATACAAAATATTTTTGGATATGACTGACACATTAGAATGAACTCCACATACTCCTTGTGAACTTCTCTTAACACTAGTGTAGACTTTGCTAAAATTAAACAATGAAGCAAAGTTCCATCAAAATTGCAGTGGCAAAGGGTAGATCCAAGTAGAGTATAACAAGTGGAATGATGAATAAAGGGTTTGGTTTGTTTTTGAGATAGGTTAGGTGGTAGAACTTGGTCATGAAGGTAGTTGTAAAATTATGAGTACCAAATAAAATTAGGACCAACAATATCACAAATCATTGTAACGATTGAAAGTTCATGAACTGGTACGAACAAATTCTCAATAAGGAACTGATATTCTCTAGATTTATCTATTTGTTGAATCAGAGAACTGATAGTAGCCATGTCATCTACAGTTTTATTACTAGTCCTTGGTATATGTTTAAATTGGATATTTAAAATTTATTGTTTTAAGGTATTGACCATAGCCTTATATGGAACCAACTTGTCATCTTTGGTTTGGAAATGATCTATGACTTGATTGATGATGAACTGAGAATCACCTTAAACTTAGAGATGAGATATGTTCTAGTGTACTACCTATTGAAGTCCTATGACAAGTGCTTCATACTTGGCCTTATTGTTTGTATAAGGAAAATTGATTCTAAATGATTTAGGGATTAGATCCCCATGTGGTGTAATAAATAAGAGGCTTGCCCCTAATCTATGTACAGTAAATGAACCATAAAAATATAGATTTCAGTGATGCTCTTCAAGAGGTGTGTTAATGATGGTCATTATGGATTCATCAAGAAAATAAAATGTGAATGGCTTTGTGTCTACAAGAGGTGTTTCAACAAGTTGATCTACAAGGACCTGTCCTTTGATTACCTTTTGATTGACATACTCTATGTCAAACTCACTAAGAAGCATGATCCATTTGGCCATTATACTTTGTAAAGCTATTTTAGATAGTATATACTTGAGTGGATCTAATTTTGAAATGACCATGGTCTTATTATTCAATATGTAATGATGCAATTTCTAAGCTACGAAGACCATGACTAGACAAGCTTTTTCAATAGGTGCATAGTTGTGTTCATATGTGACCAAGGTATGGTTTAAGTAGTATACTTCATACTCTTTTCCATTGTTATCATGTTGAGCCAAAAGTGCCCCCAAAGCATTGTCAGTAATTGATAGATATAACAAGAATGACTTTCCTGGCATAAGAGGTAATAAAATAGGTGGATTAGCTAGATAGTCCTTGAGTTGTTGAAAAGTTATTTAGCAATGATCATCCCAGTGAAATACAACTACCTTCTTCAGAAGATGTGTAAATGGATGACACTTGTTTGTTAATTGAGAGATGAAGTGTTCGATTGACTGGATCTTACCTTATAAACTACGGAGTTGCTTGAAATGGTTGGTGGTGGCATCTCGATTATAACATGAACTTTGGTTAGAATGAATTCAATGCCTCTACATGACATGATGAAACCAAGTAATTTTCTTGAGGTTACACCAAACTCACATTTCATTGGATTGAGTTTGACTTTGTACTCCCACAATCTTTAAAATATCCTATGTAGCACTACTGGATCCTGGTTTTGGATTTTCCTAATATGTCATCGACATAGTCTTTAACAATCTCATGCATCATATCATAAAATATGACAGTCATGGCCCTTTGATATGTAGCTCCAACATTATTAAAACCAAATGGCATTCTTTGATAACAAAATGTTCCCCATGGAGTGGTGAATGCTATTTTATGTTGGTCTTCTGGGGCTATTCTAATCTGGTTGTATCCTGAAAAGCCATCCACGAGTGAAAGTATTTCATAACCTACTGTGGATTCAATGATCATGTCAATATTAGATAATATAAATTCATCTTTACGAAAAGCTTTGTTTATGTCTCAAAAATTAGTATAGATTCTGATTCCTTTAAGGTTTTTGCTAACAGGGACAACATTAGATATCAATTCTAAGTAGTCAATGGACTAGATACATCCTATTTTTAAGAGTTTTTCTAACTCTTTCTTTACCAAGACAAAAATGCAAGGATACATCTTATACAACTTTTGTTTCATCAGTTTGGCATCAAGATTGACCATAAGGTGGTGTAGAACTAAAGTAGGGTCCAAACCTAGCATGTCAGAATAAGCCCATACAAAGATATCTATAAATTCTCTCAATAGAGATGTAAAGACTTCAAGTTCCTCCTTAGTGAGGGACATGCCTAATTTTATAATTTTTGGGTCTGATGAAGTCTCGATGTTTACCTCTATTGTATCTTCTATTAGAAGGGTCGAACCATCTTCTAGGATAATAGGCAAAGACATGAACTGTTAGACTATATCAGGGTCCTCTATTAGGACTTGCTCTTCAATGTCTCCTAGGCATGATGAATCTGAATCTCCCAATGGAAGATTTGGCCATGTGACAAAAATAGACAATTTTTTTGAAGAATTTGATCAAACACTTGTTTTTGTTCAAAATTGAACTCAGATCCGTAGGCAAGTTCATCGTTGGTGGGCTCTTGATCTAAATTCAAAGAAGAATGAACACCCCCATCTAATGACACATGAAACACGTTTTTGTCACTAGACTAGCCTTTATCTTTACTTTTTCCCTGGTCAGAAAGTGACTCAAAGAGATTTTCACTTGGGGACCTCAATGTTTTATTTATTTATTTATTTTTGGTTAAGGGTGTTCACCCGCTCTCCAAAATAAGCTTCAGGATCCAATGTAATTGAGAATCTTGATTTATGATCTCCCAATGGAATGCTATCTCTAAGGCCTAAAAAGTTACAAAATGTCTCATCATTTTGAAACTCATCAATCAACAAATTGGATTCTTATTGGTCCCAATCTATCAGTTGGGGATAGTATAATGGCAATGGGTTATGATGAATGATTGGGGTAAGGGTATAAATGGCATTATTATCAAACAAGTTAGTCTCAACTAGGTCATCAAAAGTGAAGCTATGATTAGACTCTGCTTCACTGTCAGCATCATCATCACTAGCCACTGGCGATGAAACACAAATAAGAAATGTGGAGTCACCCCAGACAGTTTAAATCCAAGTTCACAAGGTCTTTTATACTTAGTCATGAAAATTGGCTCAATGGTTCCTTGTTGATTTGGTTCGAGGCCTCTTCCTTCATAATATTGATGTTTCATGATTCTATTGGGAATAAGATACTCGGTGATCTTATAACAATCAACTAATTTGTCATTATGTAACCATGATTCATCTCCTTCAAGGGGGTCTTATTCTTGGCCAGATGTCGGTATGAACGTCACTGATCTTGGATTATCGAGTTTATCTTTAGCTTTTTGTTGCCAATACATGTGTGGGGTGATTTTAGGTCTTCTAAAGGTTTGGAGATCCTGAGGAAGATTGGAAATATGAAAGGTATCATGGGTCACATACTCCCTTGGGCCATTAGCTAAAATGGTAAAATGATTAGAAGCTTCATGAGGTAGCATGTGGGAAAGGAAATTCAAGGTATTAGGATCTATGCAATTATCCTCTGGAGAATCAATAAGTATGGCCTTTTATTTATCCTACTTGGAAATTAGATTCGTGTCATATTGGTAATCGTAGCTTTGAAACTCAGTATCAAGATGTTTGCAGTGCTCATACGGGTGCAAATCTCCTAGAATATTTACTTCCATCCCTGAGTGAGAGAACTTGATACATTGGTGTAGCGTTGATGGGACTGCATGAATCTCATGTAACCAAGGCCTTCCTAGAAGCATATTATATGATAACTCAATATCAAGTACATGGCAAAGTTTATCATGGGTCAAAGGCCCAATGATAACTGGTAAACTAATGGTGCATTGTGATTCTCTTTTCTGATTATCAGAGGCTTTGATAGTTATCATTTTTGGATGGAGATCTACCATTGTGTACCCAAGAAGCTTGATAAGATTTAGAGACACTATGTTGAGGCTTGATCCATTATCTATAAGGACATGTTTCACTTTATACTTCTTTATATAAACTTCTATGTATAATGGATTATTATGGAGCGGGCCAAGGGAAGACATATCGCTGTGGTTGAATGTGACTTGTTAGGTTGGAGCTAGGTGTCCAACTAAAGCTTGAAATTTATCAAGGGATATGTTACTGGTAATAATGGATTGGGTTAAAAACTCATTCAAAATATTCTTGTGGATTGTTGAGATTCACAAAAAATCTAAAATAGAAATTTGTGCTAGTGTCTTTTGCAATTATTCCACAATATCAAACTTCTTTTCTTGGTCAATGGTGAATGGTTTATTTCGAGGCTGAATGATTCATTGGATAACAGGAAAAGTGGTAGATGGTTGTGAGCTTGGGATAGTAATCTTTGACCTCTAAGTTATGATTACACAATCGAGATTAGATGCTAGACCATGATTGCTAACAAATGATAGAATGGTGTGGGACCAGATATGACAAGTCTCAGTTGTCAATGCACTTGTATGTGGTCACGTGGAAAGAGTAAGTTGTTGGTATAAGGTCCAAAAGTGGAAGTCCTAATTTGTTGGTTTGCCTGTGTGCAGTCCCAAGTCAAAGAAGGATTATCTATGTAATTTTATTGTGGTATTATTTAGCAATGGTCTAGATTGATTAGTACTTGGTCTAGGATTAATAGAGATGGTATTAATGCTACCCCCTAAAATATGACCTACAACTCTGTTGTAGTCATGTACAACTGCATGGTAGGTTTGTTGGTTGTTATCATTATGATCTTGGTTTTATCCATTGTTATGATGTTGTGGATTTTGCTATTGATTCTGTTGGTTCAACCTTTGATTTTGATACTGTTGATTTTGTTGTTGTACCAGTCGATATTGTTGTTATTACTGATTGTTATGTTATTGGGTGTTATGTTGGAGAAAGGGGTTTTGATAAATCCCAAGAGTTTGATTAGAGGTGGAAGCACCATTATCTAATGTTATCTCCCCATTCTCCAACATATTCTCAATCAAATGCTTGATTTGTACACATCTTCATAGATTATGCTCATTGACCCAATGATATTTACAGAATTTATTTTCATGGTACCAATCAGGATAAGGAATGCCTTGTGGATAATGCTTTGGTATAAGCCAAATAATCATATTAGTAGCAACAAGTTTTCAAAATATAGACTCAATAGGCTCTCTTAGGTCACTAAAGACACGATGAGTAGGTGCAATTCTTCTCAGAGGAGGGGTTTGCAATGGTAAAGGTTGCTGCATTTGTTGCACAGGTCTTGGTTTTTATGCTTGCAACATTGGTTGAAGAGTTTTTTGGGTAGGAGTAAGCTAAATATGTGGTGCAAATGATGTTTTCACTATTTGGACATGATGCAAATTAGTTACTTCATTTCCCACAACATTCCTATTACAGTTGAGTTGCTTTGGTCTATCTTAGTTATTGCCCTGTGATGATTATGATGCTTGCGTTTGGATTGGATGTTAGTTTTGGCCACTTCCCTGATTGGTACCTTGGTTCTAATTAGTTTAAGTAAGCTTAATGATCCCTTTATTAATAAGGGATCGCTCAATCAACAAACCTTTTTCTATGATCTCCTTGAAAGTATGTGCACATTATAGTTTCAGATGATAAGTGATCTCACTATGCAAATTTTTAGTAAACATAGTGGTTAATTTTTTGTCTAGTAAACTGTGGGTGAATCAGGTTGTAAGGGCTCTCCATCACTATAGATAAATTGCAAAATTCTCACCAGCATTTTGTTTTGCTTATGTTAAGTCAACCAATGAAATCTCATGTTCAAGATTATAGGAAAAGTGCTGCACAAACTTATTAGAAAGATCATCAAAATATGATATTGAATTTTTGGGCAACTTTAAAAATCACTCCAAGGCTTGTCCATCCAAGCTCCTTGGAAATAAAAACAAAAGGTATATATCACTATATGCCACTGGTTGACATGTGACAAAGAACTCGGTTAAATGGGCCTTAGGGTCACCTTTCCCTTTATATTTGTTGAATTTTGGTGGTTCGTATCTTGGAGGAAATGGTATATGTAAGTACTCCATGTTGAATGGATAAGAACATACATCATCCAACTTAAACTTTTTAGTTTATTTCCTAGCTTGAACGACAACAATTGCATCCTTCATCTGTTGTAATTCTTAAGATAGAAAACTAGAAGGAACATTAGTTTGTGGGAGAATATTGGTTTGGATAGATGGTTGGAAGGTCACAAGTGGGACACTTTGACCAGGTTATGATGGAGATATCTATTGGGGTATGTTAGTTTGGTTGGAAAATGGACCAGGAATATGCATATGTGGATTAGGATGTAATTGGAATTGCACATTTGGTTATGTGATATTCTGGTTTGGGTTGGCTATAAAGGTTTGAATTGGAGGATTTTGTTGTTGGGATGGAGGGATATAACTATACTGTGCCTAATGTGGTTGAAAAGGGACATGTTACTGACTAATCAAACTTGATTGTTGAGTGGGAACTTGTGAACCAAGACCCTCTCTCTAAACTTGTGGCACATTCTAAACTGATTGTTGTCTAGTAGGTACTTGAGAAACATGATAGCCTCCTTATTTCATGAATCCTTATTGGGAAGCGAAAGCATGTTAAAGATTTGACATCTATCACTGACCAATATTTACACATTGTTGGCTAATCATCATTTGGTTTTGGATTGTTACGCTAGTCTGTGATTGAGGAGGTATATTTTCCACTACCTAATAAGGTAGAACATTAGTTGCCCCTTGTTGAGGTGGTAATATATTTGGCCTTTGTTTTATTGGTACACTAGATTATGTCTGATATTATGGAATATTACTTGTCTCTTATTGAGGAGTAGGATTCATCACATTTGGCTATTGAGGTGCGATATTGGTTACTGGTTGACTACCTAATCTTGTTGGTTGCATAATTTATGAAGCAACTTGTTGAGGTTGGGAAGTAGGTGGTGAAGGTTGGGGTGCAGAAGCTCCTATTCCTTGGTATGATGATCCACTCATGGTATTAACTACAGACACATGTTGTTGACTAGTTGTTTGTGTGTTAGTACCACTATGATTTGGATTAGATCTTGCTTGCACATTGTCCACTATATTTTGTTCAATATTATACATAAAAGTAGAAGACCCTTCTTCAATAATTGGTATATGAAAAAAGTTATCTACTGAAGTGTTTTGTGTAAATGGGTCTGAATTTTAATTGTCTTGATCAGTTAACTCTATCAAAACTCTTGTTGAAGGAACTAAGTCAATAAGAGATTTACTCACCATAGTCATCTGATTGAAGTTACGTGCTAGATTTAGGTAGGTTTGATATGCTATCTGTATTTGGTTAAAGTGATCTTCCATGATGTTTTTACCTCTGTTAGGCATATTAGGGTCTTGATATGTTGTTTGGACTAGAGCCAAAGATTGCTATAAGAAGCATGTTGATCATAAATTATGTTGTAGGGCATTTTTATTAGGCTTGGTAAATTCTCATGGGGGAAGTTTGTCTAAAACTTGGCCCCTACCTCTATGGATCGAACCAAAATCTCATCTTTTTTCTCCTACAAAGGATGCTCAAATAAAAATGGATCATATGTGAAAGGCGTATTAGTAGAGCATGACTGTTGAAGAGTTGGTTCATTAGCTATAGGTATTGTAGCTAGGTATTATACAATTTATTCTTGGTCTTGTTCTAAATAAGGTGGTGTATTAACCAAATAGTTAGCCAATGGATCTTGGATTTGTGACCCTAATTGAGTATTATAAGAGGGATACAGATCCATATCATAAGCAATATTATCTGCGTAGGGGTCTTGTACCATTTCTTCTTGCACAACCACATCGCTAATCCCTATATTGTATATGAGTCCACTACAAGTGTAAGAGTACATGTTGGGATCCATAGTCGATGCTTTATGATAAAGGGATGTATTGAAACACTAAAAAGACACTGTCTAAAAAAAGATGATGTTCCAACTTGGTCTAGATTCATCAAAAGGATCAAAAGGTTTATGCAAAGATTTATGATAACAAAAGTTAACGTTAAGTGTCTAATGTTACACATCTTACACAAAAAAGATTAAGTAAATGAACCAAAAATCAAAATGCCAAACACTAAAGTCGAAGTGTTTCAAATTAGTCTAATCTAGAAAATTAAAAGTTGCTAGGTCTTTTGGCCAAATATGATGTTAAAATCTAGGCTCAAATAAGGCATGCACTAAGACTCTTGGCCAAACAACGTCAAAAGATAGACTTTGAAAATAGATGAAATTTTTAATCTAATAAATTTAAAACACTTCTAACAAACACTAGGCATTTGATTATTGGACATGGACTCGATCAAATAGGTATAAGGTATGAAACAAAATGAACTTTAGAGATAGTTTGTTTTCTCATAAATAATGGTATAAAATTTGGTTCCTTTGACAAATAAGCTAGACAAAAGTAAATGGCATAACTGCACCAGACAAATGTTCACAAAGTTTCACTCAGATTAGTTTGAAAATGTAGGAACAAATTTGAAATCTATGCAAGAGGGCCTATAAAATAATATTTGAAATGTTTTGGGTAGCGTAACAATGTTAGACTACTCAAAATATGTGACAAAATGCTTGTTTAAAAAAACTCTCTAAGGTAAATGTAGTTTCACACAAATTTGACAGCATAACACTACTTTTCTTGACTCAAAATTTTATAGTGCACGGACTCAAAGTGCAAGTGTTTAGCACAAAATGAATTAAATATATCAAGTGGTGATAATGATCATGAGTCTTAAATGACCTTCAACCCAAATTGAGAATTGAACGTAAGTTCCCTCAAATTTAGTGTAAATGGAGAATCCACTTAACACATCAACCCTATGAACTTATGAAGGTGCAATTTCGAATTTAAATTATAAATGAAGGACTTAAAAAAACTTTGGCAAAGGTCTAGGCTCAATTAGGTAGCATAACTATGTTGAAGTGGATGATATGACTCCAAGTTTTGGTGAACTTTGAACAAGGCAAAGCGATGATTCATGCGGACAACATAATGCCTCTTTGTTCAAAGGAAAATGAGGACAATGTGTTTTTGATTAAGTTTGTTGAGTTAACAAGCAGTTTTAGACACAAACCAAGACTAAAATGATAAAAAAAATTGTTTTAAGTCTAACTGACAAGGTATGGTAAAGTGGGGTCAACTAAACTAGAAATTTTCAAATGTTTTTAGAGGAATCAATTGCATAATGGTTTTCACGTCAAACAATGTAAAAGAAAAGCATAGAAATTGGGTGTCCATGGAACTTGGATTGTTACAAAAAGGTATAGTCCTTTTTGTAATCACTACATTATACTATTCACTCAGTGTAGTATGATTTTCAAAGTGTAGATATGTCTTGTGTGTAACTCTATCACTAGAAGGTGGTTTAATTGCTCAAACCTTTTGATCCTAGTGAGAGTGGGTGAAGTCAATGTTGGGAGATGAAACCCTAGGTTAAAGCTTCCCTAAAGAACTCATGGGAGGTAATGATGTGCCCCTCGCAAGTCAAGATGCAATGAAATGAAAGACATAAAAGTAAAGACTTTAGGGTCATTTTCAAGGTCACCCAAACTATGACGAGTTTTTAGGGAGTGCTTTAGATGACATTATTTCTAAACTTTGGACTAGGTTTTTTGCAATAAGGATGATGTTTTTGATTCCAAGGGTTACTGAAAGGGGAAAAATGGAAGATCATACATGCAAAAACTTTCTCTTTTCTAAACAAATTTTAATTAAACAACTATTGAAAACAAGAATTGACAAGTGTGTTTAATTTTAAAACCCAAATAAAAGATGCAGTCGTGTTCTTTTAACCCTTTGGTCTTAAGTTTTAACTTTGAAAGCCTAAATTATAAAAACATTCACTCAAGCATATAAATTTTTTATTAAGCACCAAAAAAAAGATTCCTAATTCATTTTAAAAGTATGCTAAAGATGTCTTAATAGCATGTTTTAATAAATTCCAAGTTTGCTGGTTACCTGTCTACCCTTAAGGTATCACCCCAAAAGCAAATGTGTTAGTTTAGACAATGTTAGCAAAAATATAAATAAAATTTTAAAAATAATTATATTAAATATATGAAACCCTTAAAACAAAAAATTAGAAGGCTAAAAATAAAATATAACACATAATACATAAAAGCCTACACATAAAATATAAAAACTTGTAGTTAGTATTTTTAACATAACTTTAAAAATGTAGATTGGTTTGACACAAAATTTTTAGAGGTTGTCAATAAATATAGGGTTAAAATATATGAATAATTTAAAGTCCAAAAAGTCAATAAATTTTTTATCAACTTTGTTCTTACTATTTTTACTAGAAAAAAAAAAAAAAGTGACAGTCACTAAAACAGCTATAACTTCTAAAATATAAATAATGTTTTTATGAAATTTTTAGATGTTATCAATGACATATTTATATATATTAATAAAAAAATTTATGCAAAAATATTAATTAAATAAAAATTTATGAATTCTTTATTGGTCATTTTTACTCAAAGCAAAAAAAAAAAAAAAAAAAAGAATTAAATCTATGAAATATAAAAAAGTTTGTGGGTTGCGCTCTCATGAAGATAGTCCCACCGGGCATGCCATTATGTGAAATATTAATTTGACTCAATAAAGGTGGTAGTATCTTGTTAGTATAAAAATTAAATCAAATTGAAAAACCAACACACTAGCTAACATACATCTCTAGGCCTAGTTACTTGGTTGAGCTTAGTTAACAATACTCGAATGGAAACACAACTAAAACATGAAAGAGAAAAAATATTTCACCTTAATTGAATGATCCAAATTAAATTTTAATAGTGTCTTACTCGGATTGTGCATATGAAGTCTTCATCAAAGGAGGCTTGGCTATCTCCTCTTCGCCTTGGTACCTTGTGGCTTTGGCTTGGCTAAATATTTGGACATTATAACACTAATTTGCATGAAGCTTTGGAATCAATTTAAAATTATAAATTTGGCATAGAAGATATTAAAATTAAATAGTTAAGGCATCCTATTTGTAGATTTTTGGAATGGGTTGAGGACCAACCATGGCCGTCCATCTCAAGATTGAGACATGTGGCCATAAATAAATCTAAATATGAAATTCATTCTATAAATATTCTCATTAATATTTGGGATAGAGGGGTATTGAATAGACATGTAGGGTCTTAATGAGGCATGAGAGACCTATAATCCTGATATTTATGCATTTATAACTTATGGATGCCACCCCATATGATGATGTCACCTGATGATGTAGTTAATAGAAATCAATTTTCAATAAAGATTTATTCAACAAGTTCCATAGAAAATTAACTTAAGGCCCTAATTTGGTTTAATTAACTTAAAACATGATTAGTCAATTTTAGTGCAAATTTTGGCTCTTGGTGCATAAATTAATCAAATTGGTCAAAATGTCTTGTTATTGGTCTAAAATTTGACTGAATTGGAACTGAAAGTCAATGTTAGATGCGTTGGATCCGTTATCCCATTTAAGATGTTACCAACACCAAATAAAAAAGGCACGTGTTTCATGCAAGATTTTTATAAAAAAGATAAATCTAGGGCACCCAAGTGCAAAATTGGCAATTTAACTGGAAATGATTTGATCAAAGTTAGCTAGCCCATAAATTGCACTGCCCTATTTAATGAAACTCTAGCCAAAATCAGCACTTGAATATATCAATTTCAACTCATTTAATGCATTTTAGTGTTTGAAGTCAAATTGTGCACTTTAAGTGGAAATTGGTCAAAAGCCTGGTTGGAGGTCATTGGTGGCCAGATTTAGGTGTCTACAGGGGCAAACAAGAGTGGAAAGGTCTACCAAGAGGAATGAAGGACTGTGTAAGTCCAACTTTTATATAAATGCACATCAACAAAGAAAACTTGAAAAAAAGGCTCATTTTAATCACTATACTTATTTATGTTTATGGTTCTTTATGTGATCTTAGTGCTAATAGGAACCTGATGTGTTTCAAGAAGGTTGTAGGCTTAAATAAATTCTGTGTGTTATTCAATTATGTGGGTGGAAAAAAGTACATGACGTGTTTGGATGATTGATATGTGTATATTTGTCATAATTTTAGTGATCTTGTCATGATCAAGCCATATTTTCTAAATTGAGAAAAATAGTCTAAGTTGAGGTGGAAAAAGTCACTCAAAGTGAATATAGACAGGTTTGCAAATAGGGTCTAGGTTATATAGTCATTGTTTAAGCAATTGAATGAACTTTTGATCCTTTTTGTGTTGAGTTTTATGGATATATGAAAGAGAGAAACTCATGGTATCTTAAAGAGTGAACTTATTCCATTCATAGATAACAAAATATTGAATTTATTTCATTATTGTGATAAACCCTCTCCAATACTAGCCATTATTTATAATATAGAATCTTGTAGACTAAGATTCTTAGACTTTGGAATCTTTATTTGTTTAAAATGTGATAGGGAGAGGTTTAAGACATCCATATAAATTGGGAGGAACCTCATAGAAGGTTTTGGATCCTATTGATAGTGAAAAGGTGTTAAAATCTTTCTTAACCCTATTTAATTAATAGAACATAGTGCTAGGAGACTAAGAATTGATGTTTTACACTAAGGAATGAATTAGATGAGATCTATAGCTTATTTTTAGATGAGTATATGATTAATAAAGACCTAAAAAATGTGGATTAGGTCTTTAAAACTTAATACATCAAGAGTTATGCATTTTAGAAGTCTCTTGGCCCTAATAGTGGTCTAAAAACCCTAGATCTAGGATTGATGCATAGAAAGAGTTTTAACCATACAAAAGTTTTGAAATTTTGTAATCCACATATTTTTAAGATGATATAATTTATTTTTATGGTTACAGAGTGTGTACGACACTGTAGGTATAGATTCTTGAGGACTGATGGTATACTAGACCTAGAAAGGCCTAATAGGCCTAAATAAGTAATAAAAAGAGGATATAAAAGAGGCCATATGAGAGTTATGATGAAAAAAATTTCATGATGAGACAAAAATAAATAGAGGGTATTTTTACCAAGTGTTATATTTTCAAATTAGGGAAGGTACAATTTTGTACCAAGCTAGAAAGCTCTAAAATAGGGCTACAAGGATTGTTATCAAGACGACAAAGTTGTGCAAGAGTGAGCTGATGTTTCACAGTAGGTTGTGAATTGATAAAAGGACCTTGAATGAATGTTAGGATATTCCATAATATGTAAGAGAGTTTTAGAATCATTTTTGAGAAATCCTAGTATCTTGGTTGCATGTTATCTATAAGGACTTTAGGGGAATGCATGAAGGTAAAAAGAGATTCTTGAATTAAGTAAAGGGAAGAGTGAGAAAATGATTGGATATGGTTTTAAATAATGTAATAGAATGTTTTGAGCATAATTAGTCTTTAATTAAGTAGGTGTTCTTATTTTGGTCTATTTGGACAAATAGGCCTAGTGTTGGCTAAGGAGAATTTTGCTAGTTGACAAGCAGAGGAAAAGTGGAGAATTATAGGCTATAGTGAGAAGAGATCTACATAATTTGGTATCAGAGCCATCTATTTTCTCTAAGGATATACATAAATAGGTGGGTAAAGATATGCATTTGGTGATAAATTTATGTTGCATGATTGATCAAGATATTCTAGGTAATAATCAAGGAAGGAAGAAAGTTGCGTGGAGTTTTGTTTCAAGACAAAGTTGAGACAACATAAGGTATGGTTTATGGTTAATTTATTGAATTTAATGTATGATTGATAAGTATTGTGGTGTCATCTCTACATAAAAGTGAGCTATTAACAAGCTCAAGTGAGAGAAAGATAAGTTCATAGAGAGATCTTGAGAGGAAAAAAGAAAATAGTCCTAATGTGTAGGATATGAGTTGGAAGGCCCAAGTGAGGTCTGATATAGAAGGTTATAAGTGTGAAACAAAAGAGGGAAGTGGTCTAAGTGAGACCCAAAATAAAGAGAAGAGAGAGAATGTAATCAAGTGAGGTACTCAAAATGAAGATGAAGGGAGAAGTAGAGAGAAAAGTGAAAGACAGGGTTGAATTTAAAATCCACAAAGAGAGAGATGGAAAAAGAGATAAAGGAGATGAAAGAGACATTGAACAAGATGGATAAAGAATTTTTGAGGATGTGGAATGTATATATATTAAAGTGTGGAATTAGGATTAGGAAAAGAGCTAAGTGTAGCTTCATAGAAAGGATGCAAGAAAAATAGAACCAACAGGTGACATAATATTTGGAAAGGTATCTGAAGGAAATGGCAACACAAATTTCCATGAAGGAGGAGAGAGAGGCAATGAAGCCTTAAAATTTTCATTATAAAAATGATGTGTTATGGTTGAATGTAGGTAAAGAAGTGGTTATTGAGTATGATTGGCATGAAGGTGATTAATGGATAACATTCCATAAATAAGAAAAAGATGATGCATTGAAGAGTATAGGTGCAGCTGAATATGAGGTGATTTGTCACCCTAAAAATAGAGAGTTATTTGATGGAGAAGAGTGGAGAGATGAAGAGAAGTAACCAATAGATGGTGAGGAAGACAAAGACATGATAGGTAATGAAGAACATGAAATCTTTGATGAATATTTTGACAAGGATGATGATGTGTTGTACGAAGACACTATAAGATTGTTTGAAGATTTTATTGGATCGACTAAGAATTAGAAAGCACATGAAGTGCTTGAGGAAAATAGCGAATAGGTTATGGAAGATGTGATTGATATTCTAGTCCAAGAACAGAAGAGACATAAAGATGAGTTGGCTAATGGGATAGTCAATAAGGAAGAAGCAATTGTGATGAAGGATATTAGGATTGGAAGTGATGAAGACAAGCTTGTGAACAAGAAAGAGACCTTTGAATGGTCAAAAGAGGAAGATAACATGGTTTGTAGTAGGTATGTTGATGAAGAGGCAGCAATATAAATATTGAGGAGGCAATATGAAGAGAATGATAATTCATGATCAATGCCATGAAGGTTGAAGAAGAACATGATAAAAAGCAAAGAAATAAGAATGCTTGCAAGTACAAGTAGCAGTATGAGTAGCAATAGGGAAGACAGGAAAGGAGAACATGGAAGAAGAAACACAAGCATAAGTGTGGTAGCAAGGAGCACACACATTTATATGAACACTTGAACTAAGAAGAAGATAGAGGTCAAGTTATTTTCCCCTTGGGAGTATGATGTAGGGGCATCTTAGGAATGCCAAAAAGTGAGCTTGAAAGTGAGTGAAATTTGAATGGAAGTCATTTAAAATTTTTCTCGCCTTTTTATAATTTGAATTTTCAAATGTCTAATGAGGGATTGAGAGTGCTTTAGGTGGGTTAAGTGACTAATAAAGGTTTGTGATTATTTAATAATTTTGTAAAATACCTTTTATGGTCTCATAAAGGTCATAAAGTTATTTTGAGTCATATGTCATTGTTAATTATGTGAAGTGGCAGATAGTGTGATGATCACCCTACATGGGTTTTAGAGCAAATGGAAGTTTCTTGTTTCAATAAATGGTTATAGAATCTTGTTTTAGAGTCTAATTGATACTAGAAAGGTGGTATAATGGGTAGTAGTCCATAAGAATGATAGGAGGAAGAGAAACATGGGCAGATAAGAGTGAAAAAGTCTGCCAAGAAGAATGAAGGACTGTGTAAGTCTAACTTTTGTATGAATGCACATAAAAAACAAAAGTTAGTTTTGAAAAAAAGGATCATTGTAATAACTATACTTGTTCATGTTTAAGTTTCTTTATGTGATATTAGTGCTAACAAGACCCTGATGTGTTTCAACAAGGTTTCAAGCTTAAATAAATTTTGTGTGTCATTCAATTGTATGGGTGGAATAAAGTACATGATGTGTTTGGATGATTGATATGTGTATAGTTGTCATAATTTTAGTGATCTTGTCATGATCAATCCATATTTTATAATTTGACATAGATAGTCTGAGTTTAGGTGGAAGAAGTCACTCAAAGTGAATATAGATAGGTTTGCAAACATGGTCTAGGTTATATAATCATTATTTAAGCAATTGAATGGAATTTTGATCCTTTTCATGTTGAATTTTGTGGATATATGAAAGAGAGACACTCACAGTATCTTAAAGAGTGCACTTGTTTCATTCATAGATAACAAAATATTTAATTTATTCCATTGTTATGATAAACCCTGTTTAATACTAGCCACTATCTACAATACAAAATCTTGTAGACTGAAATTCTTGGACTTTAGAATCTTGATTTGTTTCAAATGTGATAGAGAGAGGTTTAAGACATCCATATAAATTGGGAGGAATCTCATAGAAGGTTTTGGATCCTATTGATAGTGAAAAGGTGTTAAAACCCTGCTTAACCCTATTTAGTTAATAGAACACAATGCTAGGATACTGAGAATTGATGTTTTCCACTACGGAATGAATTAGATGAGATGTATAGATTATTTTTAGAGGATTATATGATGAATAAAGATATATAAGAGGTGGAATGGGTCTTTTAAACTTCATGCATCAATATTTATGCCTTTTAGAAGGCTCTCGGCCCTGATAGTTGTCTAAAAACCCTAGATCTAGGGTTTGATGCATAGAAAGAGTTTTAACCATATAAAAGTTCTAAAATTTTGTAATCCACCTATTTTAAAGATTCTCTAACTAATTTTGATGGTTAATGAGTGTGTATGGCACTGTAGGTATGGATTCTTGAGGACTGGTTGTATATTAGACCTACAAAGGCTTAAGAGGTCTAAATAGGGAATACAAAGAGGATAAAAAAGGCTAGATGAGATTTATGATGAATAAAATTGTAGGAGGATATAAAAATAAATATAGGGTATTTTCACCAAGTTTTTGATTTTAAAATTAGGGAAGGTACAATTTTTTACCAAGCTGGGAAGCCCTAAAATAGGGCTACAAGGACTGTTGTCAAGAGGATAGAGTTGTGCAAGAGTGAGTTGATGTTTCATAGTAGGTTGTGAATTGATAAAATGACCTTGAATGAATTTTAGGAGATTACATAAGATGTAATAAAGTTGTAGAATCATTGTTGAGTAATCCTAGTATCTTGGTTGCATGTTATCTATAATAACTTTAGGGGAATGCATGAAGGTAAAAAGTGATTCTTGAATTAAGTAAAGGGCAGAGTGATAAAATTATTGGATATGGTTTTAAATAATGTCATAGAATATTTTGAGTATATTGAAACTTTAATTAAGTAGGTATTCTTGTTTTGGTCCATTTGGATAAATAGGCCTAGTGTTGGCTAAGGAGAATTCTACTAGTTGACAAGCAGAGGAAAAGTGGAGAATTGTACGCTATAGTGCGAAGAGATATGCATCATTTACTTTAGTTTTTATTACTCCAAATTTGATGTTTATCATATTAAATATGGTACATCTAGAAGAACATAGGTAGAATCACATTGCTTTTTTCTTTGTATTATGTAGCTTAAATATGTTAGTCAATATATTTTTTAGTTAAAATTTTGATGGCATAAATCATGTGTCCTATAATAGGTCTCTCTATGTTGTTTATTCCAAATTAATTTTGCTCCTCTTCTCAAAATTCATCACCATTTATCACGAAGATAAAAAATTAGGCCACATACAAGAATTGTAATACTTTAGGATTATGATACAAGTAAACATAAAATATATATAAACAAACTAACAATTAAACTATTACAATTTTTTTTGTATATTTTTGTTCCCTTCATGAAGAATTTAGCAAGTAAGAAAATGAATTATTAAAATTTGAAGCTTGTTGATCATATTCAGTATTTAATTCAAAAGATAATCATTTGTATTTTGTTGTAGTATCCTACAACTAATGAAGTGTGGCTTCTTTAAGATTAGAGGTAGGGGTTAAATTGGATGAATATATGAGCCTATTAAAGACTTTTAATAGTGAACTATGGTGATTTATTTTAATATTGTATGAGTTGAAATGTGATATTTAAGTATTTTCTATTTTTTATCTTTATAGCTGGCTTTATATTATTTTAACATTATAAACATCCCATGTCTAGTTAAATTGTATTATCTAGAGAAGCTATAGTTTATAATTGTAATATTTTGGATGAGTTACTGGAAGTGATTGGGGAGATTTCATCTTTAATGAATTTGAATTTAAAAAGTTGTATTAAGTTAAAGCAGTTACCACCAAGATTTGGTCAGATAATTGCTCTTAATTCTCTTAGTTTGAAATGTTGAGGTAGTTTCAAGGATCTTCCAAACAATTTTGAAAAACTTGATTCATTAAAATATCTAAATTTAAAGGCTTATTATGGGCTTTTTGGTCTTGTAATTTTAATAAACTTATTTTTTTAGAATATCTAAATTTGGAGGCTTGTTAGGGGCTTCTTGATCTTGTAATTTTAAGAAACTTTGATAGAATATATAAATTTGAAATTTTGTTGGGGGATTCTTGGTCTTGTTTGTAATTTGGATATTTTTATTTATTAAATTATCTATATTTGTAATTTTTCTCAACATTTCTCTTGCATCTAAAAATATTGTAAACTTGAAATCTATTGAATATAAAAATAATATTTTATTTAACATATTTTTTAGTGACGCGTGTATTGGATTTACTCTCATAAATATAAATGAAACTATATCTTTTAACTTTTCATCATGGAAAGGTTTGATGATTAAATACACTTCAAATTGAAATTAGGACCAGCTCCTCAAGTTTGATCACTGATGCCCACTATGATGTGATCTAATAATAAAAATTGAGGTTTTATGTTGGTCATAGGGTTGAGTCTCTTTTATTATTAATAGTTAAGTTGATTTAAAATTATTATAAATCACTTTGATTATTGATATTAATTCATATGCACTTTACTAAGGATTTGAATGGTACCAATGCATGAACATTTTGTGATGGAAAATTAATGCAAAAAAAGGCTTGCAGTCCCATGTTGATTTGGGGAAGCTAGTTATTTATTATTATTATTATTATTATTATTATTATTATTATTATTATTATTATTATTATTATTATTATTATTATTATTTGGAAATGTTGTTAAGTATAAAAATTACCATAATCATTTATGAGTTTTTATTGGTTCTTATAAAAAATTAAAAATGGCCCTTGGGTTTATATTAGTTGTTAAATTGTATGATTATAGGTTGACCATGTACTTGTTGATCATTGGTATTATTTATGGGTTTGTAAGTGGTTGTCATATCTCACCCCCCTCTATCCCATTTCTCAATTTTTGGTATTAAGTATTTTGCATTATGTTAAAAGTATTATTAATGCCCGTAGGTATGTAGCCCTTTTGTATTAAGTGTCTTTGGCATTGTGTTAAGAGTGTTATTAACACACCTAAACATGTAGGCCTTAGCCCTTTTTATATTAAGTTTCATGAGCATTCTATTAAGACTGTTATTAACACCCATAAGCATGTAGGCCTTGACCCTTTTTGTAGTAAGGGTATTGGGTGATGTGTTAAGAGTGTTATTAATGCCCCTAAGTATGTACCCTATTTGGGTTAGGGTACACCCATCTTGTGTGGTCATTTTTATTTTATTTTTGAGGTTATATTTTTAATTATCATGTCAATTGGGTCTTAATTTGAACTCAGTTATCTATAAATTTATAATAATTGTAGTTTATTTATGTCTACAAATTTATTTAAATCTAAAAAAATATTCATAAGAATCTATTTGAAAACTTACAAGTTTTTAGAAAAATAAATCAATCATTAGAGAATTTATCATTCTTCCATGCAAATTCATCTTAAATAAATCATTAAGGAAGGACACATACCACTCCACACAAATGTTTTGCATGCTATTAGAATTATTCTAATTATGAAAGTTTTTTTTTGATATGTTTATTATTTAGGGTCTTGATAAGTAGATGATGCATAAAACTGATCCAACCATCAACACATGACCAAACATAGGTATGGTTTTCCTTAAGTTTCAGGGATTATTGTAATTCTAGGATAAGGCAAAGAATTGTTTCTTGTAGAGGATCTAAGTTATAGTGCAAAAAACTATGAGAGGTTATTGCAGATCAGGACTAGGCATACACAATCACCAAATTATTTTGGGTTATTTGTCATTCATCACAAACCTAATTAATGAGTTGGACACTATTAGGAGAGGGATTAATGCTTTGGATGTCCATATTTATTCATCATCAAATTTTTGGGTGAGATCATTATTACTTATGGGTACACATTTTCATTTTTAAATATTGATGATTACCACTAGATCATGTGTTATTCAATATATACTCCTATACCTTGCATGCATACTTCTCTTATATACTTTTTAAATGAATTAATTGTGCTTATATTATTATTTTGCACATGAATACCATAGGGTATTAGTGTGTTTATATGCTTATGGATAATTGGTTTAGTTAAGGCAAAATCGGGTTCATAGGGTTCAATTTCATCTAATTTACATCACTAATTCCAAAAATAGATTAATTGGCTCAATATGTCAAGAAATATGGGCAAATTTAGCCCCAAATCACGTCCTAGATTCATAGTTAAGTTAAATAGGTTCAGATTGTCCCCAATTACCTTCATGTTTACATTTGTGATAAAATTAGGGTTTAGGGTTTTAACAATCGACTAATTGGATCAACATGTCAAAAACATGAGCTTATTTAGCCCCAAATCACATCTTAGACTCATAATTAGGTTTAAAAAGTTCACATTAGCAATAGTTACCTTCAAGTAAATGAATTTATGATAAAATTAGGGTTTAAGGTTTGCATTTGTAATAAAATTAGATTTTTTATTAAAATAGGGTTTAGTTTAGGTTCAACATTTTAGGAAACATGAGTTAATTTATCCCCTTGAATCACATCCTAGACTTGTAGTTAGGTTTAACATGTTTAGATAGGCCCTGATTACCTTCATATTTACATTTTTGATAAAATTAGGGTTGATTGAGCCATAAATTAGGCTCACCAGGCTCAATCTAGCCCAAATTACATCTCTAATTGCACCAATTAACTAATGAGATCAATTCATGATGGAATTAGAGATAATTTATCCCCAAATCACATCCTAATCTTGTAGTTAGGTTGAATGGGCTTAAATTAGCCTCAAATTCCTATTTGATTGAGTTAATTAACTATTTGGTTCATTATATGATGACATTAGGGTCAATTTTAAAAATCATGTCACTAATTGCACCATTTGACTAATTGGCTCAATCTATGATGAAATAAAAGATAATTTAGCTTCAAATCATGTTGTATGGTTGTAATTAGGTTCAAGGGCCTCATATTCACCCTAATTGCCTCCACAATTGAACCAATAAACTATTTCATTCATTATATGATGACATATGAGTTTATTGAGCCCAAAACCACATCCTATACATATTAATATTGCATATGTCATTGAACTAAATGATTATTTTCTTTATTCTCTAATGAAATTGGAGGTAATCAAGCCCCAAATTACATTTTATAGTCATTCACTTAGTTTGAAGGGGCTTAAATTATCCCTAATTGCTTTTAGATTTAACCATTGAAGTATTTGGCTTATTTAGTTATGACATTGGGGTTGACAGGCTCAAATTAAATTCCTTTATAGTCAAAATTATGTTCACGAGGCTGAATTTTGCTCAAATTATATCACTTATTACACCAACTCACTTAATCTAAGCTAACTTAACCTTAACTCATCCTATGCATGTAGTTATGTTCAAGGGGTTCAAATTGATCATAATTTCCTCCACCATTAAAACATGTGATGTGTTCATTCATTTGTAATGAAATTAGGCCTAGTTTGACACCAAATTATGTTCTATATAGTCAACATTATGAATGCAGGCACAAACTCCCCAAAATAACATCACTTTATCCATGATGTCCTTTTTGTGACAGTGTACATATCATGACACACTCCACTTTAAAATAAAAATATAAAAATTATAGATGTGTACTAAATAAGTATAAACACCTATAAGTGTGAACTAAATAAGTATAAACATAAACTAAATAAGTATAAATAAGAGTATATCATGATACATAGATAAGTATAAACATGTATGAATAGAGTTAATTTTTTATTTTGATGATATGTCAACATAATGTGTACACATTATAACATGTATATGTGTTATAGTGCATATGCATTATGATTTGTTTGAATTCAAAAACAAATCCTTTTAGTTTGTAAATGGTTTGGATTCTCGATCCAAATGCCTAGACCTGTCAACACATAGTCGAATCCAAGAGTTTTGATAGAAAATAACAAAATTCAACTTTCATCACCAAATAAACCATGAATTTCAATGATAAAATTCATAAAATTATTAACACAATGACGAACATGCTCTCCTCTTTCCAAATATATGATTTTTATAATTTTTGGACTATTTTAAAGTTTCAATCTATTTTGATTTATAACTATAGATTTTTTTTAGGCCAATACATGCCATACAATATACATGACTATATATGTTTGTGTATCTTTTCTTTATTGATCCAAATGCAAAAAAAATTATATGGTTACAAACTAAGCATAATTATACATGCATTAAAAAAAAACTAGTTTTCATTTTTCTGAGGTAATTTGGGAGGTCACACGGTCGACTATCCATTTTTGGTTAGTTTTTAAGGTCTATTTACTTGTTATATGTATATGTATATATGTGTCTACACACATACACACATATACATATACATATATACATGTATATATATGTGTGTATATATATACATATACACACACACACATAGGTTACAAACTAGATCTTATCAAAAGTTTCACCAAGTGATTTTAAATAATATTAAATAATGCTCAAAAGATGAGTGGCTGTATGTATAACTATCTAATTTATTTTCTTAAAAAAGGTTCTTATTCAAATTTTAGATGTTTGATCTAGTTATACTTAACCATTTTTTTTTAAATAGTGTTTTAGAAACTAGACTCAAAATGCTACAATACATGTTTTTAAACCATTCTCAATTTTGAGTGTAGTCATCTCAAATTATCTACAAAAGTTCAAATTTATCAAGTTTCAAGAAAAACATGTGCATGGTAGGCTCCTTTTTGTCACCCAACTTTTTTCACTTACCCTTGTACTTAGATAATTTGTAAACTAGTTAAAAGCGTTATATTAGAAGATGCTTTGAATTATAAATTTAAGTAGTATGAAGATCGATATGTGAAACATAAAGATAATAGTGGAGAAAATCCTAAAATGTAAAATTTACATCTTAATAACCTTCCCAACAAGGAGAAAAGTACATTCAAATATGGCTTTACATGTGGACTTGATCACTATATAATTGTCTTATAGAGTTTTCGTAGCACATGAACATAGAAATTCTTATGTCTAATCCTAACATGAGATTAGATGTTGGTATTAATTAGATTCCTACATAATGGAATATGGGAAAACTATAAGAGGTGATTGTATTAATTGGATCACTTTATACATTATGATTTTTGATAAATGGGCACATTAAATTTGTGTAAGCACAATTAATGTTAATTAAAATAAAAAAGTAGTTAATTTTGAAGTAACATGGGTGGGTGCTACACACTCATCATGTTGCCAATAGAAACATGACTAATGTTAATACTATTTTATAAGTTATGGATAACTCATTCCTTGTTAAGATGTGCACTTTTATTCAATGCAACTTTGTGAAGGACTGGAGGTGGCCTAACAATATTAGATTAGACCAATTCCCTCTCAAATTTATTTATTAGAAACTCCTCATTTGGTTTCCTTTGAACAAAGGCTCAATTCAGAGTGAAAATGTAAATTGACTTAATATGAATGGTAGTACTTTGGAACTACTATTTGGAGGTCCAAAACTAATGTCATGGCTCAAACCATTACTTCAAAGCTTCTCTTCCATAAACTCCGTATGGATGAAAACATATGGTTTGGGTGTATGCATGAAGTTGGGGGGCCAAAAAGTGGACATAATTTCACTTCCCCCCCTAAATAAATGTTTCACGTATGCGATTCTTAAGGTTAGACTTTGTTTTTATCGAGTCTAAACCACATATATGGAATAACTATGTACACGGTATTCAAACAATAAAATAAAAAAATGTGAAATCAAAATCCATTGGCATTTCACATAGCTAAAACCACTCGAAAAACAAAGAAGAGAAAACTCATGCTTTGGAGCAGAAATATTGATCAAGAAAGAATCTAAATTTTAGGTCTAGGTACCCTTTGATTCAAGAATTCCATGCCAAAGGAGAGGTAAGCCAACATATTTTTATGAAATTAGACCCTAGTTTTTTTAATTTTGTTGTATTTTTCTTGAAATTACTTGTATTTTTATGTTTTTATATATCTTCACATGAAAAAACTAATGTGCCAACACCTAACCCCCAAAACCCTCCTATCCCTCCTAACCCTCCAATTATTCCTCACCCATAAAAGCCTCATAGGATTCATGTAGTTCCTAAAGCCCCCCAAGGAAGTCAAAAAGATTTAGCAAGCCACATAGTAGAAACTAAGCTTGAACTTGAGAATCTAATTAGGTCATTAAGGGATCCACATTCACACAACTCCCACCAAAATTTCCCTGGCAAACTAACTACATATATTAGTAGATCAATTTGATTCATTAATGAGTCAAATTGATAGGTGGGATGACTATAGAAATATATGTAGGACATACTATTCCAATAAACTTTCAATAACTACTTTGAGAGATAAACACATAACCAAAGCCTAGATTTATGCCTTATTCATTAATGAGAAGACTGGTGCACCACTTTTTATGATGACCAAATGGATACCAATTCATTGGTGTAATCATGATTTGTTCAAACTAATTTTTTGAAACTGATGGTGGATGGTCTTTGATCACACACATTGCAACAATAATGAGGTCCCACTGTATTTTCTAAGAAAATTATATTTTGATTTTTTGTTGAATTATATCCCAAATTATTTTTATTTCTTAGAGTTTCAAGGTAGGGGATCGGGCTCTATGTAGGATAGGTTAGGTGCATGTTGTGTACATAATCACATAGTGAGAGCATGTGTTGATAAAACCCACCCTCTAGAGATACTATCCTCTAAATTCAATGAGACTATAGAGATTTATACCTTGCATGTGCTTAAATCACTTACTAACACCCTCATCTAGCATACAAGGCATGTTTCTCATACTCCTCCTATGGATGGTGGACATGGTGAGGTTTCATCCAATACTACTACTCAATGAGCTCACATAAATGTAAATCATGTGGTGATACATGCACTAGACCTAATGAGGATGAGGATAATTTCATGCAATCCACTCATGGTTGTTTTTCCATGGGCTTGATATAGATATTTCTATATTTTAACCATCTACATTTCATCTGGTCACCTTGCCTTCCACTTCCAAGGTATGCTTAATATCAAAAAAAATGTCAGAATTGTTAAATTTAAAATATTTTTACAATTTAAAAGTTAATTTGATGTATATGAACTATTTTTATGTTGTAATAGGTTTATAGGGTCTAGATGAGCACATGTGTTGATCATAGTGCGCCTAAAGTTTATACCTATATAGAGGTAATTTATAACGATTAATTAATGTTATTTTTCATTATACATATGTGTTATATATATATGTGGGTGTGTGTGTGTGGAAGTGAGTAATAATGATATTTTATATGTTTGGTTGATGACCTCAGAAGACACTCCACCATTTATTAGGGAGGGAACAAATGTAGGTGTTACTACTACGATTTCATTTACACAACAACTCTTTGAGGTACATGGTCTAATTATATATTACATAATGTTTAGTTGTAAATATGGATTTGTGTATTGTAATTGTCCTCTATACTTGTGTAAATATTTTATTCTCAAAACATTTATGTACGTAGACTCCTTTAACGATGTATTCTAGTCCTGTTGAAATCAGGGGTGGCATGGTACAATTAGATAATTTAATTTATAATTTTTCATATTATATTTTAATGATTTAGTTTATGAGATAATTTTTAATTTTTATTTTGTATATATATTTATGTTAGCAGGGTCCTATGCCTTCCATCATTGGGAGAAGGTCAAAAACTCATAATAGTGATCTGTTTCACACTCATGTTTACCAACATGCACCTATCATCGACCCTGTTGAGTGTAGTCTTAAATTGACCATGACCACCAACTTGTGATAAGTTCACTTATGATTAATTTTATTCATATGAAAATATTATTAGAAATTATACATGCTACAACAAGATACTTAAAAAATTAACATGTTAATTTTTTAAGTATATTGTTGTAGCATGTATAATTTCTAATAATATTTTCATATGAATAGTTGGAGCTACAGTTGAGTTTGCAGTCAAAGAAGACTCATAGTCAATCTGCTCAAATACCTTTAGTTATGATCAAGGCATCCAAGGAAAAGGATTCAACAAGAAAGGCATCAAGGGAAGATGATTCAACAAGCAAGGCAAAGAGAGCGATGAATTTTGATGATTAAGAGATCATGTCTTATTACATTTTATTGTATGTCTATATAGCTTGATGTTTAGTTATTTGGCATGTTGTATATATGCCTATATGGCATTGACCTTAGATATTGTATTGTGTTAAAATTTTGTATGCCTTTATGGATATAATATATATTATTAAACATTTCACTTTTTAAACATTTTACTCTATTGAATTGTTGAGGTCAACATACCCCCATTTTTGAAAATGGGGATCCTCATTTCAAAATTTTGCAGATTTGTGACTTGAATTGAAAATTCAATTGATCAAATTATTATCATCATGTTGGCACATCATATTTATTTTAAGATCATCCATACCTAGTTCTCATTTATCTTGAGTGACATGTTTAAATTTGATCCATGTCTTATTTTGTCTAATGTTGCTAATGGTTGCTTCATGTGTTTTCAAGATGCAGGTTTAATGGTGTCTCACGTGGGTGAGCAATGTTCAGGATTTCATACTTAAAATGATAATTTGAACTTTTTATTAATCATTGGTCTTAATTATTTAATTGGATTCATGTTTTAACATCTAAAATACCTTAGCCTAATTCTTTTGGGGTAAGTATTTTGAACTGAATTCAAATTTACAAAGGTTCTTTTTATTTGAAATTATGCAGGAACACTTTACATCTGCTCAAAAATTAGTTCATATATTTTATCCTAAGGTTTTAATTATGTTTATTAACATGAATAAAACCTTATTCTAAAATTTTATGTCAAGTTCTCTATATTCCCTAAAACCTCTAAGTCTATTTTATCACCCACCTAGACTAATTAAAACCTGGGACACTTTATTATATTTTATACTTAGTCTAAATTTTATCCTAAGCTTTAATTGTATTTATTAATAAAATTAAAACTTTAGTCCAAAACTTTATCCTAAATCCTTTATATTCCCTGAGCTCTAACTCATTTATTTCCATAGCCCTACATGATCAACACATGGATGCCTAGTGTTAGGATCTCAGAGCTCATGCAAAAGATATATGGTTTATGGGGACTCATAGAAAGTCAATAAGTTAAAAACCTATATTGATGGAGTGTATTTAATTATGAAAATATGATCCTATAGTGAGCAAGGCATCAATAAGTCAAAGATCCTAAAAGTAAACAAAGTCACCAATCACATCCAAATCCATGGATCAAGATCCAATGGTATGCATTGATCCATAAAAAGAAGATCTAACGACATGTAGCAAGGTCAAAATGTCAACAAAACCTATAAAAAAATGTAGAGATGATAAGTTTCATTTTTATATTAAATAGTTAAAATTCAAGCACTATCTCGAAGATTGATGGTGCATGGCTGAGCATACACATTCCAATCAATAGTGAGCATTAAGTCAAAACTTTAATGAATCCTTTGAAAGAGCGAGAAGGCAACAAGTGTCATCATCATGAAAACTAGGTCAAGAAATCAATAACATGTAGAATAAATGACAAAACCTGAAGGATGAAGATTGATTGCATGCATTGATCTATGCAACCAAGATCCAACTATGTAAAATAAAAGTTGAATTTTTAAATAACCTAAAACGAATGTGGTAGTGATATGTGTCATGACCGTGATGAACGAAAAAAATATCGACCAATAACTTTTGATCTCTTGAATTCAAATCAATGGTGCAAGATAAGGGAGACTTTTTGACGAGCCCAAACCCAACAAAGTGTTGACCATGTCATAAGGGACAATAGTCACATTTAAAAAATAAATAAAGAAGTGACATGGCTATGCCACATCTGCATACATGTTAGGTTAAAATATCTCATGGGCCTAAAAAGGCAAAGGTATAAATACGAGATCTAAATGCAAATCTAAGTCATGAATCTCTCAATTTAAACTCTACTACTACCATTAAAGCTTTGTGTAAACTTGATTGAACTCTAGAAAACCCTAGCATGTATGAAATCCCTAATTTGACTCTATGTTCATTGAAATCAAGATAAGGAGAATCAAATTATAGGATAATTCAGTCTAGAGTTGAATTAAAGACCATTAGTGATCAATTCGATTAAAATTACAGCAATGGTAGTTCAGAAAGGTGTCTCTAAGGAGGACGTGGAGATGTATTTGACCATAAATTCTAAAGGAAGGGTTTTCATAGACACCGAGTTTGATGCTTCGATTATAAATAGTGGAGATACTAACTAGTCAAAGTTATTTTGGACCATCGAGAATCACCTTGCCATCACATGAGAAGAAGAGTAAATTTTCTTAGCCAAGAGACTGCATGAAGACATTGTTGTAATCTAGATGGTGGGTCTTCATTATGTAGCTGTGAATCTTGAGGTACTTCACTGCATTGACATTCTTGCTCCTATTTTCAAATAAACTATGGTAGATAAGGGCATGATTGTTAATGAGCATAATTTAAGAAAGGTTACTTATATCTATGTTATGGTTTTTAAATCATATTATAATTTACCTAAATCTAAAATAGACCTTGCCTCAATCAGCTCCTGGGCCAATGAACATGATTTGAATAACATCTTAACTATGTGGTTATATTATGGAAAGCAAGTCTTTCTAGACTTTAGCAAAAACATCCCCATTATCCAATTCAAACTTGGGATTACAATGATTATGACAATGTTAAATAGGCTATGTCAGAATGCAACCACTACTTATGAAGACCTAGTCTGGGTTCCAATTATCTATTTCATGGTTGAAAAATAGATTACTTCCCATCTGGTTAAAATAATAAGCATATCATTGAGTAGGCAAATCTTTTCAATCAGGAACAAGAAGAAAACTCAATTCTATATGATGTCATATCTCTTAGATTCTCTTTGTGCTACTACCAATATCTAAAACCAGAGGGAATGGTCACTTGATAGGACACAAACTATTTCCCTATATTATTCAAATCTGCACATATTCAAATATAGGGACCACATTAATTCATTTTTGATTGTGTCTACCTAGCCCTGAGTGAGGCCATAATCGGCATTCCAAGGCAAGGAATTATTTGACTAGTTAAAATTTTTGTTGAAATAATAGGTGATATATGGATATGCCTATATTGTAAGTTTATAATAATTGAAGGGACATAGATTTCTCCTCTCAGACTACCCATTCATGTCCCTGACAAACTAGCTGAGTAAGAAGTTGTATATCAACTATTTCATGGTGTAGATGGTTTTTTCAAGACCAAAAGAAAGGGTCTGATTCACAACTTCCCAATACATATTGACAAAACCATCTTCAATAAATGGGAAAACATTGAAGCAACATCCAATCATAAGACATCTTCTAATCTACATTTGGATGGGCTTAGATAGTGGGACCCTTATCCAAGGGTTAAAGAACATTTGAAGATTAAGAGAATGTCAAATGTACCTTATGATCATGATCCTAAAGCCTTTGACCCCATTTACACCAAATCATATTAATAGTTTGAAGTCACTAAGAGATTGAGGGGTCAAAATCTTAGGCTTGAATCTAGACTAGAAAGAATTTGTAAGGGGGATGACAGATGGCAGCTAGGGCCTAGACAATACCATTTGATAAGTCGTGCACCTGCTAAACCTCCATCAACTCAGCCAAAAATTGATCACAAAACTGAGGCACAAATTGAGTAAAGACTAGAGGGAAGAAGGTATGATGAGATTACTTCTTTAATTTAGGTGGAGGAACAAGGATCACCTTCAGAAGAAACTCACATGGTAGATATGGACCCCAATGAGTCTATAGAGGATGCATTGAAAATGCTATCCATTGCATATGAATATGATGATGAAGAATCCCAGGTTGAAGAGAATAAAGAAGAAAAGGGGAAGGAAGTTTCATACTTAGTTCCTATAAATACCCCCAAAAGGAAGGTTGAGCTAGCTATTGTTCTTATAGCCCAAGAACCCAAAGTGATTTTCACTCCCCCTTTGAGTGAAGTCAATCCATTTAGTGAATAAAACATCATTTATGGTATCACTATCCTAAAATGGTTCATATATGGACCAAAATTAAAGAGAGTTTCTATTAAGCATCATCATTGGGCCATGGTGAAGGCTAAAAACATTCCCTTGCAACCAAAAATGAAGCCATGGATTGTGTCTTTACAAAATGAAGATGAGAGAAGATTGGTTGCTCCAAGTAAATCAAGTGGAGCACAAGTAGATATCCCATCTCCTTAGGTGACTTAATCCAAAGTGGGAGTTAAATTTAATCTAAAGACTATTGAACTATAGAGAGTAACAAAGAATAAAGTCATGGTAGGTGGTGAGGAAATCACTTATCAAAAGGTAGAGCCATTAACTAATTTGATGCCAATATGTAGACAAAGCCCTAGAGAAGCTCCCATTTTTGAAGAGGATCCCTTGGAATTAGCCCAGACACATACAAAGTAGCTACAAGAAGCTATTAAGGGCATGCAAAAGCAAAAAAAATAACTTGGAAGAAAAAGCTATCTTTTTAGTTATAGATGCAATTATCAAGATGTTTGAAGATAATTTATTTGACATGTTTAATTCTTTGAAGTCAATAAAGTCTAGATAGAAGTGTATTGAGCCAAAAGGGTACTGCAACCATGAACCTAGTTCACCAATGGTAGAAATCAAGAGGCAAAGTAAAGGATTTGATCAACATCTTGATAGAGGATCAAATTCCTGAGTTCAAAATAATCAACTTGGCTCATCTGGATGCAGCCATGGGGTTATTGATAGATAAAATCAAGAGCATGAGTAAATGGTCAAAGGACCTAGAAAACCTTTATAAGGATGATAGTCAGTTGAAAAATAGGATGGAGCATATATTGGGGAGTATAATAAAATATCCCACTACACTCATCTCAATTATTCTAATTACTGATGAATAATTCAATCATAGAGCCACCCAAGTCATGCATGAAGTGAAAAATTAGAGCCAAGGGAAGACAGGAGTTGATAACACAAAGATCATGGACATGATCTTTACTACAAAGGAGAAGATTATAGAAGCTAGAAGCATAAAACAAGCATTAGAAAGCACTAATAAATACCTCAAGAACATGGTAGATCAAGAGGATGAAATCTTAATGGAGACCATTGTAAAATTAAAGCTCATTGATGATCAACATGGAAAAACAATGAGGATCCTTCAAAAAAATAGGGGAATTCAGTAGAAAAAGGGCTTCAAAGTTGAATTTTGTTAATTAAAGTATATTCCTTTTGTAACTAAACATATATGTATTTTAAAAACAAATATTATTTTGTGAAGGCATGTGATACTTGTAAAGAAAATCGCCTATAGGTTAGTTCACTAGTAAATGTTAAAATTTTAAAACTTTATGAAAGGACAACTATCCTTTGTAATTGAAAATATCATTAGACTTAACTGACCAACATACCTCCTTAATATTCTATATAAAGTGTATTGTCCATTGTTAAAAAAGGAAAGGGATTTTTGAGCAAGAATACTATGTACTAATTTTAGAGTAATAAATGCAAACAAGGAATTCTGAAAAGATTATTTCATTTATTTTTGTGAATTGTTATTATTGACCGAATTTGACTTTTAGGTCAAATTTGGACCCCTATATGTAAAAAAATTGGTTTCTTAGATGTTTATGGGTCTAAATATTTGTCATAGGCTATATTATAGTTCATTTAATGTTATCTGATGCATTTTTAGCCTTAGTCATGGTCTAATAGGTTTATTTATCATTTTAGGTCATTTAATGAGATTTTAGGGGTCATAAATGCAAGTGGCATGGTTCCCAAGGTGACAATGTGTCCCTTTTTCCTTAAAAACATTAAAGAGGTCAGGTTACATATAAGGGATGTCAGTTACATCAGAATATTATAGGTTGTTTAATTGAAATTCAAGAAACTAACTAAAAAGGGGAGCATTTGGAACTTGTACGACCCATGGGAAAGTGTGCCACATGGGATAAGATCATGGAAGGCCTATTCATCTTCTTAAAACTTATCTCAATGTTTTATTTGATCTAGAAGTGCCATTTTTAATCCAAAATCATTCTACTTCTTTGCCATACAAAAGTGACCATCAGGGTTATTCTTGGTACGGACATCTAAATATTTTTCATAAAAATGCTTTTGGGTGGGGATAATAAACTTAGATACCTTAATTTACATATAAATAGTTCAAGGATTGATCAACTTTGCTTTATGAACTATCCTCTTGAATTTGACTGTACTTTTTTACTAGTTATTTCATGCACCCTATAGGTTTTGCTTTATTTTGGTCAAATTCATATAAACCAGTTGGTGATGTTGACTTTAGAAGATTTTGGATACATAATTATATGATATACATACTTATTTTCTTGTTTCATGGTGTTTATATGGGAAATTTATCTCATGTTGAAAGGAAAGTACCACTATGTGTAGTTTCAGTCAATGTTTTTCTTGTTTACAAAATGTTGATTTCCTAGAGAGGTCTCATGTAGTTGGAATATGGTGTATCACAAGTATAAAGGCCATATATTTCACCTTCTTCCATGTTTGGTTTCACCATATCACATTTTGGAGTAGCTTTAAATCTTTTCATTCCTCATTGTCAATTTTCACTCTTTCCTACTTGCAGTCACCTATATAAATTGGTTTATCTTGTTCATGGAGTTATAATCAGGGTGTTTTAGTTATCCAAGTCATTAATAGATGAAGAGAGTCCACTTGGATTCTTGGGAAAGTAAATGTTTGGTGACAAGTTCATTCATCAAGCTAAACTAGTCATTAAGCACCCTGCCTGCTCTCTTACAACATGTTCGCAAGAGGTTTCACATTGAAAAAGATGTTTTGGAATTGGTTTCAAGATTACCTTGGTTGAAATCATGTATTTGAGAGGTTTATAATGAGTTTTAGTTACCCATGAGGCATTTTATCCACCTTGCTACTCTATTCTACACTCACTGTCTACATATAACCCAATACACACCTACAAGAGCCATTATTGACTTCATGCTGAGAGGTGGGAAGCTTGACATATGTTAACACCTTCTAAGATTTATATTGTGAATTTTAATTCTTGATGAGGTCATATGAGGTGTTCACAAAGATAAGTACCTTGTATATTATTCAGTCCACTTCACTGCCTATGGTAAGAAGGCCCATCTATAGGTGTATCACATAATTTTGATAATTCTTGTATGGCGATTTGAAACATGAAAATAGTATTATTTTGGATTATAGTAGGTAAATTGAAGATTGAAGACCTAATTAGAGTTTTTGATGGATAAATATAAAGGTAAACCATGTTCAAAGGGCAAACGATTGAGTTTTGAGACTAGATCCTAAAAATGAGAAAACAAAGCTTCAGGGTTTTTTTGGATATATTACAACATGCTTACAAAGTTTTCCAAAACATATATATTATTAAACCTTATTTAATCTAGTATGGAGAAGAGATATACCAAGGATGAATTTAAAAGGAGTGATGGAAGGTGGGATTTGAAAGCCTCAAAGTGGCCCTTAAAAACATTGAAATCCTGTACTACTATCTATAGGTTTGAAAACTTGAATGACATTTGACATCCTAGGAGAAAATAAGATAGTACCTCATGACTAGGATGGTTCAATTGGTTGAATGACACACAAAATATCATGAAGGTTATCAATAGGAGGTTGATGTATAGTCTTGAAATCCCTATGGCCACCTACAGGTATCCCTTTAATGGAAAATAGGCACCTACAATATGACAAAGAAATAATGACCCTAAACTTGATGTCTACATGGTGCTTAGGGTAGATAAGGTAGATATAACATATGTGAAGACACTAGATGGACCTCATGTTTCATGGAAGGATTTTGAACATCATGACTAACCTCTTAAAACCCTATGTACACCTACAAAGGTCAAATAAGTAGATTTATTAGTCATGGAAGGGAAGAATCAGTTTATGAATCCAAAGGGAATACAAGGTAAATTCAATATATGATAAGTTACCAAGTGGTTTTCATGATTCATGGAGAGTCTCATCATAGCATGACCAAATTTAGTTAAAGTTCACACACACCTACAAGAGTCAAAGGCAGGGTATCTCAGTCATTTGAAGAAAAATTAGTTTATAGCCTTCAAAGGGCATATGAAGGGAACACATAGAGTCAACATGATGTAATAGTTTGTAATCACCTCCATGAGGATCATACTCACCTTTATGAGCTCTAAACAATGTAAAAGAAGTCTAGTAGACCTCTTGAAACCCTATATGCACCTACAATAGGGTACAATCTTGGTAAAGGTAAGGTAAGAGGTGAGTATGCTTAAGATAAGGTTTGTTATCAATTTTAAAATGGTTTATGATAGGTAAAATGATGTTTTCACAAGCCCAAGACTCTTCCAAGTTGACCATCTACTTTCCCTACTTGGCCAAAGGTAGCAGTCTGTATTATGAGCTAGGAAACCATGTTACTCAATAGGTAAATATGAGGAATCCAAATAAGAAAAGTATTTTGGGTGAATTAAAATATTTTTTAACATGAGTTAGAGGTAATTAACATGTTAGAGAGGCCTGAAAATATTGAAATTAGCATTGGAGGGTCACCTTTGAGGAAGGAAGCAGGAAATATAGTCAGGTTGTACATAAAGTCTTGAGAATCCAAGGATGAGAGAGGGTTTATAGTAAGGTAGAGTGGTGAATGGGTTTTAAACATCTCCAAAATTATGTTTACACATTGAAGGTACTATAACTAATGAAAATCAAGCAAATAAGGGGTCTAAATGATGCACAATGCAGTCCACATGCCATTTCTACACAAAGTTAATGCTTTGAAAGTTTGTCTTGGGGTTTTAGATGTTTGAATGTGCTAGAGAGGTCATTTTCACCTAAATTTTTGTGTATGGGGTAATAATTAACCAAATAACACCCTAATGTAAGTGTTTTTCTTGAAAAACTAGGGAACATTTCCTCTATTTTGTCTCAGAGGTAGGCCATTTTTAGGTCTACACAGAGGTAAAAAAGGGAGAAAATGTGACTTAAATGGGTGTTGGGTGCCTTGGAAACATCATGTGATGATTGGGAATGATGTAGTAACCTGTATTGATCTTAAAAAAACATGATTTTGACCCAATTTTGATGATAAAACACTAGAAAGTGTTGGTGGACAACCATATATAGTCAAACCCCAAGGGTTTCAACTAGGCCTAATTGGTGAATAAGAAGAGATGAGAAAGAGTACTTGGAAGGTTGTAAGGTGACTTGATAGTTTAAAACACATATAGGGAAACATGAAGATAATCCCACAAAGGGGAGAAACCTTATAGGAAGGTTTAGATCTTCAAAGGTGTAGACAGGCTTGTTGGGCAAGGTCAAGCTTGAGGCCAATTGGGGGTCCAACCTCATTTTTAGTTCTTGATGAGCTATCCAGATGATGGGGACATGTTAGGGAGATGGAATTAGAAATGTATAAGATTTTATTATGTAAATAGACCTATGGGAAAGATAATTTTAAATTTAAGATAGTCTAAGAATGAAAAAAAGGTAGAAATAAGCTTGATGGGCTGGTTTCAAGTACTCATATTTTTTGAGACTATGCATGGATACAAAATAAGTTTGGTGGGGTTAGTAGGGTCTCCTAAAATCATGTTTGTGGAATTTATTATGAATAAAGCTTAAGACTAAAAACTACCTAAAACCCTACTAAACCCTCAGTCAAGACTCAATGGAGAAAACAAGTTTGGAGAGATATCTAGGTGACATAGTTTGACCATGAAAGTGATTGGAACTTGTAAAGGACTCACTCATGCTTCCTCCCATAATTTTATGCTATACGAAGTTATACAGGTAGGGTGAAAATAGGGTATTTTAAACTATTTTGTGTGTTTTTTAGGTTCTAGAAATCAAGTTTGAGAGGAAGCTTAAGACTTGTACTAACTCCATATGGTCATTTAATTCCAAGAAAAAACTCTTAAGTGTCCAAACCAAAGCTCTCATCCCAGCCAAATAAAACTAACATAGTGAACATAAGGGTGAGATGTGTGAAAATCTCAAGTGGATGTCCTTTTAAGCTACACATGAGTAGTCTAAGGCCATGGAGGGTCTTTCCAAGTGTCATCTACTCCCTCCCATGGATTTACATGGAAAATTGATGCTAATTTTGAGGCTAAGTGTGAGAGGTGACATAAAAGAGGACTTTTTTAGATTACATGTAGTGATGGCTTCCTTTCAAAATTTTCTAGATGAGTAAGAATATAAACAATGCATAGAGAGGCATGTATAAAATCCTTCCATATCATCCCAATCATTAGACATATCCTTGGTCAGTTATGGGATGTTCAAATAGGTCCAAATTATGAAAGTAGGTTTTTGAGCTAGAATAAGGAGTTTCATGCCACTTTTCATAAGTTTCATGACTAGTATGGACATCTGGACATACTGACATTGCATGGTTCATTTCAAATCTATTTTTCATGAAGATGTAACCTCTTTTCTCAGCTTGATTAGTGTCCAAGTGACCTTTGGACTTCCCTTGTATCGCCCCCCTTCCAAATGCTATAAATATTAACCTTTTTGGCTCTTTTGAGTAGCTTCCATTGGTTGATGGTGAAATCCTAGCCAAATTTGTACTTGAATGTCTCTTAAAGCAATAAAATAAATGAATTTTACTACTTACATGTTGTCAAATTGAGGGTTGTTACAATCTTGTTGGTCTTGTCTAGTAGAAAATGATCTTTCTAGCATGTTATCCTTGATTATTCACAAAGTGTGCATAAGAGTAATTGTTATAAGTCTTTTTTAGTGTTCTATTTTAATTGTATAAGTGATTTAGATGTGTTTCATGACTATATTATTCTAAGGAATCACTCATTACCCTCCCAAGTATTAAAATACCTTTTGAACCTAGCATATGAAACATTGATGTAACAATCTCTCTTGTGTTGTGAGTTTTGTGTGAAGAAAGCTTTGTTTTGCTCTAAGTAGTATAATTTCAGTCATTAGGAGTAAATTAAATATTGGTGCATCACCTTTTAGATTGATTATTTTGTCTTATTAACTCGTTTCATACCAAGTTGATAAATATGAGAGTGTTTCAAAGAGTGCATCAAGGGAACTAGCCCTTCTAGAGATTCATCTCACCAAATTGTTACCCACAATAAGAGAGATATTTTTATTGTGCCACTTGGATGAGGAGAGATAGGAATCTCCTCAAGGAGTGAAAATCAAAGTGACAATAGTTATCATGGCTACTATGTCACTTATGTAATTTAGAATTTAGCTTTGAATGGTTTTTATGAATTTTTGATGTGCACTTTTCAAATACAGAGATGCTAATTTGTACTAATACTAGATTGATTGAAAGTTCTTAGGTTTATTTTGTTTTCTATACTCTTCTTGTAGATGTGTTTATGCTATTTGATTGCATGGGTAAATCTTTAAGTGAATCTTGCCATTATTTGCATTCTTTTACTTTCTTAGATGCTTGTCTGATGTGTGATGTGATTTGAGCTTAAACAACTTTACTTCATATATTAGTTTTAAGTGCATATTTGGATGATATTTGAACTTTTTCATAATATCTATGTTAAATAAGAAATATCATGTTGGTGTAGTGATGTTTTCCATTGGGTTTTGCCTACATAGCCTTATGGCCTTTCTATATCAATTAAGCTTTCTTAGGTTAGTTATAAAAGGGTCACATAGGCTAATTATATTTTAATGTAATTATCTAATTAGAAAAATTAGTGGCTTCCTCATGTTTACCTAATTTTCCCTATATGTACCCCACTTTTCTTTTTTGAAAGGGAAGACATGTTAATGTGATTTTATGCAAGCAAGGCATATTTTACCATATTGTTGTGTGAAGACAAGTTTCTTCCTCCTTTGTAATTTATCTGTGATTTCATTACTCGATATATAGATTTTCTCAATCTTGTGTGCAAGGATCCAAGATCATGGCCAATCTAACATGGTATCAGAGCCAGTTTGCCAGTATTACAACAATCTTTGTGGTGAAATCTTGCTAAATTTGCTATCCCAATAAAAAAAAGGTTTGGTTGGATTCTTTAGAGAATTCATGTAAAAATTTCTACTAGAGATTTAGATCTCAAAAATGACTATGTCATTGATTTTAGAAGGTGCCAAAACCCTTGGATTGACTGTAAACATGACCTAGTTATAAAACAGTTAATTTTTTCCTTTATTTTTTGTATCCCAAGGCCCCATATTTCATTTTCTAAAAAAAATCCATACTTCATCTATTGCTGTGTAAAAACACCTTCTAGGTTTTCTTTCTTAGGTCGAAATCTCAAATGGGTCTCTTGTAAAATTTCTATTACTAAAGTATTTTGGACATTTTTGGCTTGCCTCGATTTACATGCTATCAAACCTCTACATTACTCAGATCTACATGTGGTCATTACTTTAGATTTACAGTTGAACTACTTCATGTTACATGCACTAGAGAGTCTACTGACCAATCTGAGCTTTCAGAGGGTAGGTACTCAGCCAATAGATAAAATCAGAGTTTCAACAGTGAGTAACTTCACTTTTCTAAGTTCAGTTATTTGATAAGTCTGCTTACTTGCCCCTAGACCAAATCAGACTTGTGGAGTTGCTTTACTTGAAAATACTTGAAGTTAATTAAATCAAGTCTGAAAACCTATTTTACTCTACTACAGACCAACTCAAAATTATGAGGTTGATTTACTTGAAATTTTTTGAAGTTAAGTAAAGCAGGTCCAAAAATCTGGTTTACTCTACTACATACCAACTCACTTGTGGAGTTGCTTTACTTAAAAATCCATGAAGTTAAGTATAGCATGTCTGAAAACCTAGTTTACTCTATTGCAAACCAACTCAAACTTAAGGATTTGATTTACTTGAAAATCCATGAAGTTAAGTAAAGTAGGTCTAAAAACCCAGTTTACTCTACTGTAGACTAACTTAGACTTTTGGAGTTTCTTTACTTGAAAATTAGTGAAGCTAAGTAAAGTAGGTTTGAAAACCTAGTTTAATCTACTACAGACCAATTTAGACTTGTGGAGTTTATTTACTTGAAAATCCATGAAGTTAAGTAAAATAGGTCCAAAAACCCAATTTACACTACTGTAGACCAACTCAAGTGTTTGAAGAGTCATTACTACCTTACTCAAGTTTTTAAATGCTAATTATTTGTGGAAGTCAAGCAGTGTGAAAACTCTGAATTACTCTTCCTAGACCAACTCAGGTTTTCAAAGGGTCATTACTACTTTACTCAAGTTTTAAAATGTTGATTACTTGCAGAAGTCAAGTAGTGTAAAAATTCCAGATTACTCTTCCCAGACCAACTCGGGTTTTCGAATGGTCATTACTGCCTTACTCAAGTTTTCAAACATCAATTACTTACAAAAGTTAAGCAGTTTGAAAACTTTAGATTAATATTATGAGATCAACCCATAATTTTGAAGGGTCATTATTGGTCAAAGTTGTGGAGTACCTCTACTTCATTAAAAAATCACAAATCTGATTTTTTTTTTCATTTTTGAAAAGGGTCCAGGAATGTGTAGAATTAAGAAGTTATAAGTGGTATAAATTTCAATTCGTAGCTTTATTTTGGGTGCTATTTTGTTTGAAAGTGAATATTTTTTTCAATCTCTATGCATTGGTAATATTTTTTAGGCTCTTTATAAAATCTATTTTATTCATGGTATAATGGCTTAAAACTCATTATACTTTTCTTAAACACATTATCGGCTATGCCTGATGTCCCTCTCATCCTATCTCACACTAATTGCTCATAGATGCATTATTGATGGTGCCTGACATCTAATATTGAGTGTGTTGTATTATAACTTAAGAGGGGGTCCTATTGATAGTTTAAGGGGGTACTTGTACTATGCACAATCTGTTCTTTGCTTTCATCTCAATTCTATAAATTATCTCAATATAATCTAAACTAATGGATCTAAACATTGAACCACTCACACCATTTAACTATCTCAACTAGAAGCTTAAAATATAGCTCACCTTGAGAGGTAAAGGACTCTATCGGATCATTATGGGTGAGGAAATTGAGCCATCTATAGATATAGAAAAGGTTAAGTGGTACAACAGATGTGATGAAGCCTATTGGTTTGTATTCTTATCAATATCTCTTGACCTCATGTTTCATGTTGAATTTTTAAAAACTCCCAACAAAGTCTGGACCATCTTATATAACCTTTTTGGAGTGCAGGACATCATGAAGGGTCATGAACTAGAGAATGGGCTTATCACATTGAGCCCATGTGACTATAACACCCTAAAAGATTTATTTACAAATTTTAAAGCACTGAGACTATAGTTGAAATAATATAGCATTGAGAAAATAAATGATCAGTTGATTCTATCTGTGCTCATAAAAATGGGGCATGACTATTCAATTTTCATCTCTACATTTCATGCTCCTAAACGTGCACTTGGATCCACTTGGAAAATGCCATCATCCAATGATTTTGTTGTCAATTTGACTTGAGAACAAGATAATATAGTTCAAATGGGTGCACTGAAGTCTTGAAAATCACATGCCTTGATTGTCAATTAGGACAAGAAGCCTTCTAGTAGTGGAAAATAGGAGAAGAAATAGTCTAAACCAGATCATGAGCATAAGAAGAATAATAAATTAGATGCCAAGCCTAAGGCATCATCAAATGAGTCCTCCTCAAGTGGGAAACCTAAAAAGGAGAAACTCAAATGTAAATTTTGTAAGAAACTTAGGCATGATGAATCTTAGTGCATGAAAAATAAGATTGACACCTTGACTAAGATGCTTGAGAAGAATAACATCAGTGTTCCTAAAGTTTCAAATCAAAACACATATACACAAGATTATACAAATACTAAAGACAAAAAAATTGTTAAAAACAAGGGAAAGTCACTTATTTCATTAGCTTCTCAGCCTTTGACTTAGGTTATTGACTCAGGTGCTTCCTATCACATGGCCTCCTTAGATGTTCTATTTTTAGAAATAGAGTCATGTTTCATGCCTTCAATTCTTATGGGTCATGACACTTCGGTAGAAGTCTGTGGTAAAGGATAATTTGAAATAAGTGATGGGACCTTTAATGATTTACTATGTGTTCCTTCACTATCACCAATCTTGTGTCAGTGTACCAAATCACTCACATAGGTATAGGGAAGTGAGTTGAGTTCACACCTAATTCAGTGGTTATCAAAGAGCTACATAGTGACATCGTAGTGGCTTATGGGAAGATAAATCATCAGTCTACGCTGCATACCTTCTCACAATTTTCCCTAGATCAACCCTTAGCTGCACTACTTACTCATGCAGATGGAGTGAGCAAACTATAACATGAATTATTTAGCCATTTAAACTACTGCTAATTGTAAAAAATTAGTTGTCAGGACATAGTTTCATGGTTGCCTAAAGTCAAATTCTTAGATGGCGTATGTAATGGATACATTTTTAGCAAACATCCAGAAGAGAATTATGACATGGCAAAGCAAGGAGAGCTGAACAAAAGCTAAAAATTGTCCATAATGACATATCAGGTCCATTTCTAAAACCTTCATTCAATAGGACCAGATACATACTCACATTCATCGATGACTTTTCATGGTACACTTGGGTGTTTTTTCTCAAAAAGAAGTCTAAGGTATTTGATCACTTCAAGGACTTCAAGGCACTTATGGAGAAGTAGTCAGATTGTTCCATCAAAATATTAAGGACTGAAAATGGTATGGAGTATGTTAAAAACAAGTTTGAGCAATTTTACACATTAGAGGGGATTTAAATGCAACACACAATTCCATACATTCCTTAGTAGAATGGTGTGGCTGAATGTAATAACTATTCTTTGAAAGAAATGGTTAACTACATGCTTCAATCAAAGTCTCTTGTTCCTTAGTTTTAGGTTGAAACAATCAATTGTGCGTGCTACATCTAGAACCATGTTCTACACAAATCCTTGAAATGAATCACTCCTTTTGAAGTTTGGGATGGTCACAAGCCCAAAATAGATCACTTTCAAGTGTTTAGATCACCAACAATGGCCTATATTCCCAAGAATAAATTCAAGGCAATGGACCCTCAGAGTTAGTCTTGTATCTTTGTGGGGTATGTAGAGGGTACTAAGGGATACATGCTCTTACATATTAAAACTCATTAGTTGTTCATATAAAAGAGTGTCAAGTTTTGTGAGATCCCACTTGAACTCACTTTTGGCACTCTAGACTCTACAAAAGTCTCACTGGACATTGATTCCACCTTAGATAGTGACTTGGATCCACCTCAAAATCCTCCTAATGATTAGGATGACTCTTATTCTTCTTTAAGTTCAAGTGATGAGAGAAGTGATGAGGATTCTTCTCCTCCATCTCACACTCACATTTTAGATGATGATGACTCACCTCTTGATTCTTTAATGTCATACAATTTCATCCCACTTGGGCCAAATAAACACTTTAAAGTGCTGGGAAATGGGTTGGAAATCCATCAGATACAAGGTTGACATGTTCACAATTTCAAGGGACTTCACATGCCTATCTAGCAATTGCCTCAGATCTGTAAGCCTTTTATGAGGCATCTGGTATTTTAGAATAGGATTATACTATGTAGGAGGAGTATAGTTCCCTAATCAGAAACAAAGCATGGGACTTGGTCCCTTTTCCTATAGGAATAAAATTGGTTCATTACAAATGGGTTTATTAGACTAAGAATGATGTAGATGGGTCTATTGATAAGTACAAAGATCATCTCTTTATAAAGGGGTTTTCTCAGATGCCTGGCATAGACTACACTGAGACATTTGCTCTTGTAGCCAAAATGACATCTATCAAAGTCACTCTAGCCATCATAACTACACATCAATGGGATGTTCACCAAATGGACATCAAAAGTGATTTTCTACATGGTGACCTCAAAGAAGAGATCTACATGGAACAACCATAAGGCTTTGTGTAATATTCTTCCTTGGTCTATAGTTTCAAAAAATATATCTACAGACTCAAACATGCCCCTTGGGCATGGTATGCCAAGATGGACTCATTTCTCCTCATAGTCAGGTTTACCAGATGCCACTTAGATCTGAATGTCTACATCTTACAATAGGATGATTATCTATTGATCCTAATTCTCTATGTGGATGACTTGTTGATTATAAGGAGCTCATGATCATCCACCTCAGTAGTGAAAAATACACTTTTAGATAGATTTTCAATGACAAACTTGGGATTAAAACATTAATTTCTCAAGATTGAAATCATTCAATCAAATTTTGGGATAACTTTATCATAATCCAAGTATTCTCTTGATTTTCGTGCAAGGTTTAACATGGTTGATTATAAGCCAACTCCTACTCCCTTCTTATTTGGCATGAAGCTTGAGGTTGATTGTCCTACACCATTGGTTGATATAACTCCATATCGGTAACTTGTGGGTAGCTTTATCTATCTCACACATACTAGACCTGATATATCCCATACAATTGGCATGGTCTCCTAGTTTATGTGAGAGCCACATTAATTGCATTAGAAAGTAGCTAAGTGAATTTTGCAGTACATTCTAGGTTTGAAAAATTATGGGATACACTAAAAAGTAAGAACATAGGTTGATTTGATTAGATACATAGATTTAGATTGGGCTAGAGATATTCATACTTGAAAGTTTGCTTTAGGTTATAGTTTCTCACTTGCTTCAGGTCTAATAAGTTGGTCAAGAAAGAATCATCTTGCAATTGCTTTATCATCTACAGAGGTATAATATAGAGGGGTTGTCAATTCCACCACTGATTTAATCTGGCTTCGAGGGACTCTCACTGAGTTTGGTATCTAGTTTCATAAGCCAACAATCATCTAATGTGATAACCAATGCACTATCTAGATTTATAGGAATCCTATTCTCCATCAAAAGACAAAACACATAGAGATTCACATGCACTTCATTAGGGAGCTTACCAATGAGCAAATAATTGATATTCAGTACTACCCAACATTAGATTAGATTGTAGATATTCTAACCAAGCCCTTCACATAGAGTAAATTTGTTCATCTATGAGCTCTCATTGGGGTTAGGGATACTCTACCTTCTTATTCCTCTTATAGAGGTTATTCACTATGTACTTGGGTACCTCATTAGGATTTCAATGTCGGGACCCAATTCTCATCTCACCTAAGCTATGATTAAGGGGGGATGTTGGTGTAGTACTTTTTCCCATTGGGTTTTGCCTACACAACCTTATGGCCTTTCTATGTCAATTAAGCCTTCTTAAGTTAGTTATAAAAGGATCACATAGGCTAATTATATTTTAATGTAATTATCTAATTAGGAAAATTAGTGGCTCCCTCATGTTGCCCTAATTTTTCCTATATGTACCCCACTTTTCCTTTTTGGAAGGGAAGATAGGTTAATGTGATTTTATGCAAGTAGGTCATATTTTGCAATATTACTGTATGAAGACAAGCTTCTTCCTCTTTTGTAATTTATCTATGATTTCATTTCTCTATACATAGATTTGCTTAATATTCTATGTAAAGATTCAAGATCGTGGCCAATTTGACATATCATTATGTTCCTTCTCTGCCCTACCCTTCCTTTTACTTATTTTTTGACCAACTCACTTTAAATTAGTTTCCATTGTAAATATTTACTTTAACTTATATTTTAGATTTAGTCCTTTGAGCATAATTCACTTAACTTAATCAAGATTACTTCATTTTCAAAAATTAACTACCAGGCCATGCTTGCTCCCAATAACTAAAAATTATAAATATTGTGAAATAGTTTGCTTATTCTACCTTATTACACCAAAGATAAAAGATTATCACAACCTAAAACTCATGCATTGGATTATCTGAATTAAAAAATGAGTAGTGTTTATTAAACACTCTAAACCAGCTGTGATACACTTACATGCATTGACATGAATATTGTTAAAATGCATGGAAAATTTACTTATAATTATGGTAATATATAGTTCAATAATTTGTTCTAATTTTGAATATCTTTCAAACTCTTTCATAAACATTTGTTTACAATATTACATACTCTGTTCACCTCAGTCATGGAATTACTCACTAGACTCTCTTTTTGTCAACACCAACACTCTCTTATGATTCTTTAGGCTTTTGATATTTAGCTCAGTCACCTCATAAGGTTTAACTCTCTCTAGATTTTCCACTCTCCTCTTATAATCAATCTTATCTCACTCTCTTAGTTCATCTTTCAGGCTTGTCTAGGCATATTATCATCTACCTTTTCTATGCATTTAGAGTCACCTCCAATAGCTTCTAACCTACTACCCTTTCGTCAAACATTCCAATCGACCTTCTTGAAGGCCCCAAATCTTCCATGTACCTATCTTCCACTTTTTCCCAAGTAGGGATAAAAGGCTTGGTAAGCCTAATTCACGTTCTCAAAGCTTCTTCTTTCCCCTGAGGCCTTATTTGATACATAGCTTAGACTTGAAACCTCTTTCTCTCTCATATCACTATGATAACTAACTTTAATCTCTGATCATAATCTTGTTATATAGATTCTTATCTTCCTTGACACCATTCCTCTCTCTTGGCATCATTAGGCATAATAGCTTTCTCACTCTTCACTATTTTCTATACTCTTTCCTTCTAAGAACTATATCATCTTACCTATGCACAAATATGAGATATACACTCTCATTCCTCACTTTAACTTATATCTCTTTGATTTAGGTACATATTCTTGAAAGCCTAAAATAGGTTTTCAAGGTTATTGATCCCCAACCAAGCCTCATATGATTATTTACCTTCACATTCTAACCCCTTTCCATATCCATATCCAAATATTCTTGAGTTTCCATAAGAGCTTCTTAGCTTTATTAAGAGTCACTACCATATATTTAAGGCTTCTAACATCCTCTCAAGACCTCTAATCTGGACTAAAACTCTTAAGATCTCTTGAGCTCCTCCCTTGATTAATCAAATGAAGTTCTTGTAAACTGACTATGATCATGCAACATGGTATGTCCAAATGATGTAGGATGAACTTCAACAATACTATGTTCATAAGAAACCTTCCTTAGTAATGAAGCAACAATAATATTTTAACAAGAATTTGACATTTTATCGAACACTTGAATGTATTCCAAGACTTTCTTATTTTTTATTTCTTGACTGTGTTATTACTGAGTTTTACAAATATGGTTTAGACAATATAAAAATATTCTTTACTTGAGATTTAGTAATTGGAAATTAATAAACAATCAATAGAGACAAGCATTTAAGATTCACTACATATCAACCATAAGCATTATGGAAATGATTTTTTGTCAACCATGTCAAACCATGTTTGATCACCCTGAACCTTCATGCAAAATGTGTCATCCAAATTTTATGATAGACTACATTGGTGTTTGTTGGGATTTGAGCTGAGATTTAGGCATTCTAAATATTGTGTGGTTTTAAGACAATTCTTTTATTTACATATCTTGTATCCATAAGAAATGGGTACAATGCTTCTAAGGACCCTAATTCTTTGATTGGACTTTGCTAGTGTGAACGGTTGATGAGGATAACATGATGTTGATTTGATTATGGGAAGGCTCCATGTTTGATGCATGACTCAAATTAACACTACAATTCCACTTATATGGAGACAAGACAATGATATTCCAAAGTCTATATTATCACACATACTTATGTATTTTCTTCAAACGTCAACTTCATGATGGGTTAGATGTAGCAATAAAAAATGAAAAATAAAACCATATGTTCAAAAATCAAACCTTTTCTTTTGAGATATAGGTTTTTAATTAGTAGAGTTGTGGGGTGGGCATCATAGTGACTAGTGGTGGTGGAGTTGGTGCAAGACTGATCATCATCAATGTGTCTCTTGTGAAGCTAGGCAAGTTAATAGGTATTGTGTGATAAGCCTGAAAAATGTTTATGGTGTGACATTAAGGGTGTATGTGGTCTAATATAGTATTATATAATATGATTTAATATATAATATACATAATATTATGTAATATTTAAATATATCTATTATATATTATAATATTTTATATTATAAAAAAATACTAATATATTTGATTATATTTTATTACACATCTTAATACATTATATACATTAGTATATTGTATATATTATATTTAATATTGCATTAAATAGTTTTTGTATTCTATTTTCTATTACATGACATAATATATTGCATACCAAAATATATTAATATAATTAAGTACACTATTAAAATATATATTTTATAACTAAATATTCCTTGAGGTCTCCATTATGATTAGGTTCAATTTCTATTTCTTTGCACACTCATCAAGCTCCTCCTCTCTATTTATTCCACTAGCTTGGTCTCTATCTCCTTTGTGCCTCAGGGCCTTTTAACCTACATGCCAAGCTATTTATACTACCTTGAGCTCTTTCATTTCCATTATGATTTCCACTATCTATCATTTTGCAAGGTTACCATATTGGTAATAAATCTTGGGAATGGTTAGAAAATCAAGTTGGATTATGTTTGTGTCTTGCCTCGGGCATTAAATCTCACATCTACCATGATATTTTATGAAAAGGTCTTTTAGACCAAAAGTGCTGAGCATAGTATGCAATACTACATTAGAACCATTGGTAAAAAAAACATCACTACATTGGGAACTATCTTCAAATAGATTATGGATGCATTATTACATCTAGGTAAACAAAGATCTCTTTTAGTTTGGTGTCAGAGCCTATGAGCCTGGAACCAACTACATGCATACACCTAGATAAGGACTGGTACCGAGAGATATGCACTGACATGATGTCATTCCTAGAACTAGTTATTTATGGCCACATAACCTTGAGGACAAAGTGTGGGTGTCAGTCTAGGAAATCGTGGGTGTCAGTCTAGGAAATCATGGGTGACCAAGGATTTTTTTCCATGTTTGGACTAGGTACTTAGGGCTCTATTGATTCTTTGGAAAACTACATCTTTTATCTAATGTAGAATTCACCTGGATAACTCAAAGATGGTGAGTCCATGAGGACAAAGCATAGAACATAGATCAAATGTGTTGAAACTGCATGTCAAGATTGCATGCTACATGAAAAATAAGGGTTAAATTTGATTGTCTTTGCTAACCAACCCTGCCAAGGCTTAACATCAAACCATATAGGGCCACATGTTTGTGATTCCTTTTGACATTCCTTGCACCCTCGGGGAAACTTCTAGTTTACCACTTCTCATAGATTGTTATGATCCCCACATAGGTGAGATCATTGGGTAGCTTATTTAATTTTCAATCTTTATAAGGAAAAAATCAAAAGCATTCAAATAAGTAAAAAAATATAAATATGATTGTACATAGCTTTTGATTTTTTACATCTTCTTCTTCTATATGTTGCATTTATGATCACTTGATCCATTCTTATATCCCCTTAGATATAATTGAATTTTTGGCCTCTTAGCCATTCTATTTCACCTTTTATATCTAGAAAGTCTTTAAAAAGTGATCAAATTTTCTATAAATTCATGCTTACCTATCTTTTTTCACATTTTTCACCAAAATTTTGTCATCTTGTAGCACTATAGAATCATCCAACATAAGACATAAATGCCAATCACTACTATCTTAGTTGGTCAATCATGTCCTTTGTCTTTTTCTACCTGTAATATACATTTTTGGAACAAAAATAGCTTATTCTAACAATTTCTAGATTATTCATGCAACACCAGTACATAATTTCCTATCTTTTATGAAATGATTCTTGATTTCAAGATCAATTATTCCTTCCATGTGACCTATTTTGACAAGTTCACATTGAAATAAATTATAATGTATAGCCATTTTTTTGCATAAATCTTATAGTGTCTATTAGGTTTATAATAGTTCTAATTCACATTTCATAATGGGCACCATTCTTATATTTGGTCATTCAAATCTCTACGGGTACACATATTTCAATAAAACTTGTTACAAAATATCCATATTTGGTTTAATGTATTCTAATTTTGACACCTTATTTCATCTCAATTAATTTTTTGATTCATATAGTGTAAAAATATAAAAAACAAAATCATATATTATCAAAAATGAAAAAAAAACATTAAAATAATATTTTAAAAAAATTAGAACTTGAACATGATTGGAAATATAATTTACATATTTTAAATATGTTATTTATCTTGTGATTATTAAATATAATATTCTTTCTATATCACACATGCATTTCACATATCCCTACGAAGTATTGCGCATGACATTTAGGTATTTATAGAGATTAAATAATTTGACTTTATTTTACCCATTAGTCTTTCTAATTTGGAGGCATCTTATTCAAAAATGATATTACATAGGTGTTTTCATTATATAACCCGTATACTAGTATGTAGGTGTTACAACTTTTTTTGTATATTATTTTAACGCTTGGCCCTTTTTTGAGAATCTTTGATTGACGCATCTCTATGAGATCTTGTGTGTTGTATGAAACATTTGAACATTTCCTTGATTTGGCCCTTGGCCCTAGGTGTGTGAAACATTTGAACATGTAGTTGTTTTATTCCTTTTTCTTATGTGTGTGCAAAATTTGAACACGTCCTTTTTTTGTGACATTCTTCATGTTTATACATGTTGTTTGGGACATTGGATTATGTCCTTGATTTTGTCCCTTAGCCAATCTATGTCAATTTTATATCATTTGTGCTTGTTGTGTGGGTTTTCTTGTTGATATTGATGAGTTTGATAAGTTTCATGATCCATTTCATGCACTCCTAACATACTAATTCTATGAGATTTAATGATATAGTTTATAGGACTTTATTCTTACGTTATATTCAAAATTAAAATATTACTATGTTAACACTTTTTCATATGATTTTTTTTTGAATGATAACATCTTACTATGCATATTTAAGTTTAACATTTTTTTTGTGATGAGTTACTTTTTATATAAAATTGCCTCACCTAAATCGGAGGGCATTTCAGTGGGCTTCTCATGCATGAGATAATACATGTTTAAAGTTCAAAATTCAACTATTGACACAATTATAGTTTCAAAATTTATAAATTTAGTCATTGGAACATATTATGGGGGAATATTCCATTTCATATACACTTTTATTTTAGTTTGAAAAAGAAAATTCACACAGTTTCAATGTTTCAAAAATAAGTTACAATGAGCATTCATATAAAGTTTCAAATTCTACAATTATAGTGGGGGCATAATTGAATTTTATGCTACAATACCTATCTCATGGACATGGTTAGAGATTAGGTCTAATCCATTCTCTTATAACCATGTTTCTAAATACCAAGATATACTCCTATTTTGCAATTGAATATACAAGCCATTGTAGTGGTTGGCTTAATTTAGTTGTATAGTTACATAGTGCATAATTTATAAAATCCTAAAATTATCAAGGGATGTTACAATTTTGGATATTAATGTGGAATATATTACTAAACTATTCCACAACTACAAATATATATTCATTCCCCTTCTTTGACATAGGTAATGCACCTACAAAATTAATGGAAATTGTTAACCCTAACCTAGAAGGAATTGATAATGGAATTTATGAATCGAAATTACTAATACTAGGATTGCTATAATACATAAAAAAAATCCTATTATGAACTTAGAAACATCAAATTATATATTAGGAAAACAACCATACCGTTGATGTGAATAAAACCACCTAAAATGTTTGATGAGAACACTCCCTCTCATTTTAGGGTAAAAAAATTTAACCCAAGGCATGAGTTATAGGTATTTAGATGTATAAGTAGTCGCTTGGTGTAGTGGTTGAGCAAATTGGTTGTTACTCCCAAAGATCCTCTTTACCTATTTAATAATTATAACTAATAGTAAGACAACCTATCCTAAGGTGAATATTCACAATGGTCTTATTTTATAAAAGTTTCCTTGATAAAACGAAACATAAAAAAGCAAGGGAAGTAGGAAAAAAGGTTTTCAAAATGAAACACATTAAATCTCTTTTGATTGATTATTATCTGAACTATGATGCATGTTTTAAACTTTCTTACCTATCTCTAACTGCGACTTAGATATAAAAAACACAATCAAGAGTCTTTGGAAATTAAATTTCAAACTTAAGTCTCATAATATTAAATTTTAATATTTTGATTTAGGAAAATTTGCATCGACACATTATTTCATTAGTCAATAATTATAAAATAAGTTGTGACGATGGGAACAAAATTAACCAAAATTAGCATTTTATCGACACATAGAAATTGAGTGAATAAAACACATTAGAAATATTCTACACCTTTCACATAACTATGAACTTCTATTAATAAAACATTCCTCTTATTGAGAGTTGAATATGGTGTCCCCAAAATTTAACACTTGGAAAATTTGGGTTACCCCTATTTAAATTTTTCTCTTTTGTCTTATGAGAGTCATTATCCTTGTCAAAACTCAGTCTCTTAAATAAGACTTAGATTTTAGTAGTTTTCAGTATAATCACTTTCATTACCAAAAATGCTTCAAATTACTCCCGAAGGTTAGAAAATGTCTACCTGGGTCATTATCATAAAACTTATTTGTCCATATTTCTAAAAAATTCAAAAAAACAAGTGTTTGGGCTCATTTCTAGGCTAACTCAGGTTCTCTAGGTTACTTATTCAAAATGACAAAGGTTAAGTAAGTTGTCATCACAAACTCATGTTACACCATCCAAATTAAATCAAAATTGTGAAATGACTACTTTTCAAAATCATAAAAGCTGAGTAAAGTAGATTTGTAAACCCATAAAATAGTAATTAAAATAGTGTGGGGTTCTAAAGTTACATTACTTCACTTGCTCAAATCATAAGTAAAATCAATAAAGGTTCATAAGCCCGAAGTCTTCATAAGCTTAGACCAAATCAGGGTTACAGAGTTACTAGACTTCATAAACCAAGTTAAGTGAATTAATTCATGAAACCTGACAGTTGATAAAACACTTCCATGACTATCCTCACATGTGTCACTTAGTTTTCATTAATGCATAGGTTAATATAAATATTAAAAAATTCCACCTCATTTCCCACTTGGCTTTCAAATTTTCTAGCCTAGTTACTGCCCCTACGAATCTTGAGTGATTTTGACGTAAAATATTCACAACACATTTACAGTCAAGGTATTTAGATTGTTTCCCCTTAGGTTTAATATCCCATTCTTTTTGTATATCTCATTTTTGTTTGGTAAAATTTCATGCGTCATTTTTAAAGTTTTTTTTCTATAATTTCTTATTTTTCTTACAATTGTAAGTCAGTTTTGCATGGATGGTGTTGTTAAACCATTGTAAGTTCTTCAAAAATACTTTGCATATGGAAATCTCAAACAATATCCCAAAAGATAGAATCTTTTTGCAAATACTTGACAATTGACCTAGATTATCTACCTAGACTCTTCATGACTTGTTACTTACTCAAAATCCCAAACTTGAATAACTAGTCTCATTTTACATGAAGTGTCTAAGGGGAATTACCTATTCAGATTTTCAATTACTGATTGCTTACCCAAAGTTCCAATTATCTATTGATTTTGCTTCATTAGGTTTTCTAACTTTAGTAACTTTCCCAAGGAAACCCGAAGTTATAAATGACTATCACTCACTCAGATTATTCAACACTGAAGACTTGAGAAATACCCAAACCTTCTTGGTATTGCAACACCCTATTACATATATTGAGTTTTTTGGAGTTTTCAAGGTTTAATACTGCTCAAATTTCCTAATACTTGAAGCTTACTTAGGATTGTTACATAAGACAACAACTTAACTTAGTTGTTCAAACTTTTCTAAAACCAATAGGAATAATTACTAAGTTTTCAAGAGTATTTACCAAGTCTTTAATGTGTTAATCATAAAAAATGTTAGGAACGGAAGAAGAAGCAACTCTAATTGAAGAAGTTCTTGAGCTTGCATTTGAAGAAGTTCTAGGGCCAAGTAGGAAAGGAAATATTAAAGCAAATAAATTTAGGAAATCAAAAGAAGCAAGGGTGAAGTATGAATACAAGGGATATCCCATTGAGTCTTGCATTGCATCGAAAGTGTCAGAAATCAATGACATTAACATGGGACATGTTTCCATAACTGAGTTTTTGGAAAGATATAAAGTCATAATCAAAACACCACTCATGCTAGCAATGAAAAACAATGGAATCTTGCAAGCTACAACTTTCCCAAGCTCTGGACAACTACCTGAATTTATTTTATAATGTGCTAAGTATTATGATTCTCTCAATTGAACAATAAAATATATTGTAGGTACTGTGGTGATTAGATTAGGTGTTTAGTATTTTGACTATTGTTTGAAGATATTAATAATACCTATAGTGCTAGACTTATTAATGAAAAAATATGAAGATTTATGGAAGAGTAAAACAACAGATTGTATCAAGATAATGAATACTACTTATCTAAAGAAACCAAAACAACCCTCAAGGTTTTCAAAATAAATAGAGAGGTTTGACTTGGTTCAAGAAGTTGATGACATCATGTAGTTATTATGTAGAATTAATAGAGAGAAACATGCCAAGAACTTTTCTACCTGGATGTATGCCTACATAAGGGATATTGATGTCAATAGTAGTTCTGCTAAGATTGAATGGTCAAGAATGATAAGTGACAACATTGATCATCAATTGAGTAATGTATTGCAAAATATTGATTGAAAAATGACTTCATATTTAGTATATGCTGTAACATTTAATGGAGTCTTTTATAGGCTGACTATAAAAGGGATGATGGAAACAAATCTCATCTATGAATACTACCCTCAATTGACTTTTTCTAAATACTTCAAATACTATAAAAAGGAAAATGATGCATTATTATATGAAGTAATTTGTAAATTTAATGTTGCTTTGAAGGTCAAGAGAGTATCTAATGCAGCTTGGGAGGCAGTTTCCCATTTTAGATGTACTTTTATTCAATTCTTGAATTCTTATACATCAGAGTTAATGGTTTCACAGGGGCACCAGTAAAATTACCAAGGTACCCTAATGATAAATGGATTCTAATAAAATTATGTAGACAAATAGTGAAATTACATGATCTTTAGTCAAAAGTACACCATTATTTAGTTGGTTTTCCTATTATTATTGGCTAATATCATTAAACAAGCATTTATAAGGCAAAAAATGTATAAACATAGATGTATCAGAACTATAATCAATCACATTTTGAGGCTAGAAATTTTTTTGATTATAGAGGCATAGAAAAAAGCATAGTCTCTCTTGAATATATGCATATCCTTGCCCTAGAATACTTTTGGATTGATTGCAAAGATGAGTTTGAAGTAATAAAAAGAGATAATAACAAGATGACTATTCAACAAATTCACTCATTTGATTTGGCTACAATTTCTGAAGACATGGGAGATGATGGATAAGTAATTTTTGATTCTTATCATGTAATGGGAGGAGATCATGCTCTACTCCCAAAAATTGATTACAAGAAGAATCAAGTAAAGACTATTCATGATAAAACTTCAATGGTTCTTGCTATGACTTCAACATGGCTTCTTAGTAAGGGCTATTGCATGAAGGAGTTAATAATGACAAAAATTGGCCAAGTAGGTCATAAAAGGAAAATTATGCAAGGAGAAGATATTAAAGGAATAATGAAGAAATTGAAGTTCAAGAATAATGATGATGAAACATATTCTTTTGTAAAAGAAAAGGTGCCAATTCAGTCAATTACTTTTGTATCTCCTATGGTTTCTTCCATAGACACTACTCCTCTTCTCGCTCCTATTTTTACCACACCTACCACATCTTCATCTTCATTATTAGTGGATAACATACATATAGTAGTGAAAGATTTAGATCCATCCACACTCATGCTACCTCCAAAGTCTCCTAGCATCAAACCTCCTGAGAAATCTATTTAGAAAGAGACTGATGTTCTTCCTCCTCCTCCCCCATCTTCTCCACCTATTGATCCACCTCCACCTAATTTTGATGATTATCCCAAAATTTATTATATTCTTACCCAAAAATTTCTAGAGTAGATAACTACTGGAGAGGCGATCTCACCTCAGGAGATATCACAACAAAAGATAACAGTTGAACCTGAGAATAAACCACTAGAAAAGAAAAAGAATAGGCAAAATTTGACAAGTAGGTAGAGAAAGAGAAAGATGAACAAATAGATTCCAATGTTTCTCATATATATGGTATTCTAGATACAAAATAATTTCTTTCTCAAGAGGTAGAGGTGGGAGATAATCAACAACAAATGGTGATAAATTTAGCTACTTCCACTAGTATAGATTTTTCCTCATGGTCGGCATTACAAATAACTCCTGAATCAAAAGATAAAATAAATTTGGAAGATATAGACTTGAAATTTATAAAAAGTCTTGATCATAAGGCTAAAAGGCCTAAGAATTCTAGAGTGACTTTAAAACTAATAATTGAGCCTTCATGTCAAAAATTTGCAAAAATATTAGTTCCTTCATAGGGTAAGTATAAGAGTGAAATCACTGAAGAAAACTTAGCAATTACAAAGGTATCCCTAGGGAATGTCACTACAGAGGGTCTAAAGCAAGACACACAAACTCTTATGAATACCCTTTTTTAGAATATTGATGAAGAAAAGGCTGATAAAGCCAAACTAAAGGAATAAATTTATAAGTTGAGTGAAATAATTACCAAAGTGGTAAGATCTACTCCCCAACCATCATTACTTTTAAGATATATAATTTATCATCAAAAAATAAATTTGGTAGAATAAATTGGTGATAAGGCTAAATCAGTTGATGAATAAATAGAGAAAATGATACAAATTGTACACAAATAGTTTCCTAAGGTTCCAAGCAATTTAGCTGATATCAAGAATAAATTGGTACAACTAAAAATAATGATGAAGGAGATTAAAAATGAAAGTGAAATATCTGAATTGAAATATGACAACCTTCGATAAATAAATGATTTAAGTGAAAAAATTTTGATTGAAGAAAATATTTTTCCAGAAGGATCAGTGATAAAAGAAAAATAAGAACACATCATATATTTTCACATGCACATTTTTGGATCAATGCTTGAATAAATGAAGACTCTGAAAGAAGATGCTTGCAACATGAAAATAGATCAAGAAGATTCTATCTTCTATCTCATGAATGTTTGGTTATAAAAACTGCTAATAACAAATGAACAATTACATCAAGAAATCAAGCAAGTAATTGAAAAGGCTAGGACTCCATTCACAGTAAAATCGATAAAAGAGTTAATGAAAAGTCATCAACAAGTCAAAATGATGGAACCCAATCTTGAGAAGGTGAAAATTTATTGTAAGAAGCTAGAAAAGGAGCTACTGATATTTGAAATAGAAAGGCAATTAGTTGCCAAGACAGATGATACAACCATTTAATTTCTGTTGTCACAACACATCAACTAAAGGGAAAAGTGTAGAATAAAAGTTCATGAATTAGAGTGATTACTATTACTTCTCTTCTCAACTTCTTTTATTTTATTTAAATGAATCGAGAAATATATTTAAAGCAATTTTGTTTTAATTAGTTAATTTATAAGTAATGTCACTCAGAGAAATTACTTATAAAAGTAAGTTACTTTATAAAATGAAAGACTCAAGTAACTTGGCTATATGTCATTAATTGAAGTGATTTTGTAAAAACAAATTACTTAATCAAGTTGAGCACAAAATGCAAAGAAGTTATATTTTATCTAAAAATTAAAACTGAGAAGAGCTACATTTCATCAGCCGTTGCATGCCACACATGATAAATTCAAGGAATATATCTCTCAATGGTTTTTACAATTTAACGTAGCACATGGGGAATTCAAGGAGTTGTCTCTTAATTGTATTTAATATCTGAAAGTGGTATAAATATGGGAGAAGACCTACATAAAAGGGGAGAGTAATTTTGGAAAATCAATTTTAATTGTAATACAAAAAAGGCTAAGCAATTTGAAACTTTGTGTTTAGATTCTATATATTTTTGTATGAACTTTGTTCAAAGTAAATAAGAAGAAAGTTGGTTTCTAAGGAACTTTGAATCTAAGGAGATATTTCGGTGCATTATGTGAGGATTAAAATGGTAAACTTTATGTTATCATTTAATCTAAATGTGAATTCAATTTTTTTTAATCATTTGCTGAAAGAATTACATCTTGTATGTTTATCTATTTATACAGATATAATAAGCTCTATAAAAACTACTTATTGTGAAGTATAGTTTCTTTTTTTTCCACATATTCTAATTTATTTTATTCTCCACTTTATAATAACTTCCTTTCATAATCTATGAATCATCTAATTGCTACAAAATCACTCTATTAGAGTTCATGAACTTTGTGATTAAAGTAATACCTGAAAATAAGATAACTTGTGTATATCTTGTGCATAATTTGTATAAATTATAAAAAAATGAAAGTGTGAATAGTCAGAGTAGATAAACATAAGCATACAAGAGCTTCATCATTAAATGAAGGGGAGTTAATCCCATGACTGCCTAGGTATCTTTTGCTATCTTACAAAATATCTAGCTAATAGTTTTTGGCAACTCTGTTAGGGATCGAACTCGAACTTGTTCAAATTGTGAAGTTTTCAAAAAATTAATCCAAGCATGTTTGGTGTCAGTTCCTTAACTAGAATTAAATTATATTATACACACAAAGGTAAGATAGATGCAAACTAGTGGCCATTTCTCCAAAATTACAAGTTTTCTACACTGCCATGTAAAATGCTACATGCAAAATAAAGGCACACTTATGAATATAAACACATGTTTTCGAAAGATAAATTTACTTATCTAAAATAAATTCTTTGTTTATCTTAAGTTTTTGCATGTCAAGTAATCACTTACCATGTCTTTGTTTATAAACCTAAAGTAACTTAAGCAAATCCTTATAGAAGCATAAGCATTTCAATCTAATAAATTAACTTTTCACTAGGGAAAGAAGAGCTCAAAGCTAAACTAATGACTTCTTTCAACTATAAGAACATTTTAATTTCATCTTCCTTCCCAAAACTAGAACAAGAAGAGCAAGTATTTCACCTATCAGAAAAATACAAACTCTTGTAAATCAGCTACAACATAATTCTTCAAATATAATCCAATCTGTTAATCCTCAATTTCTTATTCTTGAAAGAATGGTGCAACAATAAATTCCTATGCCTTGGGGGGTAGTGATTGGCCCATTAAATTTAAATCATCTCCATGATTTGCCTAAGGGGTCAAGAAATAACTTTCCTAAGTTCATAGGGGATGGAAAGTAAAGTCTGAATGAGCACTTAGTTGCTTTCTTTTTAGCCTATGGATTGATTAGCATTGATCATAAATATGTGTCAGTTAGACTCTTCATTGCAACCTTACATGATTTATATGTAGAATATTTTTACCATTTAGGTCCTAGTATCATAACTAATTAGGCCACTATACATGAATAATTTGAAAATAATTTTAAAGCTGCTGAAGATTCACACATATTACTCACCCAATTACTCAACTTAAAAATGAACCACATGAACACATACAAGATTTAATTTCTAATTTTAATAGACTAGTCTAAAAAATACCTTAGGCTTCTCAACCCATTAGTGATAATCAAGAGTGATTTTTCATCAATGCTTAGTTTTTAAAGGTTAGTTATCATCTGCGTAAAGCACATCTTATTGATTTAGCAACATCTCAAAACATTGTTATAGAGGTTTAATATGACATTATTATGGGTTAAAATAATAAGAAATAACTTGCAAGGTTGACGTTTCTACTTTGACTACATTACAAAACACTATTGATCCCTTGTTGAAAAATTGGCTAATGACTTGCTACAAGTTAAAAGGCAAATTGCTCAAGGTGCTCATTTTGCTCTTATCAAGAATGCACCTACACATAATTTTAATAATCAGAACTGGAATCATATTTTTGGACCTCCAAAAAGATTGAAAATTGAGGAAGTTCCAAAAAACCATGTTGAAATGAATGAAGATCATATGGCTGCTGATTTTGATCCAATATTTGCTGATAAGGATGATTTTGTAGATCCTGCTGGTGACTCCAATGTAGGCTAAATTTTATATGAATCAGAAAGTGATTATGAATAAATGATTGAGTATGATCATAGTCACTCTTTTATAGTATTTTCAAGATCACAAATTCATTAAGTTGGTAAAAAATATTCCAAGAAATAAAGGAAAGAGAAATAAAACTATAGGTCAGATGTTAGCATCCTTAAAAGAGGTAGTCCTTTACCCTCTTCTCTCTTTTCAAAAGATAAATATGCAACATATTATTCTCAAAATCATAATATAGTCACTAATACTTCCAAATCTAATCCTACTTTGTCTATTTTTATCCCTTCTTTTGATATTATTGACCATGTCAATAAAACTAAGATTCAAATGTCAGAAGCTGAATACTTGAGGTCCTATCTAGATCAACTGAATAGACTAGTTAAGTATGTTCAAAATAAAACATCAAAAAATACAAATAATGCTTCAAAATGTATCTTGCCTACTCCCAAATAGGTCTCTTTCTAAAACAATGCTACAACTACCTCTCTCACATTTGTTTTCATATGCATAATAATAGAGCCATTCTATGTATCTCTCTTAATCAATGGGTTCAAGTTGAGTGATTGTATCCTAGATTTTAGAGATTTTGATAATGTCATGATAAAGAAAGTATTTGATACCCTTGGCCTCACTCTAACTAAGTCAATATAGAGATATTACTCAATAGAAAGATAATTTCTCTTGATTAGACAAATCAAAGATACTCAAGCTATTCTACTAACTTTTCCAGATAAGATTTTTAAAATGATAATTTTGGTAGAAATTATTCTTATTTCCTATCGAATGTTGTTGATTAGAAACCTTTGTAAAGAACTGGGGGAAGAAGTCAAGATGGATTGGTCTTGTTTTCATATTCTAATCAAAGGTGTAGATTAGAAACTTGAACTTGAGAAGAAATCCAAGTATACAGTTTCCAAGTCAGATGATCCAAGACCACAAATTCTTTTTGAAGAATCAGATCATGGAGTATATTACCTTGAATTAGGTAAAGACATATAATAAATATAGACATAGTAAGAAGAAGAGAAAATATGGATGCTAGGATTTGATGGTAGCTACAGTTCTCTTGGTTTAGGTGTTGGGGTTGTATTGATATCACCTAATGGTAAGGTATATATTTATTTTTATAAACTAATGTTTTAAAATACTAACAAAAAAATAGAGTATGAATCACTATTTTTGGTACTAGAGCAAGCAAAATAAAAAGGTGTGAGACTTTTAAAAGCACACAGAGATGCTAAGTTGATTATAAAACAAAGTCATGGCCAATACCAAGTAAAGAAGGATAAGAAAAGACACTACCATGATCATGTTCTGAATGTGACACTTGATTTTGTAGCCTTTTCAATAAATTTCATTCCTCATGATTAGAATTTTAGAGCTAATTCTCTTATGGTTACTATAGATCTGTTCATGCCAAATTAACAACCTACACTTTTAAAAAAAGTGACTATATAGTATAGATGGTTCTCCATCCAAGGGTTCCAGAAAATGTTATCAGTGGTAGGTCTTTAATGATGACAAACAAATAGTTGATTTCCTTGAAAAATAAGATAATTTTGAAGAATTATATTTTGAAATAATTAGTTTACTTCCATGCTAGACAACAAGTAATACTAACCCTGAGCATGATGCTAATGAAGATGTGATTCAATTGAATGGAAATAAAATACCTAAAGTGTTAGTTTCTTTAGATTTTTTTTTGATAACATGATCAATTTATAAATAAAAATAAAGAGTATGGTGAGAGTTCTTCTCCAAAAGTACAAGTTAATTTGGGTACTAAAAAAAAGCCCAAGATGGTCAACATTGAAAAATGTTGTTCCCAAGATGAAAAAGAAGCATTCATTAATATTTTCAAGAAATATATTGATGTGTTTGCTTGGTCTTAAAAAGACTTGAAGACCTTTCAACCAAAAGTGGTACAACATTACATTCCACTTCAACCAAAGGAAAAATCTTTCAGGCAAAAGTTTTACCATCATAACCCAACAATCATAGGTAATTTTTTTGTTAAAATACATAAGTTACTTGATACTAAGATCACTTATCCCATTCATCATTCAACATGGTTAGCTGACATTATACTAGTAAGAAAGAAGAATGGAGAAATATGTTTGTATGCTGATTTCCATAATCTTAATTAGGATTCTTTGAAAGATAACTATCTATTGCCTATTAGGGATAATACCTTGTAAGTAGTTATAAGCTCAAAAATGTAATCCATGTCAGATGGATTTTTAGGATATAATCAAATAAAATTGGTAGAATAAGATCAATACAAGATGGATTTCACAACACCATGGGGGACTTTTTCCTATCAAAATATGCCCTTTGGGCTTGTTAATGTCAGAGTAACTTTTAAATGAGCAATGAATCTGGCATTTACACATCTAAAAAAAAGAGTATAGATGTATATCTTGATGAATTGATAGTGTTCTCTAAGAAAAGAGGTAATCATTTAGCTGGTTTAGAAGAGGTTCTCATCTAGTGCAAGAAACATGGGATCTCTTTGAATCATAAGAAATAAATATTTGATGTGACCAAAGGGAAACTTATTAGTCACATTATTTCAAAGGAAATAATAAATATTTATCTAGAAAGGGTGAAAGCCATTCAAAGTCTATCTATGCCTATGTTTAAGAAGGGGGTGCATTCATTCTATGGTAAGGTTAAATTCCTCAAAAAGTTCATTCCCAACTTTATCAAGTTAACTCACCATATTTATGACATGATGAAGAAGAAGAAAGAATTCAAGTGGAATGTTGAAGGTAAGATGACATGTAAATAGATTAAAGCAGCCATAGCTCAAGCTCTAGTGCTGGTTTCTCTAGATTTTAGTAAGGAATTCATTCTCTATTTTTATTCTTCTAAACATACCATATCAGCCATACTTCTATAAATGAATGATGCATCCCATAGATTTAATTATCCATAATTGAAAATTTATGAACTAAAGTATCACAGATGGAAAACCATGCCTTTGTTGTAGTCAAAGCATGCAAAGCCTTCAAATACTGTATCTTATCATCACATACTAAGGTATATGTACCTAACACTATAGTTAGATCTATTCTAACACAACAAGAGTTGGGATTTATAAGAGGCACTTAGATATCTAAGGTTCAAGAGTTTGATATTGATATCAAACCAAAAAATCTAGTGAGAGGAGGAGGCTTGCACCAATTAATTATAGAAAGTAAACTAGATGACAAGATACGATGGTATTTTTACTTCAATCTGAATCAGAAGAAAATTTTCCCATGGTTTTTTTTTGTTTATTTTGTTGATGAATGGTACAATAAGATTGCTTTCTTCCTAACTTATGGATAATTTTTAGCTTATCTTACACATAAGAAAAAATGTACCTTCAAGATGAAATCAAAGGATTTTGTTATTTGGGACAATGGTTTGTATAAAAGAGTAATTGATGGTGTCTTCCTCTATTGTATGGACAAAGAACAACAAAAGAGACTACTAAAATAGTTCCATGATAAAACATGTAGAGGTCACTTTTCAGCATGAGTTACAACACATAAAATCCTACAAATAAAGTACTATTGGCCCACTCTTTTTCAAGATAGTTTGGATTAGGTTTCTAAATGTCAAGCATGTCAAAATTTTGTGGGATTTATAAAGTTACCAGTATTACTTTTAAAACTAGTCATAATCAATGAACTATTCCACTAGTGGGGCATATATTCTATTGACATGTTGAATCCCTCTTCAAATTTTGGCCATTGTTATATCTTAACCACCACTGATTAATTCAAAAAGTGGGTAGAAGCCACTCCTATCAAGCAAGCCACTTCTGAAATTATATGTGATTTTATCAAGGAAAACATTATAATAAGGTTTGGTGTTCCACACAAGATAGTAACATATAATATAGCTAAATTCTTTTCAATTGAACTAACTTATTTATATTATTTATATGGAATAGATTTAGTTCACTCTTCAAATTACTATCCTCAGGAAAATGGCCAAGCTGAATCAAGTAACAAGAACTTGATGACTATCATTCATAAGCTAGTGGATGATAATCAATGTACCTAGCACAAAAAGATATTTGATGCAATATGGGTTGATAAGATCACTCCAAAGAAAGCCATTAACATGTAACCATTTTATTTATTATATGGAATAGATGCTAAAATACCTATTACCATAGAGTTGCTTGCTTTACAATTGTTTAAGGCTATTAAATATGTAACTTATCAAGATTCAATCAATAAGAAGATTATGTTTTTATCTAAACTAAAATAAGTTCATACTCAAGTTTTTGACCATTTAACTGATCATGAGATGAAAGTAAATAATTTTTTTGATAAAAAGGCTTAATAAGGAAAGTTTGAAGTTGGTAACTTGGTCCTTCTATGGGATAAACGAAAAGAACCAAAAGGGATGCATGGTAAATTTGATTCACTCTGGAAAGGACCTTTCATAATAAATAAAGTTGATAGAAAAGATAGCTTCATCCTAGTTTATGAGGATAGAATTGAATTGCCACTACCTTATAATGGGTAGCACTTGAAGCTTTACAAGAATTGAGTAGAGGGTAACATATGTATGTATATAAATAAAACCTCAAATTTTATTTTATACATTTTTTTTTCTATTTGTTTGTTTTGAGGTTTTTCATGATTGATTTTTACATGACTCTATTCCCATTAGACAAGACTCAAAACTAGAGATACTGGGATCTCACATTTGTTTCATTATTTTTGATAAAAACAAAGATGTCCCCAATTGGACCCAGTTGGTGTCCCCGAAATTCAACACTTAAATTTTTTTGGTTACCCCTATTGAAATTTTTATGTTTTGTTTTATGAGATTTAGTTATCTTTGTCAAAACTCAGTCCCCTAAATAAGAATTAGACTTTAGTAGTTTTACTATAATTTCTTTTATTACTAAAATTACTTCAAATTGCTCTAGAAGGTTAGGAATTATCTGCTTTGGTTATTATAATAAAACTCGTTTGTCCATACTTGTAAGAAATTCAAAAAACTAAGTGTTTGGGCTCATTTTTAGGCCAAATCAAGCTATCTAAGTTATTTTACTTATTCAAAATAACAAAGGTGAAGTAAATTATCATCACAAACCTGAGTTATACTATTCAAATTAAATCAAAATTGTGAAATGACTTTACTTCTCAAAATCATAAAAGCTGAGTAAAGTAGATTTATAAACCCACAACACACTAATTAAAATAAATTGAGTTTTTGAAGTTATGTTACTTCACTTTCTCAAATCATAAGTAAAAGCAATAAAGGTTCATAAGCCCAAAGTCTTCATAAGCTTAGACCAAATAAGGACTATGGAGTTACTTGACTTCATAAACCAAATTAAGTAAAGTAATTCATAAAACTTGACAGTAAAAAAAACACTTAAATGGCTACCCTCACACATGTCACTTAGTTTTCATTAATGCATAGGCTAATATAAATATTAAAAAAATCCATCTCATTTCCCACTTGGCTTTCAAAAATTTTAGCCTAGTTTTTGCCCCTATGAATCTTGAGTGATAGTTTTTGAGCTTCTAGAGCAATTTTGGTGCAAAATCTTCACAACCCATTTGCACTCAAGATATTTAGTTTGTTTCCCCTTAGGTTTCATGATCCCATTCTTTTTTTATATATTATTTTTCTCTAGTAAAATTTGATGCATCATTTTGAATGCTTTTTATGCCATTTCTTGTTTTTCTTAAAATTATAAGTCATTTTTGCATGCATGGTGTTGTTAAAACCTTGTAAATTATTCAAAAATACTTTACATATGAAAATCTCAAACAAAATCTTAAAAGATAGAATATTTCTATGAATACCTAGAAATTAACCTAGATTATCTACCCAAACTCTTCATGACTTATTACTTACTCTGAATCCTAAACCCAAACAACTAGTCTTATGTTATATCAAGTTCCCAAGGGGCATTAAATACTTGGATTTTAAATTACTGATTGCTTACCCAGAGTTCCAACTATCTATTACTTATACTTCATCGGGTTTTCAAACTCTAGTAACTTGCCCAAAGAAACCCAAAGTTGTAAATGCCTGTCACTCACTTAGAGTCTTCAACACTAAAGACTTGAGAAAAACATAGACCTTCTTGGTATTGCAACACCCTATTACTTAGACTGAGTTTCTTGGAGTTTTCAAGGTTTACTACTACTCGAAGTTGCTAATACCTGAAGCTTGCTTAGGATTTTTACATAAGACAATAACTTAACTCAGTTATTCAACTTTTTCTAAAACTAACAAGAATAAATACTGAGTTTTCAATAACATTTACCAAGTCTTTTTAGTGTTAATCAAAACAAATGTCTAGAGAAAATGAAGAAGCAACTCTAATCGAAGAAGTTCTTGAGCTTGCATTTGAAGATGTTCTAGGGCTAAGTAGGAAAGGAAAGATTACAAAAAAAAAAGGAAATCAAAATAAGCAGGGATGAAGTATGAATACAAGGGATATCCCATTAAGTCTTTCATTGCATCCAAAGTGTCAAAAATCAATAACACTAACATGGGACATGTTTCTATAACTGAGTTGTTGGAAAGATCTAATTCCACAATCAAAACACCACTCATGCTAGCAATGATAAATAATGGAATCTTGTAAGCTGTAGCTTTCCCAAGCTCTACACAACTACCTAAATTTGTTTTAAAATGTGCTAAGTATTATGATTCTCTCACTATAAAAATACAAAATATTGAAAGAAATATGGTGATCAGATTGGATGTTTAGTATTTTAACTATTATTTGAAGATCCCATCAAGACTTAAAGTGCTAGATTTATCAATGAAAAAAGTTGAAGACCTATGGAAGAGTAAAATAGTTTATTGTATCAAGATAATGAATACTACTTATCTAAAGAAACCAAAATATCCCTCATGGTTTCCAAGGCAAATAGTGAGGTCTAACTTGGTCCAAAAAGTTGATGGCATCATGCAGTTACTATGTAGAATCAATAGAGAGAAAAAATTATAGAACATTTCCACTTGGATGTATGCCTACATAACGGATATTAATGTCAATAGGAGTTCTACTAAGATTGAATGGTCAAGAATGATAAGTGAAAACATTGATCATCAATTGAATAATGCATTTAAAACTCTTGATTTCAAAATGACTTCATATTTAGTATATGCTGCAACATCTAATGGAGTCTTTTCTAGGCTAACTACAAAAGGGCTGATGGCAATAGATCCCATTTATGAATATTACCCTCAATTGACTTTTTATTAATACTTCAAGAACTATAAAAGTGTAAATGATGCATTCTTATATGAATTCATTTGTAAATTAAATGTCGCTTTGAAGGTCAAGAGAGTATCTAATGCACTTTGGGTGGTAGTTTCCCATTTTGGATGTATTTTTATTCAATTCTTGAATTTCATATACATCAGAGTTGGTGGTTTCATAAGGACACAAGTAAAATTTCCAGGGTACCCTAGTGATAAATGGATTCTAATAGAATTATGTAGACAAATAATGGAATTGCATGATCTTCTATCAAAATTACACCATTCTTTAGTTGGTTTTCCTATTTTTACTAGACAATATCATTGTACAAGCATTTATAATGACAAAAATTTATAAATATAAATGTATCATAACTATAATCAATCACATTTTAAAGTCTAGATCAATTTTTGATTACAGAGTCATAGTAAAAAACATAATATCTCTTGAATATATGCATATCCTTTCCCTAGAAGACTTCTAGATTGATTGTAGAGATGAATTTTAAGTAAGAAGAAGAGACAATAATAGGATGACTATTCAAAAAATTCCCTCATTTGATTTGGCTACAATTCTTGAAGACATGGAAGATGATGGACAAGTAATTATTTATTCTTATCATGCAATGGGAGGAGATCATGTTCCACTCCCAGAAATTGATTACAAGAAGAATCAGGTAAAGATTATTGCTGAGAGAACTTCAATGGTTCTTGCTATGACTTCAGCATGGCTTCTTAGTAAGGGATACTAAATGAAGGATTTAATAATGATAAAAATTGGCAAAGTAGGTCATAAAAAGAAAATGATGCAAGGAGAACATAGTTAAGGACAACTAAATAATTTGAAGTTCAAGAAGAATACTGATGAAACATATTCTCTAGTAAAATAAAATGTGCCAATTCAGTTAGTTACCTTTGCATCTCCTCTAGTTTCTTCCATAGACACTACTCCTATCACTCTTATTTATACCACACCTACCAAATCTTCATCTTCATTACTAGTGGATAACATACATCTAGTAGTGAAATATGTAGATCTATCCACACTCATGCCACCTCCAACGTCTCCTAGCATCAAACCTTCTAAGAAATCTATTTAAAAAGAGACTGATGTTCATCCTCCTCCCCCATCTTCTCCACCTACTATTTCACCTCCACCTCCACCTCCTTTTGATGATCATCCTACCATTTCTATTATTCACAACCAAAAAGAGCTAGAACAAACTGGAGAGGTGATCTCACCACAAGAGATATCACAATAAAAGATAATAGTTAAACTTGAGAATAAAACCACTAGAGAAGAAAAAGAATAGGAAACTTTTGACAAGCAAGTAGAGAAAGAGAAAGATGAACAAATAGATTATAATTTTGATCATATATAATGTATTTTGGATACAGAAGTTCTTTCTCAAGAGATAGAGGTGGGAGATAATCATTAATAGATGGTGATACATTTAGCTACTTTCACTAGTATAAATTTTTCCTCATAATTGGCATTAAAAAAAACCCCTGAATCAAAAGAAAAACTAATTTGGAAGAGATAGACTTGAAATTTATAATAAGTCTTGATCATAAGGGTAAAAATCCTAAGAATGATAGAGTGACTTTGAAACTGATAATTGAGTCTTCAGGTCAAAAATTTGTAGAAATATCAGTTCTTTCATAGGGTAAGTATAAGAGTGAAATCATTGAAGAAGACTTGACAATTACAAAGGTATCCCTAGGAGAAGTGACTATAAAGGGTCTAAATCAAGACACATAGACTCTTATCAATACCTTTTTTCATAATCTTGATGAAGAAAGGGATAATAAAGCCAAACTAAAGGAACAAATTTTTAAGTTGTGTGAAATAATTGTCAAAGTGGTAAGATCTGTGCCCCAATAGTCATTACTTTTAGGAGATATAATTGATCATCAAATAATATATTTGATATAATAAACTAGTCATAAGGATAAATCAATTGATTAATGGATAGATAAAATGATAGAAACTACACAAAAATGGTTTCCTAAGGTTCCAAGTAATTTAGTTGATATCGAGAAAAAATTAGCACAACTAAAAATAATGATGGAGATTGAAAATGAAAGTAGAATATCTGAGTTACAACATGATAGTATTCGAAAAATAAATGATTTAAGTGAAAATATTTTAATTGAATAAAATATTTTTCCAGAGGGATCAATGATAAAAGCAAAATAAGAAGAACACATCATATCTTTTTGCACATGCATTTATGGAGCAATGCCTGAATAAATGAAGACTCTGAAAGAAGATGCTCATAACATGAAAATAGATCTGGAGGATTTTATCTTTTATCTCATGAATGTTTGGTCCTAAGAATTTCCAAGGACACATGAGCATTACATCAAGAAATGAAGTAAGTAATTAAAAAGGTTATGACTCCATTCACAACAAAATCAATAAAAGAGTTAATGAAAAGTCATCAACAAATCAAAAGGTTGGAATGCCATATTGAGAAGGTGAAAAGTTATTTTATGATGCTAGAAAATGAGCTACTAATATTTGAAACATAAAGGCAATTAGTTACCAAGATAGATGATATAACATTCAATTTATGTTGTCATAACACATCAACTATAGGGAAAAATGTAGAATAGAAGTTCATGAAGCAGAGTGATCACTATTACTTCTCTTCTCAAATTATTCTATTTTTTTAAAATTACTTAAGAAATTTATTTGAAGTAATTTTATTTTAAGTAGTTACTTTATAAGTAATGTCACTCAGAGAAATTACTTATAAAAGTAAGTTGTTTTATAAAATGAAAGACTCAAGTAACTTGGCTAGATATCATTACTTGAAGTCATTTTGTAAAAACAAATTATTTAATCGAGCTAAGTGAAACATGCGAAAAAGTTGTATTTGTTCCAAATAATAAAAAAGAGAAGATATACATATCATCAACCATTGCATACCACACATGAGAAATTCAAGGAATATGTCTCCCAATGGTTTTCATAATTTAACATAGAACCTGGGGAATTAAAGGAGTTGTCTCCAAATTGTATTTGATATATGGAATTTAAGGAATTGTCTCCTAATTGTATTTGATATCTAAAAGTGGTATAAATATGGGAGAAGACCTGCATAAAAAGGGAGGGTAATTTTAGCAAACCAATTGTAACTGTTATACATAAAAGACTAATCAATCTATAACTTTGCATTTAGATTTATATATGTTTTTTTATGAACTTTGTTCAAAGTGAATAAGAAGAAAGTTTCTGAGGAACTTTGCATCTAAGGAGATCTGTTAGTACATTTTGTGATGATTAAAATGGTAATTTTTTTGTTATTGTTTAATCTAAATATGAATTCAAAATTTTCTTAATAATTTTATGAAAAAAATATCACATCTTTTATGTTTATTTTTTTTGTACGGATACAACAAGCTTTGGAAAAACTACTTGTTGTAAAGTACAATTTCATTCTTTTTCACAGATTCTAGTTTTTTTATTCTCCATTTTCTAATAACTTCTTTGCATAATATCTAAATTAGTTGCTTACTTGATACAAAATCCCTCTATTATGGTTCATGAACTTTATGATTAAAATAATACCAAAAATTAAAATAACTTGTGTATATCCTTGCATAATTTGTATAAATTATAAAAAATTGAAAGTGTGAATAGTCAGAGTAGATAAACATAAGTATAAGCATACAATAGTTTCACCATTAAATGAAGGGGATTTAATCCCATGACTACCTAGGTATCTTTTGCTAGCCTACAAAATATATAACCAACAAAATACAAAGTGTTATTATAGTTAGACGGGCAATGCCCCAACTCAATAAATAATACATGAATTTTTTTTAAAACAACTATTCTAATTACAATTTGCAACTAAAACATAATGATAAAGAATACAATGATTTAAATCAAATCAATAAATTAACAAAATTATATTTTTCTCCATTTTAATACATTTTTGGTGGATCTTTGTAAGTTCCAACTTGATGAGTTTGGAAGGATCTTGCACATGCTTGATAATATTCATCTATTATTGACAAGTTTACAACATGTGATATGAACATTGACTATGTCTTGTTTAAAAGTTCCAAATGGCTAGCTAATATGGTATTCAATGTGCCTTTCAATATGATGGCACATTCTATTTTTTCCCTAGCAATACTTACTAGGTCAATGACTTATACACTTACTCCCTTATTTTCTTCTTACACCTTGCCTTTGAGCTTAGTCATGAACTTGGATAGCTTGCCTGCAAACTTAGAAAAAGATTCAAATTATCCATCTAAATAAAGCAATGAGATAATTTTTACCTCCTAAATTAATCCAAAATTTGTCTTTGTGGCAATGTTAATGGCATCAAGAAAATTTAGATACCCAAATCTTATCTCAGGTACTTGAAAATGTTAATTCTTGACATAGCATAAACCACTTGATTTACACTAAAATACATGGATCTTAGTTTCCATTCATATATATATATATATATATATATATATATATATATATATATATATGATTGGTCTTCACCTCTCTATTCACCATAAACACTATATCTAAATTTCCAATTCAATTCATTTTTTAATGTTATGATCATGAATATTTGGAAATATTTTTTCTTATAATCACCACTTCAAATTATCAAACACAACATAATTTATTTTGAGTTATAACAAAAAACGTTATTGATAGATAAAGGAGATATGGATGTTTCATTATTGTTACAAAGTAAAGGTTAATACATCATGAAATGCACACTTCAAATTAATGAGTACATATTGCAGAAATGATCAAGAGATTATTATACTATAATAAACTATATAAAATCAATTGAAAATAATATTAGATCCTTCTTTCATATTCTACAAATAAAAATAATAAATTATAAAAAGAAAACAACATAATTGTAGTGACCTCACTTTGAGACTCCTATTTTATGAAACCATGAAAGTCCTCTAATACTAATATTATATTATTTTTATTATGACATTATGATTTTTTCACCATTTGATCATGAAAATTTGTGTGTGTGCACATGCACACATGTGTGTGAAACTTTTTTCTAATACGATCTTAGACTTATATCACTCATCAACATACAAATGATGATGCAATATTTTTTTTTCTATGTGAAATGCTAACTACCGTGATGTGTTATACATTCATTTATTATTGTAATTTATCATAATTATTATAAATTTATCATTATCATAAAGGTATAATGATATATTTGGTTTATGTGTAACCTTTTTGTGTACGACATCGTAATCAAGGATATGGTAAAAGTGAGAAAGTGATGTTGAGAATCCAATTCTTTTTTGGTTTCAACTTCATTGGTTTTGATGGTTATCCTAGATTGTATAGGCTTTGATGGAATTTTATTTGTAGGAGTTTATAATTTTTTTTTGATGGATTTAAGGCCCTCAAATGGTGTTTAATGGTTGGGTATGCCACTATTTTTCTTATTTATATAGATTTAGTTTTATTGACATTTCCCCTTGGTTAGGTAGTATGTTGTGTGTTTTTATGACAACTCACCTTCTTTGGTTGTTTTATTGTGGATGATGTCTAACATGAAATATTTTTTTGTAATTTTTCATTTATAATATAAGGGTGAGGGACCCGACAACCTTCAATTAAATATCTATAAAAATTAATGCAAGGGCCATGTGGAAACTCTACACATTATTAGAGTGTGGAATTATATAATAGCCTAATATTTATCATTAAATTGGTATGAGATATTAAAATCGATCATTATTTTATCTTTTGATAATTTTCATCATGCTAGTTGGTAAATATCACACTACATGGAGTATCAATATTTATTTATAACTCTCCATGGATTATTTAGACTTTGTGTACTCCATCAAATTATTATGATTTTCATGCATAAAGTTTGAATTTGGATAAGATGTGTGCCCTTGTGAGGGCACATTACTTAGGTTCCACAAAGTGGAAAGTGTTCACATGAGGATTGGAACCACCTAGACTTGGTTAGACATAAACGCTACTTAGGAGTTCAACATACCCATAGAGTACACAAGAAAAAGTGAATATCAAATGTGAACCCTATTTCTTTATGACTTAAAGATTTCATTATGGATACATGAGGATGGTCTAAAATTACCAAGGTGACCTCACTTACTCAATCTCTCTCTCTCTCTCTCTCTCTCTCTCTCTCTCTCTCTCTCTCTGTCACTCACACACACACACACACACACACACACACACACACACACACACACACACACACACACACACACACACACACATTTAGGGTCATATTGGGAATTCCCAAGATTTATTCTAATAGTCATGACCATGAGTGAAATTTGAATTTGAAGTTTTCCCACCTTTTTCCTAATTTGAATTTTTAAACTTGTAATGAGGGATTGAGAGTGTTTTAGTTGGTCTAGATCAGTATTGGTGTTATTAATTTTTTTGAATAATGATTTAATAGACCTTATGGTATTATGAAAGGTCTTGAGAGTGGATTGAGTCATATGCGAAGTTGAAAGTGTGAGGTGGTAGTCTTGGTATTCACCACCATACATGGGTCTTGGAGTTGATAGAGAAATTATTGATCAAGAAACCATTATAGTATATTTGAGGAGCCTAGTTCATAGGTAGAAAGAATATATAGAGTATTTTTGTTCCATAGTAAGTCGGTGGATATGTATAAAATAGGGTAGACATGATTGTGAATGAAATAAGGTCTGCCAAGATAGTATTCTATAATCTTTGATGAATGCATATATATAGACCCTGTTTGAGGTCAGTGTTGTTGTTGTTATTGATTCTATGTAAATTTTTAATGAAATAATTTGATATTTATAGTTGTTTTCAAGTTTTATTGAATACTCATGCATGATTGTTTGGAAAGATACTTCTAAGGGATCAAGAAAGGAAGAACCTTTTGTTTGTAGGTTTCTCACATAGGTCCCTATTAGGCTAATAAAGTTTGATATAAGCAAATGTAAGTGTCTTGTGGATTATGAAAGACTGCAATATATTTTTTTTAATGTGTTATAAGGATATTAAAATGTTTTTATAATTAATATTTTCTCTCAAATAGATGAAACAAAGAACCCTGATTAAAAGTGTATAGATAAACCATGTATTAAGTTATTTATTTATTGTAGACCATGGTTATAAAATGGATAGTCACATGGAATTGATAAATATTTGAAAGGATTATTGAAATTTTTAAGAATGCGTTGGATACTAAAATTTGTATTGAACAATAATCAATTCACTTGGTGATCAAATAAATTGGCAAATAAACCCTTGTTATGGGAGTTATTTCTTTATTTACAAACTATATACTGGTTGTCAATGAATCTAGGATGTTAGAACTATATTGTCAATCCTTTATAAATAAAATTTATATTTGTTTGAAATTATATGATTCAAATATAATCAAATAAATTCCTCTATTCATAGTTAAAGGATCAAACCAAGCTTTATTTCTTGTAACATGCTTGAGTAAGTGGATTATGTGTATTTCATTAACAGGAAAAGATCATTAATACAATGGAAAATTGATAGATAAGGTGAATGTAACAATTTTTAGTGTGTTATTATATTTATTTAATATTTATATTACAAATTATAGGGTTTGTTCCACTTATTTAGGGTCACAGACCTGCAGACAATCATATTTATTGACACAGTCAAGGATATTAGAGTTGAAAACCAAGGACAATTGATAGAACAACGCATTATTATGATTGAGAAAATTATGTAGGGTATATAAATACCTAAAAAATTTAATTTTTATATTTTAAACCTTGTATAGTAAAATATTTTCAAGTTTATAGGCTCTCGACCTATACAGTGGTCTAAAAACCTTGAATCTAGGTTTTGGTGCATAAAATGAGTTTTAAACATCCCAATCTCATTTTTTAAAATATTATTATCAATATTAATGTTATATAACTAATTTATAGGGTTATAGGACCATATAGATCTTGTAATATGGTTTTTAAAGTACTGAGATGGAATAGGCCTAGAAAAAGGGCTAGTTGAATAGGCCAAAGAAGGAAAGGGGTTATTTTTTGAGAGTGAGAATTTAAAAAGAGTTAATTAAGTTGGAGGAGGATAATGGGTACCCAAAAATGTCATTATTTTTCCTTGGTTGACCTTAATTTGCTCAGATCAAGGAGATTTGTCCATTTGGAGGGCTAATTGGGGAGTTAAGTAAGCTTAAAGGTATAGAAATTTGCAAAGGAACTTAACCTAAAATTTTATGTGAATAAATATATTGGTAAAGGGTAATAAAAAACCTATATTTATCCCTTATGAGATGGTGTATGGAATGAAATAGAGGATTTGTACTGTAATAGGGTTAGTAGGCTTGAGGAGCAAGAAGATTGAATACTGAGTGAAAAGCAAGATGTGGATGATAAAAGTGGTTTGATATGGTTTAAAATAGTGTGATAGTATGTTGTAAGTGTCTTGGAAATTTTTATAAGTAGGTTTTTGTGTTTCGGTCCATTTGGATAAGGTAGGCCTAGTGTTCACTAAGGAAACTTTGTAAGTTTGCAAGAAAGAGTAGAAGAATTATAAGATGATGGTAAGAGATCTGAATCATTTGGTATCAGAGCCATCTATATGATCTAGGAATAGGTTTTTATAGGTATAAATTTGGTAAATAATTCATGTTGCATGATTGACAAGAAATTACAAGTAAATAAGAAAGAAGGTAGTTACATGGAGTCTTGTTGCAAGATAGAGTTGTGACAAAAAATTAAGGAAAGTATGATCTATTTTGAGGTTATTTTATTGATTTTAATACATTATTGATAGTATGTGATAGGTGAGGAAAGGAACCTAAGAAATAATTAAGGTGGCATCCCTAAAGAAAATAGAGCTATTAACAAGCTCAAGAAGATAAGCTCATAAATAGGGCTTAGAGAAGAGAGAAGATAGTCCTAGAGTGAAGGACAAGAGGTTGAAAGGACCAAGTGAGGTTTGAGATAAAGATATATAAGGTTACAAGTGTGAACCAAAAGGAGGTGGTTGAAGTGAGGCCAAAAAGGAGAGAGAATAATCTACCCAAGTGAGGTACTCAAGATGAAGATGAAAGGAGAGATAAAGAGGAAAGTGAGAGACAAGGTGAGATATGAAAACCATAGTGAGAAGAAGATGGAGATATAGATAAAGGAAATGAAGGATACATTGGCAAGAATGGAAAGGGATCTATTGATGATGTGGAATGTGTATAGTTTGTAATGTGGACTCAAGATCAAGAAAATATTCAAGTGTAGCTTTATGGAAAGAATGAAAGAGAAAGCAAAACAACAAGTGCTGCTATATTTGAAGAGGTAGTTGAAGAAGATGGAAACACAACTTGCCATGGAATAGGAGAGAGAGGCAATAGAGCCTCAAAATTTTAAATCTAACATTGACTTGTCATGGTTGAATACAAGTGAAGTGCATGATTGGGAAGAAGAAGATGATGCATGGAAGAGTGAAGGTGTAGTTGAAGATGGGGTGTTTTGATACCCTAAAGATGGTGAATTAATTGATGGAGAAGAGTGGAGAGATGAAAATCAAACAACAGTTGATCAAGAAGACAAAGGCACAACAAGTAATTAAGTGCATGCAATATTTAATGAATATTATGAAGATGAAGATGATGTGTGTATTGTATAAAGACATAATAGGTTTGTTTGAAGAGTTAATTGGATTAGCTAAGAATCAAGAAGCACATAAAGTACTTGAGGAAATAGAAGAATAGGTAAAGGAAGATGAGACTAAATTAATAGTCCATGAAGAGAAGGTGCAAGGTGAAGGGTTGGCTGATTGGATAGTCAAAGAAGGATTAAATATAATGGAGGACAACATGATAGAAGATGTTGATAACAATATTATAGATGAGAAAGAGACCATGGAATGGTTATAAGAGGAAGAGAGTATGATGTGGATCAGGTATGCTAATAAAGAGGTAGAAATAACAATGCTAAGGGAAGAAATAGAAAGATAATGGAAATTGATACTCAAATCCACGAATATTGAATAAGATGATGAGAGAAGGCAAATAAATAATAGTGAATGAATGTACAAGTAATAGTATGAGAATTAGTAGGAGAGAGAAATCAAAAGAGCACATGGATGAGGAAGTAGAGGCATAGGTGTGGTAGCAAGGAGAATACACATTTGTATGAAAATTTGAAAAAATAAGCATATTGGGGTCAAGTTATTTTCTCCCCTTGGGAATATGATGCAAGGACATATTATGAATGCCCAAGATTTGGTCTAATAGTCATGACCATGAGTGAAATTTAAATTTGAAGTTTTCTTGCCTTTTTCCTAATTTGAATTTTCAAATTTGTAATGAGGGGTTGAGAGTGTTTTAGTTGGTCTAGATGAGTATTTGTGTTTTAAAAATTGTTTAATAATTATGTAATATACCATATGTTATTATGAAAGGTCTTAAAAGTGGATTGAGTCATATGTCAAGTTGAAAGTGTAAAGTGGCAGTCTTGGTGTTTACCACCCTACGTGGGTCTTGGAGTTGATAGAGAAATTCTTGATCAAGAAACCATTATAGTATGTTTGAAGAGCCTAGTTCATAGGTAGAAATAATATATAGAGTGTTTTTGGTATATAAGAAGTAGATGGATATGGCAGACATGATTGTGAATAAAACAAGGTTTGCCAAGATAGTATTCTATAATCTTTGATGAATGCATATATACAGACCCTGTTTGATGTCAGTGTTGTTATTGTTGTTGCTTGTATATGATTTGTTAATGAAATAATTTGAGATTGATATTTTTTTTCAAGTTTTATTGAAGAATCATTCATGATTATTTGGAAAGAGACTTCTAAGGGATCAAAAAAGGAAGAACCTTTTGTTTGCAGGTTTCTCACACATGCCCCTATTGGGCTAATAAATATTGATATAAGCAACTATGAGTGTCTTGTGTATTATGAAAGACTATAATAAATATGTTTCAATGTGTTATAAAGATATAAAAAGGTTTGTATAATGAATATTTGATCTCAGATAGATGAAACATAGATACCTAATTAAGAGTGTATAGATAGATACTATATTGAGTTATTTGTTTATTGTAGACTATGGTTATAAAATGGATAATCACATGGAGTTTATAAATATTTTAAAGGATTATTTAATTTTGAATAATGTGTTGGAGAATACAATTTTTATGGAAAAATAATCAATTCACCTAGTGATCAAATATATTGGCAAATAAACCCCTATTCTGGGAGTTATTTCTTTGTGTATAGACTGTATACTAGTTGTCAATGAATCAAGGAAGTTGGAACTGTATTGTCAATCCTATCTAAATATTATTGATATTTTTTTAAACTTATATGCTTTGAATATCATCAAATAAATTCCTCAATTCATAGTTAAAGGATCAAAATAGGGTTTATTTCTTATAGTAGGCTTGAGTAAGTGGACTGTGTGTATTCCATTAATAGGAAAAGATCATTAATGCAATGGAGAAGTGATAGATAAGATTAAGGTAAGAAAATTGAGTGTGTTATCAAAGTTTTTGAATCTTTATAGTGCAAATTATAGGGTTTTTTCTACTTCTATAGTGTCACAGACCTGTAGACAGTTAGTTTTATTGACACAATCAAAGATATTAGAGTTGGAAACCAAGGACAACATATTGAACAACACCATATGATGATTGAGAAAGTTTTGTAGGGTTTATAAAGACCTAAAAAAGGTAATTTTTATCTTTTAAACCTTGTATATTAAAATATATTCAAGTTTATTGGCTCTTGGCCTATACAGTGGTCTAGAAACCCTAAATCTAGGGTTTGGTGCATAGAATGAGTTTTAATTGTCCAAATCTCACAAAAATTGGTATTATTGTCAATAATAATGTTATATAACTGATTTATAGGGTTATAATATTGTATAGATCTTGTAGTATATATTTTAAAGGACTAAGATGGAATATGCATAGAAGAAAACATATATTAAATAAGACAAATAAGGAAAGGGGTTTTTATTTGAGAGTAAGACTTAAAAAAGAGTTGATTAAGTTGGAGGAGGATAATGGGTACCAAAAAATGTCATTATTTTTCCTTGTTTGACCATACTTTGCTAAGACCAAGGAGGTTTGCCTATTTGGAGGGCTAATTGGGGAGTCAAGTAAGCCTATAGGTACAGAACTTTGCAAAGGAACCTGACCTAAAATTTTGTGTGAATAAATATAATGGTAAAGGGTACTAAAAAATTATTATTTTTCCCTAATGAGATGGTGTGCAAAACATAAAGACGATTTGTACTATAACAGGGCTAGTAGGCTTGAGGAGCAAGAATATTGATTACTAAGTGAAATTAAAGATGTGGATGATAAAATTGGTTTGATATAGTTTGAAATGGTGTGATAGTATGTTTTAAGTGTCTTTTAACTTTTTATAAGTAGGTGTTTGTGTTTTAGTCCATTTGGATAAGGTAGGCCTAGTGTTAGCTAAGGAAGCTTTGCAAGTTTGCAAGCAAGAGTAGAAGAATTATAGGGTGATGGTAAAATATATACAACACACACACACACACACACACACACACACACACACACACACACACACACACACACACACACACACACACACACACACACACACACACACACACACACACACACACACACACACACACACACACACACACACACACACATGGTTAAACAAAAAAAATTATATGGCTTAGGCTATGGCTATAGATATCATGTTTATTTAATTATAGGACACATGGAATATGGTGATCACATTTGATGACTTGGTTGACACGTGAGTGTAGTGGACCCATAAATATGCTCACCTTAAATATGAAGATGATTTTATGTGGTCTCCATGATATTTATTTCTTTCTATATATGCATTATGATATGAATTCCAATTTAATTTGGAATCATGTCTACAAGGAAAAGGTTGACATTAGTTACACCATTATAGTGTTGACACATATTATGTAGAGGACACATGTATTATATAGATACTATTTTATATGTAAATAAAGTATATTCCAACCTTTTGATAACTATTTGGCCCATGTGGACATTATGTACAAAGAGCCTTATTTATTAATGAAAAACTATATGAATATATTGATTAATGGGAAACTTAAGAATGGATATTTACCTTGAAATTATAATTAAAAAAAATATGTTATATATTCTATGACCCATAATATTAATGGGGAATTTATGAAAGTTTTATAGTCATTGCATAGGTTTTTAGGTGCTCTAAATTCGATGGTGGGGCCAAATTTATATTTTAAATAATTTAAGTGAATTTTCCTCTTATGGGATTATAAAACACATATCCAAACATTGTAACTAAAAATTTTATTTAAAAAGTAAGCTGAGACTACTTGTTACTTCACCCATTTTAATCTAATATCATTAATTATGAATGTAATCATAATAATTTACTATTCAAGTGATGTTCATGAATATGATGGTAATTTGGTCTTATAATTTATATGCACACTTTAAATAAGTTAAGGAAAACAAAACAATGTCTTTGGTTTGGAGGTAGGATGGGAGGAATAATTTGCAAACTTGACTTTAGGATAATAGGCATAACAAATAACACACAGTCTATTACAAATGAAGTTCTAATATCTATATCTACATATGCCTCATGGATAGTAACTAATATTATTATATATTTTAGTTCCTTAGGGAATCATATTCTCACTAGCATTTTTCACTTCAAAGAGTAATGCGTTCATGAACTTTTTGGAGTCACTATAAAATCATGGTTTCTAATTGAAATGTATTATTAACTATTCATTTCTATATTGCCTCACCAAATTTTCTAGAGTGTTTGATGTTGTTTGGATTCTCAGTATCATACTTATTTATAAGAAGACATTTTTTATTAGTAATTTAATTTGTTTCATAACATGTATGGAGCATTTTTACACTCTAAAACCTCTTGGGAGTGGACTCTTTTTGATAGATTGCATTCATTCCCTACTCCCACCTTTTTCATATTTTTATTCTTAGGGTTTAATTTGGGCACAAATATGATCTTAATTTGAGTTCATTTTTATAAAACTACATGCATATTTTTCTTTATTTATGCATGAAAGGAAAAATATAAAATTCATTATTCAAAGGAATCTATTAAGCAATTATTAGAATTCTAGACAAGGTCAACCCTTCAAATGTTAGAGTATTCATTAAAGTAGTAAAGTATATGTTAGAGATATTTCATGACACTCGTTTACATGCTTCAATTATTACAATTATTAAATTATTTTATTCTAATATTACTACATTTTAGGAATCATAAAAAAATTAAGAAAGTTGTTATAGAGATATTTGATGAGACAAGTTTGCACGATTGAATTAGTTAAATTATTGAATTATTTATTTTGATATTAATACGTTGTCAGGGCTGGAAAATGTCAAAAAAAAAATCTACTATTCCCTTGTACAATGCAAGTAACAAAACACATTTTGTTTTCTTTAAAAATTTTCAAGTATTGATTCTGCATTAGAGTAAGAATAATAATTTTTGGTTACAAGTGACCATAGTAAAGACACAAGATTTTAAGAAAGGTAATCTAATACCAAAATTAGGAGGCCATAACTATTAGAAAACTTTGAAATTTTGCATTTGTATTTCCAAATGTCATTCAATGTACGCTCTAAAATAATTTATTTTTAACACAAATTTTATGGGTCATTTATGTCTTACATTTACATGCATTTCTTCTTTGTCAAATAATGATGATTATCATATAATCTAATGCTATTTAAAATACATCTGTAAACCTTACATATATCTTGTTATAAATTTAATTAATATTTTATACATATTATTTAACTTAGTTAAATGTTTATGAATACAAATATTAAAATTCAATTGAAACTTAAGTATTAATATTATAATTAATAGAAAACACAATAATGATAGAATTTTTTTTTAAAATGTCAATTACATAAACATTAAATTTTAATAATAATTTATAATAAGAAAAACTTATATAAAATAATAATAAGTATTTTAATATTAAATACCAATAACAATTGTCTTGACCAAAATATATTATCCTTGAACTTTATATTCATTCCAATATAAATTTACATAAACATATAGGCCTCTCACATTTACCATCAATGTCATTAACATGAAAATTTTTAATAGTAACATGGAAAAAACCAACCCCTCCTTAATAGTAACATGGAAAAAACTAACCCCTCCTTAATAGTAACATGGAAAAATCCAACTCCTTTTAGATATCACAATAACAATAATAAATGCCAATGATACACATTGTCTTTATTATACTTTACTTATAATTTATTCAGATTTTATTTTATTTACTTAATAGAAAATCTGGAAAGGTTGCAAAGGATTGGGAATACTTTTAATTGGATATGAGTGTTTAGTAGAAAGTCCACATTTCCCAAGAGAACTCTCAATATTTATTGGAAATTAAACGTATCCATTTTCACCCCAACTTGTGCCCCATGAATTTTTTACAATCCAATAATCCTTATCATCAAACTTATAACCCACTAAAGTCATAACACGGTTAAGTTATGTTCTACATGGACCTGTGAACAAGACTTTTATCCCAAAATAAAGAATAAAAATAATTCACTTAAAACTTTAATTTAATTATTTGTTGTAAATAAAAATATTTTTTTATATAAATACTCTCCACATAGCAACTTACAAAATCGTAATGCTGAAAATTCATCTCACAAATTTTAATAGCCATATTGATTGGCTGATGTGCTATAAACTTATTTAATGAGCTCTCATCATAAGGAGGTACATATTTGTAACCATCAATTGATACTTAAGTTATCTATCCTTATCCTTGAGAGTGGCCTAGAAAAGGTGGTCTAAGATCTTGATAAGACTAATAAGGATGATATGGACCTTGAAAAGATATCCATTATTGTTGTTGTTTTTGCCTCTTGAGGTTTTGGTTCTCTTCTCTAAGATCTTTTATCACATTTGTATCATTTGTCTTACTAGGTTGATTAGAGGGAGCTTGTTTATGCTTGGGTGTGGGGATGGGAATCATAGTGGGCATAAGATTTTTCACATTAGGAAATAAAGGCATAGGGGGTCTATGAGAGATCTTTTAAGCCTACATAAGGCAATTCTCAACCCTTATAATAGTCTCATAGTCATTGGGTAGTGTGTCCCCTCCCATAGATTGAATCATCATGGATATATCACTATTGAAGGCCTTTAGATACTAGAGAAAATCATGATGTGTAGTAGGCCTTACCAAGATTAGGATCCTATCAAATGTTTTTTAAAATATTGTCTTGTTTCTTGAGGTGGTCTCTTTATAGTAGTTAGTTTCTCATTTAAATATAAGTGGTCAGAGTTGTCTTCAAATCTCCTCTTCAAGGAGTCACCCAATTGGTCCTATGTAGTGATAGAATTGGGAGCTAAAGACCCATACCAATCAAGGGCCTTATCCTTGAATAAAATAATGAACAACTTGATAGCAAAATTATCTTAAATAATGTTATGTATGTTTCAAAAATTATTAATGTTCCCTATGCACTTAATAGGGGTAATGATAGAATTCCTTGTATAAAAATGCACACTTTTGAGGGATGACATAAGAATGTCATCAAATTTAGCAAGCGATAGAGGACCATTGCCATTGAAGGCAAAAAATGAAAGGTTTTTTGGTGCTGCCATCTTTAAAATTGGACCCAAAAAGAGTCTCCTAATAGGTATGTGAGAAGCAAAACATTTCTTTGGATATGGATGAGTGTTATCAAACCTCTTTGATTTAACTCAATAGCAAGGAAACTCTAAAACTTAAAAAGGAATGGCTTTAGTATAAGATCTTGTTATTACCTTAGTTATGAAATTGAGGCACTAGTATGTAACCAAGAGCCAAAATTATTAGAGTCGCTAGATACTACATGAAGGAAGATACAAGAACTTCAAATTTACCAAGATCAACTTCCATCTTAGATAACTTATTAGACAATGAGGTCCCACTAGGCATGCCAGAATAATTGTCACCCAAATATTCACCCTTGGAAGATTGTTCAATCCTTCCAAATTTAGGGTAACATGGAGATAATCCTAGGCTAAGGGTGACCTTTAGAAGGATTGAATCTCTAGGCTATAGTGCTAGTTACCCTTGGTGTATCACTTAGGCTCATTCACTAATATATAAAATTTTTACAAAAATAGAGAGAAACCTAATCTAATATAGGTGATGCACCAAAATAATTTACCACTAGTAACTAGCTGCATGTGCACATCAAGCATGAGACTAACCTGAACATAGACTATTTCTAATCTACATTTGTACATCAACACTTTATTGTGGATTTTATGATATATGTTTGGACTAAGAGGACTAATCAAGAGGTCATAAGATGCAACTAAGGAGAAGACAACTCACTTAACCTTTCACACTTCACTTGGACTCTTCACATAACCTACAAAGAAGCTTTCAAATTGCATATGAGTGTTATAAAAGGACAACATGCCAAGGAAGGGTAAGCCAAACACTTGAAAAGATTAACTAGTCATATACACACACTAAAAATAATGAAAAGAGGAGGTAAAACCAGTATTTTATCATTGATTAAAGGCATAAAAATGGGTAGGGCTTTACCATACCTAGGTGGAAGATGAATACAAATCCAAACAAGACTACTTAAATATAGAAATGAGAGTATAAGAGAGAGAGTTGTAGAAGTGAGGCATGACATGTGTTAAGTGAGAGTTACAATAAATAAAAGAAATGGAGAATAATTTAAAAAGGTATTAAAGGATAAATGTTTCTCTCTTGAATATGCATCCTCTTCAAACGACATAGGAGTTTGTCTAGTATCTTGACACCTTGTCTTCTTATTCAAAACTACCCTTCTCTTGGCTTAGAGAGTTACAAGCGACACTATTTGGTCATTAAATAATGTTGAATTATCTATTGATATGCTCTTTGACACGTTGAATCATTTTATAATCTCTCTAAACTGACATCTCAATGGTGATCATCAAACAACTCTTTAGTGTCTTGAAACCCACTTGGACGTACAAGTGACTTAAAACTACCTCTTTTGAATGATTCTCTATATTTTTACATTGGAATAAAAATTTATCTAAATATAACCATTATTTGACCATATTATGACACCATGCATGTTATAACCTTTCTTATAGTGTTTGTCCTTGAGAAGAGAATGTATAATTCCTCATATTTGGCCTAGAAAGTGACTTAAAACCCTTGGGTTGCATGACAAACATGGTAGAGGATTAATATATGAATATATGGCTTCTAAGACATAACTAAGACTCATATAATGAATCATCACAATGGTATAACCTTGAATTCACATTATAAACAACATTAGCTCATGAATGACCTTTGAAGACTATACAAATGCATGAAGAGACTAAAACCTTAAACAATAATAAACAAGGATTTAATTGACCAATTTAAGACCATTACAAGACCTAGGTGACCATCTAAAATCTTAGGAAAACCCTATGAAAAAGATTCAAACTATAGGGGTTGACCCCTTTTGACCTAGGGGTAAAAAATGGTCAACATTAGTCATGATACATAACATATCACAAGTAGATATTGGTAAAAAATTTGAATTTTTATTAGAGGTTGTAAATTACCATTCATATAAAACATATGAATGATAGACTCTTTACCATCCTCTAAAATAGGATCATCACATGGTTTTTAAATATTTGGTAAAGGAATAATAATGTCTAAAGAGACAAGTATATCTTTTTTAATAGCATGAAGGTTGGTATCATTATCATTTCAAGGTGATACATTACTTGAAATTTTGTGATATATAATATGAGTAGGAGAATAAATTTTCATTGCTTTCTTTAAAGTTGAAAATTGATTTTGAGCTGAAAATTTAAAGGAGGGAGGATAAACATTTTCTAATTGATTTTCAACAAAAGTAAAAATATAACCTTTATTTCCAATTTTTAGTTCAAACAAAGGAAGTAGAGAGAATTTAATGTTACTTTATAGTTATGGAGTATCATGATAATATGAAAAAGGAACATTGGATGCAAGATTTTTAATTTTTTTCATTCAATGAACTTTTGATTTTTTTCTTAAAATTTTCATGTTTTGAAAAAGATGTATCAATTGTATATGACAATAGAGAAGTTTAAAGCAAATAATTTACAATAAAAGGTTTTGAATGAGGTGCATTTTCATTTTCATCTTTGCAATAAAGTAAGAGAGGGGAAGAAGTAACACATGAATTTTGATCAATATTATCAAGGGAAAGATAAGAATTTTCAAAATCTTCATTTGAGTGATCTAAAGAAGGAACATGATTTTCAACACTATCATCATTTGGGAAATAAAGTACAAAATCATCCTTTTAAACATTGGCCTCATGTGAAAAAGAAGGAAAACATTCAGTTTTTTATTCATCTTGAGAATTTATGCATGGAAGATATTATTCATCTTGAATGTTGACTTCTTTCATATATATTATATAATATTCAATAAAAGGAATAATTTTTACATTTTTAGGCCTTTCGCTATTAGAAATAGAGGTAAGAGAACAAGGCTCCTCATATTCACATTCAAGTCCATATTCATAACCATATGAAACATGTTATTTTCAACACATTCAATTAAACTTACATTTTCATCAATAGTTCTTTAATTATAATATTTATAAGGAATATAAGTGGATCTGCCATGTTTTTGATATGTCATAACATCCTCATATGCAATACATTGGTCATCAAGAACATTTAGTAATCTATCCAATGGATGGGAATTTCCATGGCCTTTAAAAAGAAAACCCATAGGGACTCCAATTTTGGGTACAATCACAAAGAATACAAGCACAAAACCTAATGAAAATATATGAATAAGCACTTATTAGGTTATGTCCATGAAATAAATCATATCAATTTTTTCGAACAAGAGAGATCAAAGGATAACTGTTTCTCTCTTGAAGATGCATCCTCTTCAAATGGTGTAGGAGTTTGTCTAGTTTCTTGACACCTTGTCTTCTTCTTCAAAACTGCCCTTATCTTGGCTTGGAGAATTACAAGCGACACTCTTTGGTCATAAAATAATCTTGAGTTGTCTCTTGCTCTTCTCTTTGACACCTTGAATCATTTTATAATCTCTCCAAATAGACATCTCAATGGTGATCATCAAATAACTCTTTAGTGTCTTGAAACCTACTTGGTCATACAAGTGACTTAAAACTAGATCTTTTGAATGATTATCTATCTTTTGACATGGGAATAAAAATATATCTAACTCTAACCATTCTTTAACCATATTGTGATACCATGCATGTTATAACCTTTCATGTAGTGTTTGTCCTTGAGAAGAGTATGTACAATTCCTCACATTTGGCTTAAAAAGTGACTTAAAGGCCTTGGGTTGCATGACAAACATGGTAGAGGAGTAATATATGAATAGATGACTTTCAAGACATAACTAAGTCTCATATAATGACTCATCACAATGGTATAACCTTGAGCACACATGATAAACAACATTAGCTCATGAATGACCTTTGAAGGCTATACAAATGCATGAAGAGACTAAAACCTTAAAGAATAATAAACAAGGATTTAATTGATCAGTTGAAGACCATTACAAGACCTAAGTGACCATCTAAAATATTAGTAAAACTCTATGAAAAAACTTCAAACTATAGGGTTTGACCCCTTTTGACCTATGGGTCAAAAATGGTCAACATTAGTCATGATACAAAGCATATCACAAGTAGATATTGGTAAAGAAGTTGAATTTTTTCTTAGAGGTTGTAAAGTACCATTAATATGAAACATATGAATAATAAAATCCTTACCACCCTCTACAATAGGATCATCACATGGTTTTGAAATATTTGGTAAAGGAATAACAATGTCTAAAGAGACAAGTATATATTTTGTAATAGCACGAAGGTTGGTATCATTATCATTTCAAGGTGCTACATTACTTGAAATTTTGTGATAGATAATAGGAGTAGGAGAATAAATTTTCTTTTTTTTCTTTAAAGTTGAAAATTGATTTTGAGTTGAAAATGTAAAGGAGGGAGGATGAAAATATTCTAATTGATTTTCAACAAAAGTAAAAATACAAGATTCATTTCCATTTTTTAAGTTAAATAAAATAAAGTAGAGAGAATTTAATGCCACTTTATACTTATGGAGTATCATGATCCTATAAAAAAGGAACATTAGATGCAACATTGTTATTTTTCTCATTCAATGAACTTTTGATTTTTTTCTTAAATTTTTCATGCTTTGAAAAAGATGTATCAATTGTAGATGACAATGGAGAGGTTTAAATCAAAGCATTTATAATAACCTTTTTTGAATGAGGTGCATTTTCATTTTCATCTTTACAATCAAGTAAGAGAGGGGAAGAAGTAACATATGAATTTTGATCAAAATTATCAAGCGAAAGAGAAGAATTTTCAATATCTTTATTTGAGTGATCTAAATAAGGAACATGATTTTCAACCCTATCATCATTTGGAAAATAAAGTACAAACTCATCCTTTTCAACATTGGCCTCATGTGAAAAATAAGGAAAACATTCAATTTTTTATTTATCTTGAGAATTTAAGCATGAAAGATATTCATCATCTTGAATGTTGACTTCTTTCATATATATTATATCATATTCAATAAAAGGAATCATTTTTACATTTTTAGGCCTTTTGCTATTGGAAATAGAGGTAAGAGAACAAGGATCCTCATATTCACATTCAAGTTCATACTCATAACCATATGAAACATGTTATTTTCAACACATTCAATTAAACTTGCATTTTCATTATCAATTCTTTAGTTATAAGATTTATAAGGAATAAAATTGGATCTGACATGTTTTTGATATGTCATAACATCCTCATATGCAACACATTAGTCATCAGGAACATTTAGTAATCTATCCAATGGATGGGGCTTTCCATGGCCTTTGAAAGGAGAACCCATAAGGACACCGTTTTTTGGTAAAATCACAAAGAAGACAAGCACAAAACCTAAATAAAAGATATGAATAATCACTTCTTAAGTTATGTCCATGAAAGAAATTAGATCTAAAAAAAACACAGTAATCTAAAATAAAATTTTGGATAAGGATAAAACCCTAATATGCAAATTAGGGTTTGGTTAAATAAATAGAGGTCAGGATCACCAAATTTTTAACCCTAAATTGGATGAGTAACATTTTGTGGGTAGGGTTAATAATATAGAAATAAATAATCACAAGGGTGATAAACAACTCTATTGTTTGACAATTAACTTCAAAACTCTGATAGAACATATAATGAATTTATTATGCTAAGATATTATAAAAATAGAAAGTATAACTATGCTAGATATTCCAATGATAATGAAAAAAATATACTTAGTTGGTTATGATGTTAATATAGATCTGGGTCTAGAATAGGTAGGAAGAGGACTAGATGAATATTCTATAAAAATTGATAGATTTTGCATTAAGTGTTTCTATAGTTGTGGCCACTTGCCTTTTCCTAGGATGGTTACATTGCCACTATTATCTCGATCATATGTATTTTTCTAGTACATAATAACTATTAAAATTGGATGTGACTTCCTAGATGATTCTAGCTTTTACACCACCTTAATTCTAGTGCATTTAGATTCGGGTCATGGACTATCACTCCTTGTCAAATGATAAAATCTTACTTCTTCACCTTTATAGAGACCTTGGAAAAAATGGGTTAGTTAGCCCATAGTGTCAAGCTCTCTGTAACTCTGGTTTTACCAATAGGAACATATAACTTGGTCATTATATTGATATAGTAAGTAAATCATACAAGATAGTTGCGTCGAGATATAGACAATAGTGTCGCTTCGTGTGTCCTTGTACCAACACAAGTATCCGTGTGGTAAAACATTATTTTTGGAATTTGATGACTAGTTCCTGATCATCAAACAACCTGTTATTGCACCTGCACATATCTAAATTTTTTGCACATCATTTCATAAGCTAAGTATTATCTCTTCTTCATGATTACACAATCAAAATATTATTTTGCATTGTAATTTCCATATGTTGCATTTTTGTAATTCAACACTGAAATAGAATATCATAAAATGAATTATTTAATTTGCCTACATCTTAGAGTCTTTAATAAAAATAATGCTCCTAGAAAAGGGTTCAGGCCTAAAACATTTGAAAAAAAAGAGAGAATCTATTTACAAGCTTGTTAAGCTTGCACATAAAATTAGGATATATGCTTAGAGCAACTCAATTTGATGAAAAATGATGAATTCAAGAGTATGGATTCCCATGTGAAACTATATATCCCTAAGAGGAAGACATTGGTACAAAATACACCATGCAAAATGACCCTTTCTAGGTTGAGCCACCACAACCTAGAAGGTGTTGAATCTTTATATACAAGTGAAAGAGTTTTTTGTTAGGTACTATCATCTATTGATAAATTAAAAATGAACTAATATTACAATGTTAATCTATTTTATATAAGTCTGTGGGCATTAGTTAGATTATGTGAAACATTATATTGTTGACGATGGATATGATGTTGTTTAATCTTTATTTGAAATCATAAAATTAAAAATCACTTAAAAATCATTATATTTCAAATCATTTATATTTGAAGAAATTAATTAAAAATCATTCATCAATTACAATTAATTAGAAAATCTTATCGACTTCCATTTCATTTTCCATTGACATAATTATATCATAACAAATTTTATCTACACGTTTTCTACAGTAACATAATTTAATAAAAATAACATTAAAATTAATATCAATATAGATAAACTATTATTAATATCTATAATCTCACCCAAATCACATGCTTCTAACATTAATATGCTTTTCCTGTGCTTTATGTGGGCTCACAACGAAGATAAAAATGGATGTAAATTATATGGGGAAAGTAGAATTATGTCATAATGTCATGCTTGACAGAAGGCTTGTCTGGCAACTTGTATATTTAACTGTTTATTTGGAATGCATTTTTCGAACAGGGCAGGACATAATACATTACAATTTAATACATGTGAGGACAAAATATACTTTTAAAAGAGGACGTCGTTTTCAATGCTATTTAGATGCGTCAAAACTGGAGGTTTTAATATGTCTTTGAACGATAAGATGCTTTTATGTCTTATCGTTCAAAGACATATAAGTGGCTTCCACTCTCACAATAAAGTAACATGTTTAGAGGTTGCTAAGCATATATTAAGCAATTGTAGGTAAACAATGAGATCATTTTTCAAGTTCTAGAATTCTAGGGCTTATGTTTAAGTATTTTTTATTTTATTTTTAATATATTAATTGTTTTTTCTTTTTTAATTATTATTTATTGAATGGTTTTTTTAATATAATTGTAAATTTGGGAGTAAATATATATGCGATTTTTTCTAACCATTATCAATTTTTCTGTTAGAGATCATTCTTCAAAGTTAGAATTCTAAGGTGTATGTGTATTTTTTATTTTATTTTTAATATATTAATTGTTTTTTATTTTTTTAAATTATAATTTAGTAAATATTTTTTTAATATTATTGTAAATTTAGCAGTAAATGTGAATTGTAATTATGTTTTATTGAATATTATGAAATAAGAATAAATTTTAATTTTAATACAAATTATTATTTATTTTTATTTGTTATATTTAACATTTTCTTATTTTCATTTTAAAAAACGACTGAAACAAATTTCTTATGAATATTAGAAAAGGTATTCCCTTAAAATTTATGTAGTTTAATTATTCCATTAAAATCTACTCGTCATTGTTTTCTGATAGTCAAATTTGGTAGAAACACTATCTAAATTAATCAAATTATTAAAAAAATTCAGTAAACCATTAAATGAATTTGACGTTTTAATTTTGCTATAAACCTGAATTGAAAGACACGTAAATGATCTAACCATTATCATTTTTTCTGTTTGACAACTAATTTCATTTCATTAGTCATTGGCTGTGTAGATCATTATAATTCTGATAACGTGTTTTTATTTCTGATTTTAGCTAATGGGGAATTCAATATTTGTTCGACCGATATGTTCGCTGCTGCTGCTACTGTGGAATTCAATATTTTCCTATTTGAAAGAATTTTCTGTGATAGGATATGATACTACAGATTTGATCTCTGATGAAACGATATTTCAAATTTATGAACAATGATTGGAAGATCATGGTAAAGTGTACTATAAACATGAACATGGTGAGAAACAATCCCGGTTCAACATATTCAAAGACAATTTACTTTACATTGATGCCTATAACAAAAGAAAAGAATCGTATACGCTGCGATTGAAAAAGTTCTCAGACCTCACCAATGTGGAATTCAAAACTAATTATATGGGTAGCGTGTTTCCAAAGTCCTCTACAGAAAATAGCCTTCACAATAGCTCTTGCTCTCAGTATGGACACGGCGACAACTTACCAGAATCTGTAGACATGAGGCAGAATGGCGATGCTAAGAACCAAGGCCAATGTGGTAAGCAACCTATGATTGAGTTTATTAAAAAGCATGTTTTGTGAAAATTCTGTTTTGGTAAAATGATTTGTGTTTCTTATTTCACAGGAATTGGCTCTCGCTATAAGTACAGACACGGTGACAACTTACCAGGATCTGTAGACTGGAGGGAGAAAGGTGCTGTAACAAATGTTAAGAGCCAACAGCAATGTGGTAAGCAACCCACGATTGATTTTACTAAAACCCTGTTTTAGAAAAATTCTATTTTGGTCAAATTGGTTTGTATTTCATGTTTCACAGGAGCTTGCTGGGCTTTCTCAACCGTTGCAGCTGTTGAAGGAGTCAATCAGATTCTTACCGGGAATTTGATATCTTTGTCTGAGCAACAATTAGTGGACTGTGATACTACTTCTAACAAGGGTTGTAAGGGTGGTTTAAAGAATATTGCATTTCAATATATTGTTGATAATGGTGGTATTAACCGCGAGGATAATTACCCTTACAGAGCTTAACAACTAGCTTGCGATAAAAGTCTGGTGTGCTACTAATCTCTTAACTCTCTTATTTCAGTCACGTTTTTTGGTTTCTCTCTTCTCTTTTATTTTAAATTGATGAAGCTTCTACTGAGCTTGGCCTTCTCGAGAATTCTTCGGATGGTTTTATTGAGAGATTAATCTTGAAATTTTGTCGCAGGTGGTAATACGAATTTTGTAGACCCCTTTGTCGTGAAGTGGTCTGATAAAAATCAATGCCAATTTTTAAAGATTTTAGCTTGAAAATTAATATATGAAGGTTTCTAAAAACTTTTGAAACCTTTCTAAAAACTATCAAAATCGCAGCTGTTTGATTCGGTTTCACATTTCTAAACTTTTCGTTGCACCGCTTGTCATTTGAAAAATAAAAAAAATAAAAAAAATGTTAGCGACAAATGATTGCATATGAACGGGTTATTTTTGGCTAATTTATTTTGAAGTTTGTTGTTTTTATAATTATTATATGGTTTTGATATAAAAATAAATTTTATATTTGTAAGCATTGCATGATGCAGACACATGTCCGCGTAGTATCAATTGATGGTTACGAAGATGTACCTCCTTTTGATGAGAGCTCATTAAAAAGAAGGCTGTAGCTATTAAAAGTTACAAGCCGGATTTCCAGCATTACGGTTCTGTAAGTTTTTATGTGGAAAGTTTTTATATAATGAATGTTTTTATTTACTATAAATAATTGAATTAAAATTTTAATTGAACAATTGTTTTATTCCTTTTTTTTTGGTAAAAGGATTTGTATACAGGTCCGTGTGCAAAAGAAAAACTTAATCATGCAGTGACTTTAGTGGGTTATGGATCTGCTGAGAAAGATTATTGGATTGTAAATAATTCATGGAGCACAAGCTGGGGTGAAAATGGATATGTTTACTTTCCAAGAAATATTAAGAGTTCTGCTAAGAAATGTGGACTTGCTATTCAACCCTTATATCCAGCTAAAACTAATCCCAATCTTTTGTGACCTATCCAAATTTTCTATTAAGTAAAATAAAATCTGAATAAATTACCAATAAATTCTAAAAAAATTATAATAAAAACAATGTGTATCATTGACATTTATTATTGTTATTGTGATATCTGAAAGGACTTGCCTTTTTCTATGTTACTATTAAGGAAGGGTTTGTTTCTTCCATTTTACAATCAAAATCTTTCATGTTAATGACATTGATGGTAAATGTGAGAGGCCTATATGTTTACTTAAATTTATATTGAAATGAGTATAAAATTTAAAGGACAATATATTTTGGTCAAAATAATTGTTACTGGTATTTAATATTAAAATATTTTTTAATCAAGTTTTTCTTATTAAAAATTATTATTAAGATTTAATGTTTATGTGATTCTCTCTCTCACACACACACATCAATCATTATTGTGTTTTCTATTAATTTTAATATGAATATTTAAGTTTCAATTACATTTTAATATTTGTATTCATAAATGTTTAACTATGTTAAATAATATGTATAAAATATTAAATAAATTTATAACAAAAAAGATATGTAAGTTTTAGAGATGTATTTTAAATATCAATACGTTATATGATAGTCACCATTATTTAATATTGAAGAAGTGCATGTAAATGCAGGACATAAATGACTCATGAAATTTGTATTAATTTTATTTTTTATTTTTTACTTTTTTGAGATGACATTTGGACAATACAAATACAAAATTTCAAACTTTTCTAACAACTATGGCCTCTTGGTTTGGTCTTCTAACAACCTTTCTTAAAATTTTGTGTATTTACTATGATCAATTGCAAACAAAAAATATTTTTCTTACTCTAATGCAAAAGAATACTTGAAAAAAAATATTTTTTTGACAATTTTCCACAAGGTAGTAATATCAAAAGAAATAATTCAATAATTTCACTAATTCAAGCATGCAAACCAATGCCATTAAATATCTCTATTACAACTTTCTTGATATACTTTTTGGCTCCTAAAATGTAATAAAATTAGAATAAAATAATTCAATAATTGTAATAATTGAAGCATGCAAATTATTGTCATGAAATATCTCTAACATATACTTCACTACTTCAATGGATACTCTTAACATTTAAATGGTTGATCCTATCTAAAATTCTAATAATTGCTCAATAGATTCCTTTATATAATAATTTTATAGTTTTCCTTTCATGTGTAAACAAACTAAAATATGCATGTAGTTTAAAAAAAAGGAACTCAAATTAAGATCATTTTGGTGCACAAATGAACCCCTAAGAATCAAAATATGAAAAAGGTGGCAATATGGAATGAATACACTCTATCAAAACGAGTCCACTCCCAAGAGTTTTTGGAGTGTAAAATCACTCAATACATGTCATGAAACAAATTCAAATACTAAATAAAAAAACATGTCTTGTTATAAATAAGTATGATATCGATATTCCCAAAAAACATCAAATAATGTAGAAAATTTGTTGAGGGAATATAGAAATAAATAGTCAATAATACATTCCAATTAGAAACCATGATTCCATAGTGACTCCAAAATGTTCATGAATGCATTATATTCCATAGTGACTCCAAAATGTCAGTAAGAATATGATGCTCTAAGGAACCAAACTCTATAGCTGTATTAGTTACTATTCATGAGGTATATATACATATAGTATGTTAGTATTTCATTTGTAATGGACTTTATATTATTTTTTATGCCTATTATCCTAATGTCAAGGTTGCAAATTGTTCCTCCCATCCTACCTCGAAACTAAAGAAAATGTTTTGGTTTTCCTTAACATATTTAAAGTCCACACATAAATTATAAGACCAAATTAGCATCATACTCATGAACATCCATTGCATAGTAAAGTATTATGATTACATTCATAATAAATCCTATTAGATTAAAATGGGTGAACTAACAAGTAGTCTTATCTTACTTTCTAAAGTGAATTTTTAGTTACAATGGAGGGATATGTGGGTTATGGGCACATAAGGGAAAATTGACTTAGGTTACTCAAAATATAAATCTAGCCCCACCATCAAATTTAGAGCACCTAAAAACCTATGGAACGACTAAAAAAATTTAATTGTAATTATAGGTCATAGATTATATAACATATATTCTTGTTTTATAATAATTCCAAGGTAAATATCCATTCCTGTAATTTCCCATTAATAAACCTACTCATATAATTTCTCAATAATCGATTGTGTTCTTTCAAAACCTCCATACAAAAGATATGTACAGTGTGTACATAATGTTCACATGGGCAAAATCTTAATGAAAAGGTTAGCGTATACTTTATTTACATAAAATATAGTATCTTATTTGAATTCAACCTTTATGCATGGAAACCATAATCAATTGATGGAGTGCATGGAGTATAAATATCTGATGGAGATTTATAAATAAGTACTAATACCATGTGTAGATGGATAACTACCAACTATCATGATGATGGCTCTCACAAGATGAAATAAAGAGTGATTTTAATATCTCATACCAATTTAATGACAAAGTTAGGCTACTATGTAATTCCACACACTAAGTATGTGTAGAGTTTCCACATGGCCCCTACATTATTTTTATTGATATATAATTGAGGGTTTTGGGGTCCCTCACCCTTCTATATAAATGAAAAATTAGGTAAAAACCATTTCCTATCAAAAATCATCCATCGTAAGACAACCAAATAAGGTGAGCTATTAGAAAAACACATGACATACTACCTGACCAAGGGGAAATGCCAATAAAACTAAATCTATATAAATAAAAAAATAGGGGCATACCCAACCATTATAAACTATTTAATGGTCTTCAAGCCATTAAACAAAGTAAAAAAAACTCCTACAGACAAAATTCCATCAGAGCCTATACAAACTAGGATAAGCATCAAAACCAATGAAGTTGAAACCAAAGAAAAATTAGATTCTAAACATCTCTTTTTCACTTTTACTACATCCCTGATTATGATTTCATACACAAAAATATTAGACATAAACCAAATACATCGTGATACATCTATGATAATGATAAATCCATAATATTTATGTTAAATTAAAATAATAAAAAGATGTATAACACAACATGATAGTTAGCATTTCACATAAAAAATAAATACCACATCATCATTCTTATATTGATGAGTGATATAAGTCTAAGATCACATTAAAAAAATTTGCACGCGCACGCACGCACACGCGCATGTGCACACACACACACATGTATCTCTCTCTCTCTCTCTCTCTCTATATATATATATATATATATATATATATATATAGAGAGAGAGAGAGAGAGAGAGAGAGAGAGAGAGATACATGTGTGTGTGTGTGTGTGTGTGTGCGCGCGTGCGTGCGCGTGCAACTTTTTTTAATGTGATCTTAGACTTATATCACTCATCAACATAAGAATGATGATGTGGTATTTATTTTTTATGTGAAATGCTAACTATCATGTTGTGTTATACATCTTTTTATTATTTTAGTTTAACCTAAATATTATTGATTTATCATTATCATAGAGGTATCATAATGTATGTATGTATGTATATATATATATATATATATATATATATATATATATATATATATATATATATATATATATATATATATATACACACACATGTATATGTATGTATGTGTATGTATCTATGTAAGTACACACACACACAATACATACATACAGTAATTTTCATCATCAAATGGTAAAAAAATCATAAGGTCATAAGATAAAATAAAATAATATATGTAATTAGAGGATTTTCATGGGTCCACAAAATAGGAGTCTCAAAGTGAGGGCACTCCAATTGTGTTCTTTTATTTTTTTAGTTTAGTATTTTGTTTCTAAAATTTGAAAGAAGGATCTAGGACTATTTTTAATTGATTTTATAGAGTTTATTATAGTATAGGAATATCTAGATCATTTCCATAATATGTACTCATAAATTTAAAATATTATACATTTCATGACTTATTAACCTTTACTTTGTAATAATACTAAAACATCCATATCTCTTTTATCTATTAATAATGTTTTCTCTTATAAGTCAAAATAAATTATGTTGTGTTCAACAATTTGATGTGCTGCTTATAATAAAAAATATTTCTAAACATTGATGATCACAACACTAAAACACACAATTAGATACTAGGAAAAAACAAGCCAAGCCAAGCCAAGCCAAGGGATATAGATGAATATGCTCAGGTTCTTAAGTCCATGGTGGCTATAACAAGGGAACTCACATTGAAGGTCATCTAAGGAATGAATCATAGAATTCAAAGTTTGGAGACCCAAAAAATGTAGCAACACTTGAGGGGATCATTGAGGAACTAAATAAGGCACTTGAGTCCCTACATGAACTTCTAGCCAAAAATTTACATAAAAAAGGGAAAAGTGGACATTGGCAACAAAATGTGATAAAATATGAAGACCATATTACCAAATTTGATGCCAAGATAGGTAATTTAACAAAGTTCATGAAAAATAATATATTTCCTCATTTAAAACTCATGACCTTATGTGAAATTGGGTTTTGTCAACATTTTGTGATCCACATGAAAACAACATAACAAGAGTTGGTAAAGTAAATTTATATGGTTATGTTTTACCTTATTTTTTAATTAATAGTGTTTAATAAGTATAAAACTTTGAAAAATTATTTAGAGTGCAAAACATTACATTTAAACATAGAGTTGCATGCAAATCAAAACTGGTTGAAAGGTTGCATATACAAAAAATAATAAGTAGAACCATGAGTAATATAATTAACATTTTATAAATTTTTATAACTAAAGTAGGATTCTAAAATTGATAAATAATATAAAATATGACTTTTATAGGTTATATATAGAATCAGGGTTTGTTGATATATCTGAACATGCCCATGCTTCCGGATAGAAACACAGTGCATAGCTATCCATTGGCATGGACTTGTATACATTGACTGAGTTTTTTTATTGATATGTTGCCTATGCCTGTCTATTGTGAGGATTGAGATATTTATATTCAGGTATTTCCACGTTGAAATAAATATTTAGATTTAGTTAGTTCTATGAAAATGTTAGGGATACATAAGAGAGATAGAAACATTCAAAATGAGGGGAAGTGAAATGGGATAATATGACCCCAATAAAACATATTTATTATTGACCACTACCTTTATATCCAACTAGTCCAAAGAGGCAATCAAGGCAATAGTAGTTCTCCCACCTAGTGTGATTGTGCAATTGTGCTCTTTGACTACATGTATGCAAATAAAAATTTGGATTTGATACTTGACAATGTTAGCTCTTGACTTGATTTATAATGCTTCAATCTTGATTTCTACATTCTCATAGTGATTGATATTCAATTTTAGATTAATATGGAAGATTATATCAATGTGAAATAATGTAATATATAGATGTCAAATAGGTTTCAAGTCCCTTAAAGAATCACATTTGATTTGTATTCATAGTGAACCTTTTGAATAATTTCCTTTATCCAACTTAAGAAATGTCAAGGTTGATCAAATGAATATTTTTAATTTTGGAAACTAGTCATTATATGGCACAGGGATGAGGCCACACTAGGTGGACAATTTCATGGTACTGAACTTGTCTTACTAGAATAGACTTATCCCATGAAAGTAGGGACAACTATCTTGAGGTTGTAAATAGTATGAGAGTAATAAGAGATTGATTAACCATTGAATTGGAAATTTAGGTATAGTATTGATGATGAAAAGATAGGTCAATCCCAATTATAGATAAATATTTGCATGAATGAAAAATAAAAGCCATGTATTTTAGTGTAAGTCAAGTGATTTAATCTATGCCAATAATTAACATTGTCAAGTACCTAAGATAATATTTTGATACTATAAAGTTCTTAATACCATTGAAAGTGCAACAAAGACAATTCTAGAATTATTTTAAGAGGTAAGCATTATCTCTTTTTCTATTAGGATGGATAATTTGAATATTTTTATGAGTTTACATATAAGCTAGCTAAGTTCATGACTGAGCTCAAAGGCAAGTTGCAAGAATAAAACAAAGGAGTAAGTGTACAAGTCATCGACCTATTAATCTATGCTAGGGAGAAAATAGATTAGGCCGTCATATTGAAAGACACATTGAAGAACATCTTAGCTAGCCATTTAGAACTTTTATACAAGACATGATAAAATTTCATATATCTTGTTATAAAATTGTTAATAATAGATGAATATTATCAATCATGTGAAATATCCTTCCAAACTAAGCAAGATGGCACTTAAAAAGCTCCACCAAAATGGAGAAAAGTTAATTTTGTTACTTTATTGATTTGTTTTAAATCACTATATTCTTTATCATAATGTTTTAGTTTTAATTTATAATGGAAATAGTTATTTTAAAATATTTTTGTGTATTATTAATTGAGATGAAGTGGTAACCATCCATCTATAATAACATTTTGTATTCAACTCTCAATCAGTAGAATATTTTAACAATATAATCTCAAAGTTATGTGGAAAGTGTATAAGAGTTATAATGTGTTTTATTCTCTCAATTTCTAAATTTGGATGAAATTATAAATTTGTTTGATTGATAGATGAATTGTGTGTGTGTGGAGTTTAAAAATTAGATGAATTGAGTTTTAGTTAGTTTAATTATTGTCATGGTCAAAACATATTTTATAATTATTGACTAATGAAAGAATGTGTTGATGCAATTTTTCCTGAATAAAAATATTAAAATTTAATGCTATAAGAATTAAGTTTTAAATTTAATTTCCAAAGGCTCTTCATTATGGTTTTTATATCTAAGTTATAGCTAGAGATAGGCAAGTATTAGTTTACAACATGCAACATAGTTTAGATATTAATCAATTAAAAGGGATTTCATGTGTTTCACTTTTAAAACCTTTTTTCTTACTTCCCTTCTCTTCCTTTTTTATGTTTATTTTTATTAGGAAATATTTTATAAAATAAGACCTTTGTTAATATTCACCTTAGGATAGGTTGTCTTGATGATAGTTATAATTATTAAATAGGTAAGGAGGATCTTTGGGAGTAATAACTGATTTTATCAACCACTATTCCACCATGTGGCTACTTATACAATTAAATACCTACAACTCATGCCTTGTGTTACATTGTTTTGAACGTAAAATGAGAGGGAGTGTTATCATCAAACATTTTATGTGGGTTTTATTCACATCAACAGTACAATTTTTTCCCTAATATGTAATTATATGTTTCTATGTTCATAATAAGATTTGTGTTATGTAGTACAAGCAATCCTCATATTAGGAAGTTTGATTTATTAATTCCATTACCAGTTCCTTTTAGTCCATGGGAAATAGTTTTCATTGATTTTGTAAGTTTGTTGCCTATGTCAAAGAAGGGGCATGAATATATTTTTTTAGTTTTGGATTGGTTTAGTAAGATGTGTCACATTAATGTTCAAATTTGGATCATTCCTTGCCAATTTTAGGCTTTTATAAATTATGCACTATGGAACTAAATTGGACCAACCACTTCATATCATTTGTAGATTCAATTAAAAAAATATTATATATCCTTGTATATCAATGTATTTGAAAACATGGTCATAAGAGAATGGAGTACACCCATTCCTTGACCATGTATGGGAGAAACGTAATGTAGCATATAATTGTATTATGTTGCCACTATAATTGTAAAATTTGAAACTATATGTGAATTTCCATTATAACTTGTTATTGAAACTTTTAAATGATGTCAATTTTATAGTTTAAATTAAAATAGGAATACATATCAATGGAATATTCCCCCATAATATGTGCCAAAGACTGAATTTACAGATTTTGAAACTATAATTGTGTCAGAGTTGAATTTTCAACTTTCAACATGGCTTATCTCATGCATGAGAAGCCCACTAAAATGGCCTCCTATTTACATGAGGATTTTTTTTGTAAAAATTCACTCATATCAAAATAAAATTTAAACTTAAACATCCATAGTAAGATGTTATCAATTAAAATTTTAGAATATGGAAAGTGTTAGCATAGTAATATTTGAATTTTGCATATAATGTAAGAGATAAGACCTATAAAATATATCATTGGATCAAATGGAATTAGTATGTTAGGAATTCATGATATGGATCATGGTACTTATCAAACTCATCAATTTTGACAATCACACCCATAGAACAAGCACAAATGATATAAAATTATTATAGATTGGCTGAGGGATGAAGTCAAGGACATGTTAAAATGTCCCAAAAAACACACATAGACTTGAATAATATCACCAAAAGGACATGTTCAAACTTCACACACACATAAGGAAAAGGAATAAATCAAGGACATGTTCAAATGTTGCACACAACACATAAGATATCATAGAGATGTGTCGATCAAATATTATAAAACAAGGGTCATGGGCCAAAATAATATAAAAACTAAGTTGTAACACCTACATACTAGTATAGGGGTTATATAATCATAACACCTACATACTACCATTGGTGAATAAGATACCTCAGAATTGGAAATGCTATTGGGTAGAAAAAATTCAAACATCTTAATGTCTAGAAATACCTATATGTCATGCACAACACTTCATAGATACCTATGAGATGCATGTGTGATATAAAAACACTATGCTATCTAATAATCATGAGATAAATAACATATTTCAAATATACAAATTATTTTTTTCAATCATATTCAAGTCCCAATTTTTTATTATTTTGATAATATTTTAATGTTTTTGCATTTTTTATAATATATGATATTAATTTTTGTATTTTTACACTATATAAATTAAAAAATCAACTATGAAAAAATAAGGTGTCAACTATAGAATACATTAGATGAAATATGGACAATTTGTAATAGGTGTCAATGAAATATGTGTACTTGTAAAGATTTGAACATCAAAATATAAGAATGGTTCCCATTATAGAATGAGAATTAGAACTATTAGAAATATATATGAGACTGTAATATTTGTGCAAGGATTTTATTGTACATTTTAATTACATCAATTGTGTACTTGTCAAAATATGCCACTTGCAAGGAATAATCGATATTGAGATTAAGAAATTTTGAATAAAAGATAGGGAATTACATACTGATACGACATGAATAATCTATAAATTGGTAGAATGAGATATTTTTGTTCAAAAATATAGATTATGGGTATAAAAAGACAAAGGACATGATAGACCCACTAAGACATTAGTTATTGACATTTTGGTCTTGTGTTGTGCGATTATACCTTGCTACAAGATGACAATTTTTTTTGAAAACTATGAAAAAAGATATATATCCATGAATGTTTATAAAATATGGTCACTTTTTAGAGACTGTCAAGATTTTAAAGGTAATATAGAATGGTTAATAGGCTAGAAAATCAATGAAATCCAAGGGCATAGAAGAATGGATCAAGTGATCACAAATGCAACATATGGAAGAAGAAGATGTAAGAAATCAAAAGCTATGTACACTCATATTTTTATTTTTTGAATTATTTGAATGCTTTTGATTTTTATCTTATAATGTTTGAAAATTCAACAAGCTGCCTAATGATCTCGACCATGTGGGGAGCATAAAAATATGTAAGAAATGGTAAATAAATAACATGACATGAAATAAGTATGATGTGTGTAGATCAAAATCATAGAATGTATCTTGTGTGTTATAACAATCAATTATGATTCCAATTATCATCTAAAATATTACTTGTGTAATTCCAATCATCTTCTGCATAATCATAATCATAATCATAATCATAATATTCATCTTGATTGTGGGATGTTACTTGTTTCCACTTTTGAACTAAAAATGAACTTGTCTTTATGATCAAATGTAATGTAATATTTGATTTTATCAATCATTTCCTCTTTTAATTTTAACCATGAACCACAAAGAACAACATTACATGCATTGGTAAATAAATAACATGAAAAGTAAGATGACATTATTTTTTAAACTTGCACGTAAAATTAGGATATGTGCTTGAGTGACTCAATTTGATGACAAATGATGCATTTAAGATTATAGATTCCCATGTGGAACTATATATCCATAGGAGGAAGACATTGATACAAAATATACCATGCAAAATGATCCTTTTTATGTTGATCTGCCAAAACCTAGAAGGTGTTGAATCTTTATATACAAGTGAAAAAGTTTTTTTTAGGTACTATATGCAATCAAAATTGCATAAAATACATGAATTAATCCTAGAACAGATAAGATAGAGCACACTTACACTTCCTATTGGGTATATACTTGTTAAGCAGGAGTATGACCAATATGGGGATCCACTAGACCCCATCAGGGCATCACTTTTCATAACATATCATGTTAGGAAGGGTTCCATAGCCTACTATCTAACACAGTCATACAACAACCCTAAAAGAGTCCTATGATTTGATATTCCACTTATGATAACAAATAAGAGAGTAAACTATTCTAATAAAAATAAAATTAAACTAATCCAGTGCACACCAAATCTTGTAGCACAATGTGAGGGGTTAGATGCAAAGCAAACATATATGTATAGGGAAATTTAAATAAAGTAACTATGTGTAACACCATAATACATATAATATGAAGAGTAATATTATTTGAGACAACATTTATGCTAATTCTATCTACTAAAAGAGAGGAGAAAAAAGTTAAAATATACTTACCAAAATGTGAACCTATTTTGATTCAATCTCTCCCTTGGCCAATGGGGCTTCACAAGAGGTTCTTGTGGTTTGTAAGGATCACTTTATTAGGCCAAAGCATCTAAGACATATCCACAAGACTAGATTATCCAAGTAAGAAATGTAATCTAAGAATCCTCAAGTAGAATGGTGGAAAAGAAGGTTGTGAAGAAGCATGAGTGAATAATAAATCTTGATTGTATATTATGAAAATGACTAAAATGATCTTGTATTTATAGGTGGAACTAATCCTAAAATCATCTAGAAATGTCAATTGTTCTAGGTCGACCTAATCAACCTAGCACATTTTTGAGCTAATGCCTAAATTCTATGTTAGGTCAGTTAGAAGGCTAACAAACCTAAAGAGTTAAAGTGACCCTAAACTCACTAGGTTGACCGGGTTGACCTTGATTGATGAGGAGGTCAAAATGGTTCAAACAAGGAAGAGAAAGATAGAAAGAGAAAAATACTAGTGAAATGTGTAAGGGAGGGGAAATAATTTAGGGAAATGTTTTAGGAGATGAATGGATTGGAAATAATGTGGAAATAAGGGACAAAAATCTTGTAAATCACCAAAGGTCTGCCCACCCTTTCTTGGTGCACCCCTTAAGGCATGCACTCAGAGAGATTGAGTTGCAATGGGTTCTTTCAAGATGAAAGCATTAGTATTTAATAAAAGTTAAAAATATTATTTGTATACATATGCCCGACTTGAATCTCATCACATGTCACTAAGGTGTAATAGAGGATTGTGCTTCATGAAAGAACATAAGGACACACAATGTTGATGCTAATTTTTTTTTGTAGTATTTTAAAAAGCATAAAATAACTAAAAGTAAATGACAGAGAAAAGAAACTAATCTAAAAAAGGTAAATAACTTAAAAGTAAAACTAATGTGTACCTTGACTTACCTTTATCATGGGATGATTGTCAGCTATTATTTTATTTTTGATTGTGTAGGTTATAGATACTGATTTTGACAAACCCAAGAATACAAAACTAAGGAGCAAAAACAAAAAAATGTAAGAAAATCCAATATAACTGGTATTATGTGGATAGGTTGTACTTAAGAATTTGGCAAATTGGGTGACAAGTGCTATGTTAGACTAAATGACCAAGTCAAACAAGAGTAAATCAAGTAACCAAAAATACAAATCTACTAAAGAATGAAAAAACAAACAAGTAAACCTCAAGTACGAAAATGCAAACTCACCAAATCAAGCCAAGGATACATGTTTAAAAAAGAATGATAAGTAAGATAAATCAATAGTAAAAAAAATAAAAATGGTAAAACAACATTGATGAGTGAGTAGTAACAATCCCATATCACTCAACAATGGAAAAAGTTGCATAAAAGGGAAAACAACATTGATGAGTGAGCAGTAACAATCCACATCTCATGCAACAATCCAAAAAATGTGTGAACTCAGGTGTCTATAACATTAGGATAACAAAATCATAATAAATGGTAAAAAGAAAGTAAAGTAAGTTTAGTAAATCTAAAATAATATAAATAAAATGATCCAAAGTTTCTCAAACATGTTGTTTTGTTTTAAGGATAAATAAAACTAAAACAATGTAGTGATAGCATGTTTTTAAGAGATGAAGAAGAAGGAATTAGAAGAAGAGGGAAAACATATTTGGAATCACAATTTTTCTGTCAAAGGGGGAAAATGAAATGGGTGGAGGGGAGAATGAAGGAAAAACCAAGGTAGATGAACTCTTTATCGAAGTCAAAACAATCAAAATTTGGTTTGTCAAAACAAGAAGACTATCGACCTTAGGGACTCTAAAGAACTTCCCTTAGCTACACAAGTCTTAGGTCAGCAAATGGAGTATATAGATTATCCCATGAAGGGTATATGCATGAAAATTAAAATGGACCTACCTCCCCATGACCTGTTCCCCATTCTTTATGACCACTTACAGAGTTTTCGGTCTAGTGCAAAGATTGGGTACTTACATGAGAAAGTAGGTAGCACTATAGATTTTTTTGAATTCCCCTATTCCAATCTATTGGCCTACCTCACCCCAAAGGACTTCAGTGCTATGTGAAGCTGATTGTGGAGTTTGAGCTTTAATTAGAGATACGAGTTGTGCATGTAATAACATCTTTTGGTGTGAATTTGACTTTTGAGATTTGTATGTTGCATTTTAGATATCATTGCCTTTTTTTTCAAATGATTTGTATTTTAAATTTATCTTGATGGATTTTTATATTCCTCTTCCATATGGATTTGGAAAACCAAACATGGGTGCTAAAGATGACTTTCATTTGAAAACTTGGGACAAGGTTGCTAAGAAAGAGAAACTTCAAAGAACATGGGGTCTAAGAGTCTTGTAAATCAAGGTGAAATAAAAGTACTATGTTTACTTCAACCTTGTTTTATCCAATTCAGAGATGAGAGAAAGGGGATATCAAGAAGAATGACACATGAAACAATTTGAATTGCTTCAAATTAAAAAAAATGTGACAAAGGGAAAAAAGATGGATACAGTGACATCAAAGGTGTGATTCCTTATCATGAGAAAGAGGGAAATGGGGGGAAACATGCTAACATATATTTTTATGTAAATTCCATCTAGTAAAATAAGAAAAAGCTAAAGTTTAAGAATGAGGATCAAGAACATGATAAGAATGGTAATTTTATGAGTATGGCTGGGTCCTATCTATGGTCTTACAAAGCAAATCATAAAAGAGAGACCCAAGAGGGTGATAATAAATAAAATAAAAACAAATTGAGATAGCCTTTTTAAAAATCACCTCACAAAATAAAAACCCAAAGGATGCCAAAACAACATTGGCAACCAGTAAAAAAAGTAAGAAATGATGAAAAGAAGGTGGTTTTGTGAGGGATGCCAGGTCCTATCCATGGTATTATGAATTAACTCACAAAATAAAATCCCAAGGGGCACTAAATAAAAATTGATAAATAGAAGAAGAATAAAAAATAATATAATGAGGACTATGGTACATTAAGAAACCAAAAGACCAAAAAGGGAGGACTAAAGGTTTGTGAATAAGAGGGAACTACTGTAAAGGTAGATACTCATGCTTAAGTAACCTAAAAAAATAGTTAGATATATATAGATATAAATCATGATAAGAAGGAAATGATTAGGCAAAGCATTTTTTAGGAATTAAGCATTGGTGGATTCCTTTAAAACACGACCTTCATTGGTTTGAAGGCAGTGAGTACTTGGACCAAGGATATCGTTAACTAAGTATGGGCCCACTATTTTTGGGCATATTTAACTTATTTATCATTGGTTTAGTCTAATTTAAGGATAATATCACCAACATTAAATGTGTGGACTTTAACATGTTTGTTATGTTGTCAGACAATGCGAGCCTTATATTGGTGGTTATGTTGCAAGGAAAAGAGACAACGTTAATCAAGTAGATCAAGGGCATGAAAAAAAGCCTCACACAATTATTCATCAATAATTATGCCATGAATAAGTATGTGAAGAGAAGGAAACTAAAATTTAAGAGTAAGAACTGACTTAGAATCATAGACTAGAGAAAATGGAGTTGCTCTAGTCGTAGTACGAATTCTAGTTCGATAGGCTATAAGTGTGGGATAAGGATGAAGATGCCAATCCATGCGGGTTTCATGAATTTTATGTTAAATAATTTTATTGAGAATATTTTTAGTATCCTTATGTTGACCATTGCACTGTGGATTATAAGGAGTGGAGAATCTTGTTAGTATGTAGGTGTTACAACTTTGTTTTTATATTATTTTTTCCCTTAGCCCTTGTTTTATAATCTTTGATCCACACATCTTTATGAGATCTTGTGTGTTGTGAGCAACATTTGAACATTTCCTTTATTTATTACTTTTCCATTTGTGTGTGTGAAATTTGAACATGTCTGTCTTTTATGACATTCTTTAAGTCTATGTGTCTTGTTTGGGACATTTGAACATGTCCTTGATTTTGTCCATTTTCCAATATATGCCAATTTTATATCATTAATGTTTCTTTTGTTTGTGTTATTGTTGAAATTTATGAGTTTGATAAGTTCCATGATCTATATATTACACTCCAAACATAATAACATACTAATTCCATGAGCTTCAATGATATATTTTATAGGCCTTATCTCTTACGTTATATGCAAAATTCAAATTTTACTATCCTAACACTTTTCCACATGATATAATTTTCAATTATAACATCTTACTATGATTTTTTTAGTTTAAATTTTCTTTTGAGATGAGTGACTTTTTACATAAAATTTACTCACGTAAATAGGAGATCATTTTAGTAGGCTTTTCATGCATGAGATAAGCCATGTTTAAAGCTAAAAATTTAAGTATGAAATAGTTATAGTAAATTACATCATTGGCGCATATTATGGGGGAATATTCAATTGCATAAGCATTCCTATTTTAGTTTCAAAGAGAAAATTCACACATTTTCAAAGTTTCAATAATAAGTTACAATGGGAATTCACATATAGTTTCAAATTCTACATTTATAATGGCAACATAATAAAATTTTATGCTACATTACCATTCTCACATACATGGTCAGAGAATGGGTGTACTCCATTCTCTTATGATCTTATTTCCAATTACATTGATATACAAAGATACACAAGTTTTTTTCCAATTGAATCTGCAAGTGATATGAAGTGGCTGGTTCAATTTAGTTGCATAGTTGAATAGTGCATAATTTATTAAAGTGTAAAATTTTCAAGGAATGATCCAAATTTGGATCTTAATGTGACACATCTTACTAAACTAGTCCAAAAATATAAAGAGATATTCATGCCCCTTCTTTGACATAGGCAACACACCTACAAAATCAATAGAAACTATTTCTCATGGCTCGAAAGGAACTGGTAATGGAATTTATAAATCCAATTTCCTAATACTAGGATTGCTTGTACTACATACCACAAATCTTATTATGTACATAGAAACATATACTTACATATTAAGGAAAAAATGTACTATTGATGACAATAAAACCCACCCAAAATGTTTGATGAGAACACTCCTTCTCATTTTAGGTTCAAAAGAATGTAACACAAGGAATGAGTTGTAGGTATTTAGTTTTATAAGTAGCCAAATGATGGAACAATGGTTGATCAAATTGGTTGTTACTCCCAAAGATCCTCCTTACCTATTTAATAATTATAACTATCATTAAGACAAGTTATCCTAAGGTGAATATTAAAAAAAGGTCTTATTTTATAAAAGTTTTCTTGATAAAAAGAAACATAAAAACGAAGGGAAGGGAAGTAAGAAATAAGGTTTTCAAACTGAAGCACATGAAATGTCTTTTAATTGATTAATATCTAAATTATGTTGCATCTTGTAAACTAATACTTGCCTATCTCTAGATGTGACTTAGTTATAGAAAACATAATGAAGAATATTTGGAAATTAAATTTCAAACTTAATTTGCATAGCATTAAATTTTTATATTTTGATTAAGGAAAAATTGCATCAACACATTCTTTCATTAGTCAATAATTATAAAATAAGTTTTGACCATGACAGTAACTAAACTAACACTCAATTCATCTAATTCATAAAATCCACATTAAAAAAATTCATATATTAATTAACCAAATTTATCATTTCATCCACATTTAAAAATTGAGAGAATAAAACAGATTAGAACTCTTCTATACTTTCCACATAACTTCAAGCTTGTATTTATAAAATATTCAAGTTATTGAGAGTTGAATATAAAGTGTTATTATATTTGGATGGTTACAACCTCATCTCAATTAATAATACATGAAAATATTTTAAAATAACTATTCTAATTATAACTTAAAGTTAAAACATAATGATAAATAATTCAGTGATTTAAAAAAATCAATAAAATAACAAAATTAACTTTTTCTCCATTTTAATGCATTTTTAGTGGAGCTTTTTAAGTGCCATCTTGCTGAGTTGGGAAGGATATCTCACATGATTGATAATATTCATTTATTATTGACAAGTTTATAACATGAGATATGAAATTTGACTATGTCTTGTCTAAAATTTCCAAATGGATAGCTAATATGGTCTTCAATGTGTCTTTAAATACCATGGAACATTCTATTTTATCCCTAGCATAGACTAATAGGTTGATGAATTTTACACTTAGTCATAAAATTGGCTAGCTTGCCTGCAAAATCAAAAAAATATTCAAATTAGCCATCCTAATTAAAAATATGAGATAATCCTTACCTTATAAAATAATTTTAGAATTGTCTTTGTGGAACTGTCAATGGCATTAATAAATTTTAGGTACCTAAATCTTATCTTAGGTGATTTAAAACATTAATTATATATATATATATATATATATATATATATATATATATATATATATATATATATATATATATATATATATATATATATATATATATATATATCTATAATTGGGTTTGACCTATCTATTCATAATAAATACCACCCCTAAATATCTAATTTAACGGTCAATCAATGCCATGTTATCTTGTGTACTCTTCTCAAGGAAAAAAACTAAAAGAAAGGTTATAATATACATGGTGTTATAATGTGGTTAGAGTATGGTCAGAGTCATATAAATTTTCATTCCAATGTCCAAAGATAGAGAATCATTCAAAAGAGATAGTTTTAAGTCACTTGTATGGACAAGTGGGTTTCAAGACACCTAAAGAGTTGTTTGGTGATCACCACTGAGATGCCAATTTGGAGAGATTATAAAATGATTCAAGGGGTCAAAGAGTAGAGCAAGAGATAACCCAATATGATTTGATGACCAAAGACTGCCACTTGCCACTCTTAAAGCCAAGAGAAGGGCAATTTTGAAGAAGAAGGCAAGGTGTCAAGATACTAGAAAAACTCCTACGCCATTTGGAAGAGGATTCATCTTCAAGAGAGAAAAACTTGTCCTTTGATACCTTATGAAACTATTCTTCAACTCCTTTCTTCATTGTAACTCTCATTTGACACATGTCATGTCTCACTTATATGCCTTTCTCTCTATTCTACTCTCATTTCTCTATTTAAGCAGTTTTATTTGGCTTTATATTCATCCTCCACTTATGTATGTAAAATTAATTACCATTTATATCACTTTATTCAATGATAAACTATTATTTTTACCTTTTCCTTTGATCAGTTTTAGTGTGTGCGTATGACTCGTTGATCTTGACAAGTGTTTGGCTAGGCCTTCTTTAGCATGTTGTCCTGTTCTAACACTCATATGAAGTTTAAAAGTTTCTTTGTAGGTCGTGTGAAGTGTCCAAGTGAAGTGTGAAATTTTAAGTGAGTTATATTATTATTAGTGTCATCATTTGGCCTCTTGATTATTCTTCCTAGCCAAAACATCTATCAACAACTCCAAAATGAAGTGTTGATGTAGAAAGGCATAATAAGAGCAGTGTGTGTTTAGGTTAGTCTCATAGTTGATGTGCACATACAACTTGTTGGTAGTGGTTATTTATTTTGGTGCTTCACCTCATTTAGATTAGGTTTCTCTCTCTTTTCCTAACAAGCTCATAGACTAGTGAATGAGCCTCAATGATACATCAAGGCAAAGTAACCCTATAACCTAGATATTCAATCCATTTTAAGGTTACCCAAAACCTAGGATTATCTTCATGTTCCCAAAATTTGGAATGCTTGAACAATCTTCCAAGGGTGAAAATTTAGGTTATAATAGTTCTGGCATGCCCAGTGGGAACTCATGGTCCAAGAATTTATCTAAGGTGGATATTGATCTTGAAAAATTTAATTTTTTATTAGATTCCTTCATGTACTATCTAGTGATTCTAAAAATTATTGGCTTTGGTTGCATACTAGTGCCTCAATTTCATTCTTCAGTTAAGAACAAGATCTTCTAATAAAGCCATTCTTTTTTAAGTTTTAGAGTTGCCTTACTATATAGTTAGATCAAAGAGGTTTGCTACCACTCATCTATATCCAAATAAATGTTTTGTTGATCACATACCTATTAGGAGACTCTTTTCGGGTCTAATTTTCAATATGGTAGTGCTAAAGAACATGTCATTTATTTCCTTCAATGGCTATAGTCCTCTAGTACTTGCTCAATGTGATGGCATTCCTATGTTAACCCTAAAAAGTGTGACTTCTTATACAGGAGAGTCTACCATTACCCTTATTGAACACATAAGGAACATTTATAATTTTTAAAATGTACATGACATCACTAAAGAGAATGTTGCTATCAAGGTTTTGGTTATTTCCTTCAAGGTTAAGGCCCTTGATTTGTATGCGACTTTGGCTCTAAATTCTATCACTATATGGGAATAATTGGGTGACTCCTTGAGGAGGATATTTAAAGACAAATCTGTCCACTTATCTTTGACCAAGTAACTAACTACTATATAGAGAGTACCTCGAGAAGCAATACAATATTTTAAAAGGCATGGGATAATATCCCAATCTTGGTAAGGCCTACTATAAATCATGTTTTTATCTATTATATAAAGGCTTTTAATAGTGATATATCCATGATGATTCAATCCATGGGAGGGGACACACTACCTAATGCCTATGGGATTGCTACAAGGGCTGAGAATTGCCTTATATAGGATGGGAAGGTATCTTATAGACCCTTTATGCCTTTATTTCCTTATGTGTAAACTCCTATGCCCACTATGGCTCCCATCCCCACATCCAAGCATAAGCAAGCTCCCTCTAATAAACCAAGTAAGAAAAATGATACATATGTGATAAAGGATATTAGAGATGAGAACCAAAATCTCAAGAGGTAATAACAAGAATAGAACTGGGTATATTTTTAATGTCCATATCAGCCCTATTAGTCTTATCAAGATCCTAGACTGCCTTTTCAAGGCCACTCTCAAGGACAAGGGTAGCTAACTCATTTATCAATTGATAGTTATGAATATGTACCTCCTTATGTTGATAACTCTTTAAATAAGGATGTAGCACATCAACCAATCAGTGTGGTTATTAAAGGTTATGAGCCAAATTTTTAGCATTACAATTCTATAATATTCAATGTGGAAGGTATTTACATAATAATTATTTTTATTTACAACAAATAATTTAATTAACATTTTAATTGAATAATTATTTATACTCTTTTTATTTTGGATAAATGGCTTATTCATAGGTCCAAATGGAATAAAACTTAAACATGTTGTGACTTTAGTGGGTTATAGGTCTGCTAATGAGGATTATTGGATTACAAAGAACTCATGGGGCACAAGTAGGGGTGAATATGGATATGTTTACTTTCCAAGAAATATTGAAAAATATTCTGGGAAATGTGAACTTGTAATTCAACCCTCATATCCAATTAAAACTAATTCCAATCCTTTAAGACCTTTCCATATTTTCTATTAATTAAATAAAATAAAATTTTAATAAATTATGAATAAATTCTTAAAAAGTATAATATAGACAATGTGTATCATTGGCATTTATTATTATTATTGTGATATCTGAAAGGAGTTGGCTTTTTCCTTGTTAATATTAAGGAAGGGTTGGTTTTTTCCATATTACTCTTAAGTTTTTTCATGTTAATGACATTGATGGTAAATGTGAGAGGCCTATATGTTTATGTAAATTTATATTGAAATGAATATAATGTTTAAGGACAACATATTTTTGACAAAATAATCATTATTAGAATTAAGTTTGAAATTTAATTACAACTTATATGTCAATATAATGACAATATCTGTTAATGACATTGATGTCATGGTCAAAACTTATTTTATAATTATTGATAAATGAAAGAATGTGTTGATGCAATTTTTACTTAATCAAAATATAAAAATTTAATGCTATGAGAATTAAGTTTGAAATTTATTTTCCAAAGATTCTTCCTTATATTTTTTTATATCTAAGTCACAGCTAGAGACAGGCAATTATTAGTTTACAAGATGCAACATAATTCATATATTAATCAATTAAAAGAGATTTAATGTGCTTCATTTTGAAAACCTTATTTCTTACTTCCCTTCTCTTCCTTTTTATGTTTCTTTTTATTAGGAAAACTTTTATAAAATAATACCTTTGTTGATATTCAACTTAGGATAGGTTGTCTTAATGATAGTTATAATCTTTAAATATGCAAGGAGGATCTTTGGGAGTAACAACCAATTTGATCAATCAATATTCTACCATGTGGCTACTTCTAAAACTAAATACATACAACTCATTCCTTGGGTTACATTGTTTTGAACCTAAAATGAGAGGGAGTGTTCTCATCAAACATTTTGCGTGGGTTTTATTCACATAAATAGTACATTTTTTCCATAATATGTAAGTATATGTTTTTATGTACATAATAGGATTTATGTTATGTAGTACAAGCAATCCCAACTTCCTACAATCCTAGTATTAGGAAGTTGGATTTATAAATTCTATTACCAGTTCCTTTCAAGCCATGAGAAATAGTTTCTACTGATTTTGTAGGTGTGTTGACTATGTCAAAGAAGGGGCATGAATATCTCTTTGTAGTTTTGGACTGGTTTGTTAAGATGTGTCACAATAAGATTCAAATTTGGATCATTCCTAGAAATTTTAGGCTTTAATAAATTATGCACTATTTGACTATGTAACTAAACTGAACATACCACTTCATATCAGTTGCAAATTCAATTGAAAAAAATCTTATGTATCTTTATATATCAATGTATTTGGAAACATGGTCATAAGAGAATGGAGTACACCCATTCTCTAACCATGTTTGTGAGAATGGTAATGTAGCATAAAATTGTACTATGTTGCCATTATAATTGTAGAATTTGAAACTGTATGTGAATTCCCATTGTAGCTTATTCTTGAAACTGTGTGAATTTTTTCTTTGAAAATAAAATAGGAATGCATTTGCAATGGAATATTCCCCCATAATATGTGCCAATGATTTAATTTAAAACTTTTAAAACTATAACTGTGTCATACTTGAATTTTTAGCTCTAAATATGGCTTATCTCATGCATGAGAAGCCTATTGAAATGACCTCCTATTTATGTGAGGAAAATTTATGTAAAAAGTCACTCATCTCAAAATAAAATTCAAACTAAAACATTCTTAGTAAGATGTTATAATTGAAAATTTTGGCATGTGGAAAAGTGTTAGCATAGTAAGATTTGAATTTTGCATATAACGTAAGAGATAAGGCCTATAAAATATATCATTGAAGCTCATATAATTAGTATGTTAGTATGTTTGGAGTGTAATATACAGATCATGAAACTTATCAGAATCATCAATTTCAACAAGAACACATACAAAACAAACACAAATGATATAAAATTGGCATAGATTGGCAAAGGGACAAAATCAAGGACATGTTCAAATGTCCCAAACATAGACTTGAAGAATGTCACAAAAGAGGGACATGTTCAAATTTCACACACAAAAAGGGAAAAGGAATAAATCAAGGACATGTTCTAATGTTTCACACAAGATCTCATAAAGATGTATGGATCAAAGATTATAAAATAAGGGCTAAGGGAAAAAATAATATAAAAACAAAGTTATAACACCTGCATACTTACAAGATTCTCCACTCCTTATCATCCACAGTGAAATGATCAACATAAGGATACTAAAAAGATTCTAAATAAAATTATTTAAAAGATAATTCATGAAACCCACATGGATTGACATGTTCATCTTTATCCCACACTTCTAGCCTATCGAACTAGTATTCATCCTACAACTAGAGTAACTCAGTTTTCTCTAGTCTATGGTTCTAAGTTGGTTCTAACTCTTGAAGTTGAGTTTCCTTCTCTTCACATATCTATTCATGGAATAATTCTCAATGAATAATTGTGTGAGTCTTTTCTTCATACCCTTGATCTACTTGATGAATGTTGTCTCTCTGCCTTATAACATAACCACCAATATAAGCCTCACATTGCCCGACAACATAATAAACATGTTAAAGTCGACACATTTAATGTTGGTGATCTTATCTTTAAATTAGATTACACCTATGATAAATAAGATAAATATTCCCAAAAATAGTGAGCCCATACTTAGTTAAAGATATCCTTGGTCCAAGTACTTACTACCTTCAAACCAATAAAGGTAATGTTTTAAAGGAATCCACCAATCCTCAATTCCTAAAAAATACTTTGCTGAATCATTTCCTTCTTATAATTCTTTCTATCTATATCTATCTAGCTATTTTTTAGGTTACTTAATCATGGGTCTTTACCTCTACAGCAGTTCCCTCTTGTTCACAAACCTTTAGTCGTCCCTTTTTGGTCTATTGGTTTCTTAATGTACCATAGTCCTCATTATATTATTTTTTATTCTCCTTCTATTTATCAAATTTTATTTGGTGGACCTTGGGCTTTTATTTTGTGAGTTACTTTGTAAGACCATGGATAGGACCTGGCATCCCTCACAAAACCACCTTTTTTTCATCATTTCTTTCTTTTTTTGTTGCTTGCCAATGCTATTTTGACATCATTTGGGTTTTTCTTTTGTGAGGTGATTTTTAAAAAGGCTCCCTCAATTTATTTTTCTCTTATTTATTACCACACTTTTGGGTCTCTATTTTATGAGTTTCTTTGTAAGACCATGGATAGGACCCAACCCTCATAAAATTACCATTCTTGTAATGTTCTTGATCCTCATTCTTAAACTTTAGCTTTTGCTTCTTTTACTAAATGGAATTTACATAACAATATATGTTAGCATGTTTCCCCCATTTACCTCTTTCTCATGATAAGGAATCACACCTTTGATGTCATTGTATCCATATTTTTTCCCTTTGTCACATTTTTTGTAATTTTAAGCAATTCAAATTGTTCCATATGTCATTCTTCTTGATTTCCCATTTCTCTCATCTATGCATTGGATAAAAAAAGGTTGAAGTCAAGATAGTACTTTTATTTCACCTTGATTTATGAGACTCTTAGACCTTGTGTTCTTTGAAGTTTCTCTCTCTTAGCAACCCTGTCCTAAGTTTTTGAATGAGAGTCATCTTTAGCACCCATGTTTGGTTCTCCAAATCCATATGGAAGAGGAATAAAAAAATCCATCAAGAGAAAGTTAAAATCCAAATCATTTGAAACAAAAGGAAATGATATCTAAAAGGAAACATACAAATCTCAAAAGTCAATTTCACACCAAAAGATGTTATTACAAGCACATCTCGTATCTCCAATTGAAGCTCAAACTCCATAATCAGCTTCACATAGAACTAAAGTCTTTTTGGGTGAGGTAGGATAGTAGATTGGAATAGGGTAACTCTAATAAAATATATGGTGTTACCTAATTTCTCATGCAAGTACCCTATCTTTGCACTAGATTGAAAACTCTATAAGGGGTTCTAAAGAATGGGGAGGTAGGTCCTTTTTACTTTTTATGCATATAGCCTTCATGGGATGATCTATATACTCCATTTGCTGACATAAGACTTATGTAGCTAAGAGAAGTTCTTTAGAGTCCCTAAGGTCGATAGTCCTCTTGTTTTTATAAACAAAATTTGATTATTTTGACTTCGATAAATAATTTCTCTACCTTGATTTTTATTTAATTCTACCCACCACCCATTTCATTTCCCCCCCTTTATAGACAAATTGTCATTCCAAATCTATTTTACTTGTTCTTCTAATTCCTTCTATTTCATCTCTTAAAAACATGCTATCACTACTTTATTTTAGTTTTATCTATCCTTAAAACAAAACAAAATGTTTGAGCAACTTTGGATCATTTTATTTATATTATTTTACATTTACTAAACTTACTTTACTTTCCTTTTACCATTTATCATGATTTTGTTATCCTACTATTATAGACACCTGAGTTCGCACCCTTTTTCCATTGTTGCATGAGATGTGGATTTTTACTACTCACTCATCAATGTTGTTTCCCTCTTTATGTAACTTTTTCCATTGTTGAGTGATATGTGGATTGTTACTGCTCACTCATCAATGTTGTTTTACCATTTTTTTATTACTTTTATCATTGATTTGTCTTGCTTATCATTCCTTTTTAAACATGTATCATTGGTTTGAATTGGTGAGTTTTCCTTTTCGTACTTGAGGTTTACTTATTTGATTTTTTCATTCTTAAGTAGATTTGTATTTTTGGTTACTCGATTTACTCTCATTTGACTTGGTCAATTGGTCTAACATAGCACTTGTCACGCAACTTGCCAAATTCCCAAGTACAACCTATCCACATAGCACCAATTATCTTGGCGTTTCTTACATTTTTTTGTTTTTGATCCTTAGTTTTATATTCTTGGGTTTGTCAAAAATAGTCTCTATGCCTTGCGCAATCAAAAATAAAATAATAGCTGGCAATCATCCCATGATAAAGGTAAGTCAAGGTACACATCAGTTTTACTTTTAAGTTATTTACCTTTTTGAGATTAGTTTCCCTTTGCTGTCATTTAATTTTAGTTATTCTATGCTTTTTAAAATATTGCAATATTTTTTTAGCATTAGCATTGCGTGCGTCCTTATGTTTTTTCATGAAACACCATCCCCTATTACACCTTAGTGACATGTGATGAGCTTCAAGTGGGAAATATGTATGGACATAATATTTTTAACTTTTATCAAATATTGATGCTTTCATCTTTCAAGAACCCATCGTGACTCAATCTCTCTAAGTGCATGCCTTAAGGGGTGCAACAATAAAGGGGTGGGTAGACCTTTGGTGCTTTGTAATATTTTTATCCCTTATTTCCACATTATTTTCGATCCATTCATCTCTTAAAACCCTTCCCTAAGTTATTTCCCCTTCCTTGCACATTTCACTAGTCTTTTCCTCTTTCTAGACTTTATCTAAGGTGGATAATGATCTTGAAAATTTTAATTTTTTATTACATTCCTTCATGTACTAACTAGTTATTCTAACAATTATTGGCTCTTGGTTTCATACTAGTGCCTCAATTTCATTCCTAAGTTAAGAATAAGATCTTCTACTAAAGCCATTCTTTTTGAAGTTTTAGAATTGGCTTACTATATAGTTAGATCAAAGAGGTTTGCTAACACTCTTGTTGGGTCTAATTTTTAGTATGGTAGTGCCAAGTGACATGTCATTTGTTGCCTTCAATGGCCATAGTCCTATAGTACTTGCTCAATGTGATGACATTCCTATGTTAGCCCTCAAAAGTGTGACTTCTTATATAGGAGAATCTACCATTACCTCTATTGAGCACACAAGGAACATTTCTAATTTTTTCAATGTACATAACATCACTGAAGAAGATGTTTCTATTAGGGTTTTGGTTATTTCCTTCAAGGGTAAGGCCCTTGATTCGTATGGGATGTTGGCTCCAAATTCTATCACTACATGGGAATAATTGGGTGACTCCTTGAGGAGGATATTTAAATACAAATTTGACCACTTATCTTTGACCAAGTAACTAACTACTAAATAGAGAGTGCCTCAAGAAGCAATAAAAGATATTAAAAGGCATGGGATAATATCCCAATCTTGGTAAGGCCTACTACACATCATGTTTTTATCTATTATATAAAGGCTTTTATTAGTGATATATCCATGATGATTCAATCTATGGGAGGGGACACACTACCTAATGCCTATGGGATTGCTATAAGGGTTGAGAATTACCTTATACAGGCTTTGAAGATATATCATAGACCCTTTATGCCTTTATTTCCTTATGCGTAAACTCCTATGCCCACTATGGCTCCCATCCCCACACCCAAGCATAAGCAAGCTCCCTCTAATAAACCAAGTAAAACAAATGATACATATGTGATAAAGGATATTAGATAAGAGAACCAAAATCTCAAGAGATAATAACAATAATAGAACTCGATATATTTTTAATGTCCATATCAGCCCTATCAAGATCATAGACTACCTTTTCAAGGCCACTCTCAAGGACAAGGGTAGCTAACTAATGTATCAATTGATAGTTACGAAGATGTACCTCTTTATGTTGATAAATCTTTGAATAAGGATGTAGCACATCAACCAATTAGTGTGGCTATTAAAATTTATGAGCAATATTTCTAGAATTACAGTTCTGTAAGATTCTATTTGGAAGGTATTTACATAATAAATGTTTTTATTTACAATAAATAATTGAAATAATGTTTTAATTGAATAATTATTTATACTCTTTTTATTTTAGATAAATGGCTTGTTCACAAGTCTAAGTGGAATAGAAATTAACCATGTTGTGACTCTAGTGGGTTATGGGTTTGCTAATAAGGATGATTGTATTAGAAAGAACTCATGGGGCACAAGCAGGGATGAAAATTGATACGTTTACTTTCCAAGAAATATTGAGAATTCTTCTGGGAAATGTGAACTTGTTAGTCAACCCTCATATCCAATTAAAACTAATCCCAAACCTTTATGATCTTTCCATATTTTCTATTAAGTAAATAAAATAAAAATTGAATAAATTATGATTAAATTCTTTAAAAAGTATAATATAGACACTGTGTATCATTGGCATTTATTATTGTTATTTTGATATCTGAAAGGAGTTGGCTTTTTCCTTATTAATATTAAGGAAGGGTTGGTTTTTTCCATGTTACTATTAAGTTTTTTCACGTTAATGACATTGATGGTAAATGTGAGAGGCCTATATGTTTATGTAAATTTATATTGAAATGAATATAATGTTTAAGGATAATATATTTTGGTCAAAACATATATTATTAGTATTTAATATTAAAATAATTCTTATTAAATTTAATTTTTTTAATGTAATTTTTTATTATTAGAAATTATTATTAATATTTAATGTTTATGTGATTGACATATTAAAAAAAAATCATATCATTATTTTTTTTCTATTAATTATAATATGAATACTTGAGTTTTAATTAAATTTTAATATTTGTATTCATAAATGTTTAACTATGTTAAATAATATGTATAAAATATTAATTAAATTTATAACAGGAGATATGTAAGGTTTAGAGATGTATTTTAAATATCATTATATTATATGACAAATGCCATTATCTGACATTGAAGAAGTTAATGTAAATGTAAGACATAAATGACCCATGAAATTAGTGTTGATTTTTTTGAGCGTATAGTTGATGACATTTGGATAATAAAAATAAAAAATTCCAAACTTTTCTAATAAATATGGCCTCCTAGTTTTTATCTTCAATAACCTTTTCTTAAAATCTTGTGTCTTTACTATGATCACTTGAAAATAAACAATATTATTCTTACTCTAATGCAGCAACAATACTTGAAAAAAATTAAAGAAAACAAAATTTGTTTTGTTGCTTGCATTTTACAAGGGAATAGTAGATTTGTTTTTGACATTTTCCCAACCCTGAAAAGGTAATAATATCAAAATAAATAATTTCACTAATTCAAGCATACAAACCAATGTCATCAAATATCTCTATTACAACTTTCTTGATATTTTTATGGCCCCTAAAATTTAGTAATGTTAGAATAAAATAATTCAATAATTGAAGAATGCAAACTAGTGTCATGAAATATCTCTAACATATTCTTTATTACTTCAATGAATACTCTAACATTTGAGTAGTTGATCTTGTCTAGAATTCTTATAATTGTCCAATAGATTCCTTTGAATAATGACTTTTATAGTTTTCCTTTCATGCATAAATGAAATAAATATGCATGTAGTTTAAAAACAAATTAACTCAATTTAAGATCATATTGGTGCCCAAATAACTCATAATAATTAAAATATGAAAAAGGTAGGAGTAGGGAATGAATACACTCTATAAAAAACAGTCCACTCCCAAGAGTTTTTGGAGTGTAAAAATTCTCCATGCGTGTCATGAAACAATTTAAAATACTAAAAAAAAACATGTCTTATTATACATATGTATGATACCAAGATTCCAAACAACATCAAATACTCTAGAAAATTTGTTGAGGGAATATAAAAAAAATAGTCAATAATACATTTTAATTAAAAATCATGATTTCATAGTGACTCCAAAATGTTCATGAACACATTATTATTCAGAGGGAAAAATGTTAGTGAGAATATGATGCTCTAAGGAACCAAAATCTATAACAATATTAGTTACTATGCATGAGGCATATGTAGATTTATTATGTTAGCATTTCATTTATAACAGACTTTTTGTTATTTGATATGCCTATTATCCTAAAGTCAAGGTTGAAAATTATTCCTCCCATCCTACCTAAAAACTAAAGACAATTTTTTATTTTCCTTAACTTATTTAAAGTTTGCATACAAACTATAAGACTAAATTAGCATCATAATCATGAACATCCCTTGCATAGTAAAGTATTATGATTACATTAATAATTAATCCTCATAGATTCAAATAGGTTAACTAACAAGTACTCTTAGCTTACTTTGTAAAATGAAATTTAAGTTATATTAGAGGGATATGTGGGTTATGTGCCCATAAAAGGAAGTTTCACCTAGGTTGCTCAAAATATAAATTTAGCCCCACCATCAAATTCAGAACACCAAAAAACCTAGATGGAATTACTACAAATTTTCATAATAATTATAGGTCATTGATTATATAACATTTATTATTATTTTAAAATAATTCCAAGGTAAATATCCATTCCTATAATTTCCCATAAATCATTCTATTCATATAATTTCTCAATATTTAATGGGGATCTTTAAAACACTCCATAAAAAAATATGTACAGTGTGTACAGAATGTCCACATGGGCCAAATATTAATGAAAAGGTTATAATATACTTTATTTACATATAAAGTAGTATATTTATACTCTATGTGGCCTCTACATAATATGTGTCAATAGTATAATGGTGTAGCTAATGTAAACCTTTTCTTCATAGACACAATTCCAAATTAAACTAGAATCCATATCATAATGCATTTGTAGAAGGAAACAAAAATCATGGAGTCCACATATAAAATGAGCTTGGTTGTTGATCCACCAAAATCATGTATAAAAAGTCACTGAATGTGATCACCATATTCCACATGTGTTCTAATTAAATAAACACGATCTTATAACTATAACATAAGCCATATAATTGTTTGTACCTTGAGAGAGAGAGAGAGAGAGAGAGAGAGAGAGAGAGAGAGAGAGAGAGAGAGAGAGAGAGAGAGAGAGAGAGAGAGAGAGAGAGAGAGAGAGAGAGAGAGAGAGAGAGAGAGAAGTCAAATCGGAAACTCTTGACCATGCTCATATATCTATAATGTAATCTTTGAGTCATAAATAAATAGGGTTCACATTTGATATTCACTTTATCTTTTAGACTCTATGGATATGTTGAACTCATAAATAGAATTTATTTCTACCCATGTCTTGGTGGTTCCCTTCCTTATGTAAACCGTTTCCACATTGTGGATCCCTGAGTCATGTGCCCTTATTAGGGCCCATATCTTATTTGAATTCAACCTTTTTTCATGGAAACCATTATTAGTTGATGGAATGCTTAAAGTATAAATATCCCATGGAGACTTATAAATAAGTAATAATATTCTATGTAGTGGGTTATCTTAATCTACCAACTATCATGATGACAACTCTCCCAAGTTGAAATAAAAAGTGAATTTAATATCTCATACCATTTTAATGAGGAATATTAGGCTACTATATAATTACACACACTAAATATGTGTAGAGTTTTCACATGTCCCCTTCATTATTTTTTATTGATATATAATTGAGGGTTTTGGGGTCCCTCACCCTTCTATTATAAACTAAAAATTTGAAAAAAACATTTCTTATCAGACATCATCATGGTAAGACAACCAAATATGACAAGTTGTAAAAAAACACATGACAGACTACCTAACCAAGGGGAAATGTCATAAAATTAAAAATATATAAAAAAAGGGGGGAATACACAACCATTATACACCATTTAGTGGCTTGCAAGACATTAATAAAAAAAGAAAAAAATCCTATATACAAAATTCCATTATAACCAATATAAACTAGGATAACCATCAAAATAATGAAGTTGAAACCAAAGAAGAACTAGATTCTCAACATCATTTTCTTGCTTTTACCATATACCTGATTACAATGTCATACACAAAAGGATTTAGCATAAAATAAATACATCATGATACCTCTATGATATTTAAATTCAATAATATTTATGATAAATTACAATAATAAATTTTTTATAACACATCATGACAGTTAGCATTTCACATATAAAATGAATACCACATCATCATTCTTATGTTGATGAATGATATAAGTCTAAGATCACATACAAAAATAAGTATGTATGTATATATGTATGTATGTATGTATGTATGTATGCATGTATGATTGTATATGTATATGAATATATATGTATTTATATACATACATACATACATACTTACATACATACATACATACATACATACATACATACATACATACATACATACATACATACATATATATATATATCATCAAATGGTAAAAAAATCATAAGGTCATAAGATAAAAAAACTAAATATTTTTCATTAGAGGACTTTCATGGGTCCATAAAATAGGAGTCTCAAAGTGAGGTCACTACAATTATTTTGTTTTCTTTTTATAATTTACTATTTTTCTTTTTAGAATTTTAAGGAAGGATCTAGGACTATTTTAAATTATTTTACAAAGTTTCTTACAGTATAGGAATCTATAGATCATTTCCATAATATGTACTCATAAATTTAAAATATTATACATCTCATGACTATTAACCTTTACTATGTAATAATACTAAAACATCAATATATCCTTTATTTATCAAAAATATTTTCTCTTATAAGTCAAAATAAATCATGTTGCATTTAAAAATTTGAAGTGGTGATTATAAGAAAAAATATTTCCAAATATTCATGATCACAACACTAAAACACACAATTAGATACTAGGAAGAGACAAGCCAGACCAAGGGATAGGGATGAATATTTTGAGGATCTTAAGTCCATGGTGGCTACAACAAGGGATCTCAAAATGAAGGTAATCGAAGGTATGAAGCATAAAATTTAAAGATTGGATACCCAAGAAAAGGTAACAATACCTAAGGGGATCATTGAGTAACTAAATAAGCCACTTGAGTCCCTATATGAACTTCTAGCCAAGAATTTCCAAACAAAAGGGAAAAGTGGACCTTGGCAACAAAATATGAAAAAATATCAAGACCATATTGTCAACTTTAATGGAAAAATAGGTAATTTAACAAATTTCATGTACAAGAATATATTCCCTCATTTAAAAATCATGACCTTGTATGAAATTGGGTTGTGTCAACATTTTGTGATCCACATGAAAACATCAGTACAGAATTTGGTAGGCCAAATTTATGTGGTTATGTGTTACCTTATTTTTAATTTAATAGTGTTTAATAGGTATAAAACTTTGAAAAATTATTTAGATTGTAAAATATGACATTTAATAATGGACTTGCATGCAAAGCAAAATTGGTTGAAATTGGTTGAAATGTAGCATATGCAAAAAATAATAAGTACAACAAAGAGTAAGATAATTAACAGTTTATAATTTTTTTAAAAACTATTTTAGAATTATAAAATTGATAAATAAGGTACAATATGACTTTTATAAGTTATATATAGAAGCAAGCTTTGTGGATATATCTGAACATGCTCGTGATTCCTAGATATAAACATAATACATAGCTATCCATTGGCATGGAATTGTATACTTTGACTGTAATAATGTGTTATTGTTATGTGCCTACGCCTATTTAATGAGAGGATTGAGATATTTAGACTTAGTAAGTTCTATGTATAAATAATTATTTTCCTTCTCCTTTCCATGAAAATGGTAGGGATACATAAGAGAGATAAAAACCTTCAAAACTATAGGGGAAGTGTAATGGGATGATATGACCCTAATAAAATGTATTAATTATTTACCACTACATTTATATCTAAATAATCCAAATAGGGAATCATGACAAAATTAGTTCTCCCACCCAGTGTGATTATGCAATTATGCTCTTTGACTACATGTATGCAACTATAAATTTGGATTTGATACTTGACAAAATTAGCTCTTGACTTGAATTCTAATTCTTCAATCCTTATTTATATATGCTCATAGTTATTGATATTGAACTTTAGAAAAATATGGAGGATTGTATCAATGTGCAATAGTGTAATAGATAGATGATAAATAGATATCAAGTCCCTTAAATAATGACATTTAATTTGTAGTTATAGTGAACCTTTTGAATAATTTACTTTAGCCAACTTATGAAATGTTACGATTGATTAAAATGAATAATTTGAATTTTGGAAACTCGTCATTATATGGAACATGGATGACACCATGCTAGGTGGACAAGTTCATGGTAGTGAAATTGTCTTCCTAGCATAGACTTGCCCCATAAAGTAGGGACCACATCTTGAGGTTGGAAATAGTCTGAGATTAATATGACATTGATTGGCCATTGAATTAGATATTTAGGGGTAGTATTGATGATGAATATATATGTCAATTCAAATTATAGATAAATATATGCATGAATGGAAAATAAGAGCCATTTTTTTTAGTGTAAGTCATGTGGTTTAATATATATATCAATAATTAATGTTGTCAAGTACCTAAGATAAGATTTAGGTACCTAGATTTTATTAATCCTATTGATATTTCCACAAAGACAATAATAAAATAATTTAATGAGGTAAGCATTATCTCAATTTTTTTTATTAGGATGGTTAATTTGAATATTTTTTGAGTTTGCAGGCAAGCTAGACAAGCTCATGACTGAGCTCAAAGGCAAAGTACAAGAAGAAAACTAAGGATTAAGTTTAAAATTACATGACCTATTAATCTCTGGTAGGGATAAAATAGAATGTGCCATTGTATTTAAAGACACATTGAAGACAATATTAGCTATCTATCTAGAAATTTTAGACAAGACATGGTCAAATTTCATATCTCATGTTATAAACTAATAAAAAATAGGTCAATATCCTTCCAAACTTATAGATGAATATTATCAAGCATGTGAGATATCCTTCCAAACTCAGTAAGATGGCACTTACAAAGCTCCACCAAAAATGCATTAAAATGGAGAAAAAGCTAATTTTGTTAGTTTATTGATTTGTTTTAAATCACTAAATTCTTTATTGTTATGTTTTAGATTTAAGTTTAATTAGAATAGTTATTTTAATTGAAATGAGGTAGTAACCATCCAAGTATAATAACACTTTGTAATCAAATCTCAACAAGATGAATACTTTAGAAATTGAAGCTCGAAGTTACGTGGAAAGTGTAGAAGAGTTCTAATGTGTTTTATTCTCTCAATTTATAAATGTGGATGAAATGATAAATTGGTTGATTAATACATGAATTTTGTGTATGTGGAGTTTATAAATTAGATCTATTGAGTGTTAGTTTAATTACTATCATGGTCAAAACTTATTTTATAATTATTGAATAATTAAAGAATGTGTTGATGCAATTTTTCCTAAATCAAAATATTAAAATTAAATGCTATGAGAATTAAGTTTGAAATTTAATTCCCAAAGATTCTTTATTATGTTTTTTATATCTACATCATAGCTAGAGATAACCAAGTATTAGTTTACCACATGCAACATAATTCATATATTAATCAATTAAAAGATATTTCATGTGTTTCATTTTGAAAACATTATTTCTTACTTCCCTTTCCTTCCTTTTTATGTTTCTTTTTATCAAGAAAACTTTTATAAAATAAAACCTTTATTAATATTCACCTTAGGATAGGTTGTATTAATGATAGTTATAATTATTAAATAGGTAAGGAGGATCTTTGGGAGTAAAAACCAATTTGATCAACCACTATTACACCATGTGGCTACTTATACAACTAAATATCTACAACTCCTGCCTTGGGTTACATTGTTTGAAACCTAAAATGAGAGGGAGTGTTTTTAACAAACATTTTGGGTGGGTTTTATTCAAATCAATAGTAAATTTTTCCCCACAATATGTAAGTATATGTTTCTATGTTCATAATAGGATTTGTGTTATGTAGTACAAGAAATCCTAGTATTAGGAAATTGGATTTATAAATTCCATTACAATTCCTTTCAAGCCATGAGAAATAGTTTCCATTGATTTTGTAGGTGTGTTTCTTATGTTAAATAATGGGAATGAATATCTCTTTGTAGTTTTGGACAGATTTAGTAAGATGTGTCACATTAAGATCCAAATTTGAATCATTCCTTGAGAATTTTAGGCTTTAATAAATTATACATTATGCAACTATGAAACTACACTGAACCAACCACTTCATATTTCTTGTAGATTCAATTGAAAATATATTATATATATTTTTATATCAATGTATTTGGAAACATGGTCATAAGAGAATGGAGTACACCAATTCTTTAACCATGTCCATGAGAAAGGTGATGTAGCATAAAATTGTATTATGTTGCCATTATAATTATAGAATTTGAAACTGTATGTGAATTCCCAATGTAAATTATTCTTTAAAATTTGAAACTATGAAAATTTTCTATTTGAAACTAAAATAGGAATGCATATGCAATCGAATATTCCCCCATAATATGTGTCAATGACTGAATTTATAACTTTTCAAACTATAAGCATGTCATACTTGAATTTTCAGCTTTAAACATGGCTTACCTCATGAATGAGAAGCCAACTAAAATGACATCCTATTAACATGAGGAAATTTTATGTTAAAATCCACTCATCTCAAAATAAAATTTAAACTTAAACATGCATAGTAAGATGTTATCATTGAAAATTATAGCATGTGGAAAATTTTTAGCATAGTAAGATTTTAATTTTGCATATAATGTAAGAGATAATGCCTATAAAATATATCATTGAAGCTCATTTAATTATTATGTTAGTATGTTTGGAGTGCATTATATGGATCATGGAACTTATCAAACTCATCAATTTCAACAAGCACACACACAAAACAAACACAAATGATATAAAATTGGCATAGATTGATAAAGGCACAAAATCAAGGATATGTTTAAATATCCCAAACAAGACACATAGACTTAAAAATAATGTCAGAAAATAGGGGCATGTTCAAATTTCACACACACATAGGTAAAAGGAATAAATCAAGGACATGTTCAAATGTTGCACGCAACACACAAGATCTCATAAAGATGCATGAATCAAAGATTATAAAACAAGGGCCAAAGGTAAAAATAATATTAAAAAAAAGTTGTAACACCTACATTATAGTATAGGGGTTATATAATTATAACACCTACATACTACCATTTGTGAACAAAATGCATCCAAACTAGAAACACTAATGGGTATAAGAAAGTCAAACATCTTAATCTCTAGAAATACCTATATGTCATTCACAACACTTCATAGATACCTATGAGATACATTTATGATATATAAATAATAAGCTATCTAATAATCATGAGATAATTAATATATTTCAAATATTTAATTATATTTTCAATCATGTCCATATCCTGATTTTTTATTATTTTGATAATATTTTAATTTGTTTTACATTTTTGATAATATATGATTTTTATTTTTGTACTTTTACGCTATATAAATTAGAAAATTAGCTGAGACAAAATAAGCTATCAAAATTAGAATATATTAGACCAAATATGGATAATTTGTAACAAATGTCAATGAAATATGTGCACTCAAAGATATTTGAATGGCTAAATATAAGAATGGTGCCCACTATAAAATGTGAAATAGAATTATGATAGATCAATATGAGATTGTAAGATTTATGTAAAGATCTGATTATACATTCTAATTTTGTCAATAGTTTATTTTTCAAAATATGTCACATGGAAGGAATAATTATTCTTGAAATCAAGAAATTATGCACAAAAGATAGGGAATTACATACTGATACCACATGAATAATATGTAAATTGGTGGAATGAGATATTTTTGTTCCAAAAATCTAGATTATGGGTAAGAAAAGACAAAGGACATGATCGACCAAATAGGACAGTAGTGTTTGACATTTTGGTTTTGCATTATGTAATTATACCTTGCTATAAGATGACAAAATTTTGGTCTAAAATATGCCAAAAGATAGGTAACCATGAGTTTTTAGAAAATTCGATCACTTTTTAAAGTCTGTCAAGATCTAAAAGGTAAAATAGAATTGCTAAGAGGCTAATAATTTAATGAAATCCAAGGGCATGGAAGAATGTATCAAGTGATCACATATGGAAGAAGAAGATGTAAGAAATCAAAATCTATGTACAGTCATATTTTTATTTTTTGAATTAAATTGATTCTTTTGATTTTTCCCTTATAATGGTTTAAAATTCAGCAAGTTACCCAATGATCTCAACCATGTGGGGAACATAACACTATGTTAGAAGTGGTAAATTAATAACATGACATGAAATAAATGTGATGTGTGTAGATTAAAATCATAGAATGTATCTTGTGTGTTATAACCATCCATTATGATTCCATTTTCATCTAAAATATTGATTTTGTAAATCCAATCATCTTTTGCATAATCATCATCATAATCATAATCATCATATTGGTCTTGGTTATGGGATATTACTTTTTTTTTCTTTCAAAATAGAAATAAACTTGTCTTTATGATCAAATGTAATGTAACCTTTGCTTTTATCAATAATTTACTTTGTTAACTTTAACCATGAACCACCAAGAATAACATTATATAAATTTGTAAATGAATAACATGGAAGGAAAGATGACATTATTTTGAAGCAAACAATATTTTAAAGTCAATTCAGATTAGAGATGATGTTGATGCAGTAGTTTTATATATGTTTTTAAGCCTCTATCCAAGAGATACAATAAAATGATTTAGAACACAAAATCCTTTCTTTATAGTCCATATTTTTGATGTCATTAAATTTATTGCCATCCTTCTTAGAACTGATAGTAAAAGGTCCTTCATATGGATAATTTATTGTACTTACCTCTTTTGGAACCATATTTATAACATTATGTGATGTAGGCCTTTCTTATTTGATTTTAACTTTTTTTTGCAATTTTTATTGTTGTAAATTTTTTAAACTTGTTCAAATTTGTCTTTTTGCACTTTCTCTTTCTCAATTTCTTATTTTAGTAATTTTTCACTTTCCAATTGTTCCCTTTGAAATATTTGCTTTTCAAGATGTTCTTTTTGAAAACTTTTTTTCATATTTCTCTTTTATATATGAATCCTTATAAAATATATTTGAATCACTAGATTTTTTAGGCACATTATAATTTGGGATGTCTTGCATGAGAAACCTTTTTACAAATGTTACTTCTTGCGTCTCTTGAGTTTTTTTCATGAAATTTGTCTTTTGATAATTGATCTTTTAGTAACTTTTATTTTTTTAAATTATATTTTCTTATCAAAACACTCTCTTAATGAGATGTATTAATGATGTGAGTGGGTTTCTTGATTAATGTATCAATTATAAGATTTCCATGATCAATTATCAATTGTATCTTTTACTTTGAATCTAAATAACTATTTATATGATGTCGAAGCATTCCATGATATGCACAATAGTATTATAGATGATATTTATGAATTATATAGCTCCTCAGTGTTATACACTTTGAAAAATCAAACTTTTTTTATTCATATTAGTTTTGGACCTTTCCTTCTTTTGTAAATATCACATTGGATATCTCTCTATGATAATTACATATCTCTTAGTCTGACCCATATCATTTTGATGACCTAAGATTTTTATATTTCCCAGAATGCTATAAACTTGATTATTATCCATCTCTACAAGTTTTGGACTTGTACCTATTTTATTCTTTCTCATAAACTTGCATCTCAATCAGAGGCCTATGTCAATTCAAGTGTCCTACTTTGACACAAGTTTCTAGTGCCCTAAAGTCATCCAATTTACAAATAAAATGTGCCCCTATGGATTGGCTAGGTGATTTTAAGTGATATGTTCTCCTGTTATGATTCATATATATTCAATATAAATCCTCATTCTAAAATCACCCATCATTCATGCCAAAGAGAATTCAATTAAACATTAAATTGAGAAATGATTCTTATTTCTTTCCATTTTTATATCTATCATAGGAATAACACATCTACAAGTTTTAAGTACTAAATGAGTAGCCTAAGATCTCAATTTTCCAAATTATAAGATAGGTCACTATTGTACATGCTTTCCACATATTTCAACCTTATACAAACATAAACCAACAAATTAGGAGAGAATTTCATTAGTCTGCGACCCTTTTCATAGTAGTGGCTATGTATGTAAAATCCATTGATAGAGATGTATTTGGGGTTAGCTCGAAACTATGGGCCAACTAACACTTTTTTCCAAGGTCTCCATAAAGGTGAAGAACTAATATTTTATCATTTGACAAGGAGTGATAGTCCATGACCCAAATCTGAATGCAATAGAATTAAGGTGGTGTAGAACCCAGAACCATCCAAGAAGTCACATCTAATTTTAGTTTGTGGTTGATATCTCTTTCTATTATAGGAGATTATGGTGGATATTTGATCTCCACTATTATAGGAGATATATTTCATATATAAATTATGTAATAAAAGAAATAATACACAGTGAGAATTATTATTATTTGTTCAAATTATTTTCTTTGTTGGTGCTCAGCTCTCTATAAATCTGGTTTTACTAATAGGAACATCTAATTTGGTCATTATATTGATATAGTAAGTAAATCATACATGATAGTTACATCCAGATATAGACAATAGTCTTGATGCACATGCCGTTGTACCAACACAAGTGTCCATGTGGTAAAACATTATTTTTGGAATTTGACAACTAGTTCATAATCATCAAACAACTTGTTATTACACCTACACATATCAAATGTTTTTGCACATCATTTCATAAGCTAAGTATTATCTCTTCTTCATGATTACATAATCAAAATGTTATTTTACATTGTAATTTCTATATGTTACATTTTTGTAATTCACCACTGAAATAGATTATCATAAAATGAATTATTTAATTTTCCTACATCTTGGAGTAGTTTATTCCACTCTGGTTTGAACTAATCTCCACCCTTACTTCCAAAAAGGTCAAACAATATTTTTTTTTAATAAAAATGATCGTGATTAAACATTACATGATTTCAACATTTCGAAAGATGAAAGAGAATTCCAAAGTGAAAAAAAAATGTGACATATTTTATTAAACATTAAAGGAACCATGGTAGGGTCTTTAATAAAAATAATGCTCCTAGAAAAGGGTTCAGGCTTAAAACATTTGAAAATTTTGAGAGAATCTATTTACAAGCTTGTTAAGCTTGCACATAAAATTAGGATATGTGCTTGAGTGACTCAATTTGATGAAAAAATGATGAATTTAAGAGTATGGATTCCCATGTGAAACTATATATCTCTAAGAGGAAGATATTGATACAAAATGCACCATGCAAAACGACCCTTTCTATGTTGAGCCACCACAACCTAGAAACTATTGAATCTTTATATACAAGTGAAAGATTTTTTTGTTAGGTACTATCATCTATTGATAAATTAAAAATGAACCATTTCTTGATAAAATCTGATGTAGAAGCATCTGGGTCCATGTGTAATTTTGCATCAATCGAAAAGCATGATTAGTTAATAATAAATTTTGGTGAAGTATTTTGTTGTTCTAATAGTCTATGGATTATTTTCATGCATCGTGATTCTTATATGAGTTACATTAAGTTATTTTATTTTCTTGTGTATAACTTACGATGAATCATAATAAAATTTAAAATCATATGATAAAATGTGGTATCGTTCTTGAAATGATAAATGAATCATGGTAGAGAGGTTTTAATGCTAAATGGTTGTTCTGAATTCATGTGATATGGTGCGACTTTTGTACAACTTTATTTGAGCTTATAATACTAATCATTTGGACACCTTCCATGGATAAGTGGTAATATATTGGGGTGAGGCTTATGATAACATTGAAAATGTATTTATAGTTTAATAATAGTGATACATAATAATGTGTTACAATAATTTAATGATTATGCTAAGTGGTGATGTCTTACTTGTATTTAATTATTGTAGGGACTTGTGTGTTTTTAATAATTGTAAAGATAATTTAATATTTAATGTCTTAGTGGGTTGGGAATTATTTAATTTATGGGTGGATTATGTATCTATATAAACACATCCTCCTCAATTCAAAATGCATTTGATTCCTTTTGATTTTTAATTGGAAAATAGTTAAAAAATTGTTTCAAGTTGTAGTGTGATAGAGATATTTGTCTAAATCTAAGAATGGCTATTTGAGTTGAGTTATTGAACTAATATTACAATGCTAATCTATTTTATATAAGTCTGTGGGCATTAGTTAGATTATGTGAAACATTATATTGTTGACGATAGATATGATGTTGTTTAATCTTTATTTAAAATCATAAAATTAAAAATTACTTAAAAATCATTATATTTCAAATCATTTATATTTAAAAAAATTAATTAAAAATCATTCATCAATTACAATTAATTAGAAAATCTTATCGACTTCCATTTCATTTTTCGTTGACATAATTTTATCATAACAAACTTTATCTACACACATATTTTTTACATTAACATAATTTAATAAAAATAACATTAACATTAATACCAATATAAATAAACTATTATTAATATCTATAATCTCACCCAAATCATATGCTTTTAACATTAATATGCTTTTCCTATCAAAATTGTTGTATTAAACTCTTTGAGTGATTTATGTGGGCTCACAACGAAGATAAAAATGGATGTAAATTATATGGGGAAAGCAGAATTATGTCATAATGTCATGCTTGACAGAAGGCTTGTCTGGCAACTTGTATATTTAACTGTATATTTGGAATGCATTTTTTGAACAGGGCTAAAACATTGAAATAATACATCACAATTTAATCCATGTGAGGGAGGGTACATTAGAGGACAAAATAAACTTTTAAAAGAGGACGTCGTTTTCAATGCTATTTAGATGCGTTATCAGGAGGTTTGAATATGTCAAAACTGGGAGTTGGACGGTTGACTGTGGACATGTGTCGGGAGTGGGGAGTCTTTGAACAGATTTTAGGGACGATAAGATGCTTTTATGACACAACGCTATGATCATGGTTCCCACCTCAATTATTTGTTAAATGGCTTGTAACTTGTGAACCACTCTAAAAAGGGGCGTCCACTCTCACAATAAAGTAACATGTTTAGAGGTTGCTAAGCATATATTAAGCAATTTTGGGTAAACAATGAGATCATTTTTCAAGTTTTAGAATTCTAGGGCTTGTGTTTTAAGTATTTTTTATTTTATTTTTAATATATTAATTGTTTTTTCTTTTTTAATTATTATTTATTGAATGGTTTTTTTAATATAATTGTAAATTTGGGAGTAAATATATATACGATTTCCATTATCATTTTTCCTGTTTGATAACTAATTTCATTCCATTAGTCATTGGCTGTGTAGATCATTATACTTCTGATAATGTTTTTTATTTCTGATTTCAGCTAATGGGGAATTTAATATTTGTTCGACTAATATGTTGGCTGCTGCTTCTGCTGTGGTTTGGGGGATTTTCTTGTTCGAAAGAATTTTCTGTGATAAGATATGATACTACAGATTTGACTTTTGATGAAACGATATTTCAAATTTATGAATAATGGTTAGAAGATCATGGTAAGATGTACTATAAACATGAACATGGTGAGAAACAATCCTGGTTTAACATATTCAAAGACAATTTACTTTACCTTGACGCCCATAACAAAAGAAATTACTTTACATTGACACCCATAACAAAAGAAATGAATCGTATTCGCTGCGACTGAACAAGTTCTCAGACCCCATTAATGAGGAATTCAAAACTAATCATATGGGTAGCGTGTTTCTAAAGTCCTCTACAGAAAATAGCCTTCACAATAGCTCTTGCTCTCAGTATGGACACGGTGACAACTTACCAAAATCTGTAGACAGGATGCAGAATGACGATGCTAAGAATCAAGGCCAATGTGGTAAGCAACCTATGATTGATTTTACTAAAAAGTATGTTTTGTGAAAATTCTGTTTTGGTAAAATGATTTGTGTTTTTTATTTCACAAGAATTGACTCTCGCTATCAGTATGGACACGGTGACAACTTACCAGAACCCGTAGACTGGAGGGAGAAAGGCGCTGTAACGAATGTTAAGAACCAACAGCAATGTGGTAAGCAACCCACGATTGATTTTACTAAAACCTTGTTTTATAAAAATTCTATTTTGGTCAAATTGGTTTGTATTTCATGTTTCACAGGAGCTTGCTGGGCTTTCTCAACCGTTGCAGCTATTAAAGGAGTCAATCAGATTCTTACCGGGCATTTGATATCTTTGTCTGAGCAAAAATTAGTGGACTGTGACACTACTTCTAACAAGGTTGTAAAGGTGGTTTAATGCATAATGCATTTCAATATATTGCTGATAATGCTGGTATTAACAGCGACGATAATTACCCTTACAGAGCTCAACAACTCGCTTGCGATAAAAGTCGGGTGTGCTACTAATCTCTTAACTCTCTTATTTCAGTCACCTTTTTTTTTCCCTCTCCTCTTTTATTTTAAATTGCTGAAGCTTTTACTGAGGTTGGCCTTCTCGAGAATTCTTCGGATGGTTTTATTGAGAGGTTAATCTTGTAATTTTGTCGCAGGTGGTAATACGAATTTTGTAGACCCCTTTGTCGTGAAGTGGTCTGATAAAAATCAATGCCAATTTTTTAAGATTTTAGCTTAACAATTAATATATGAAGGTTTCTAAAAACTTTCGAAACCTTTCTAAAAACTATCAAAATCGTAGCTGTTTGATTCGGTTTCACATTTCTAAACTTTTCGTTGCACCGCTTGTCTTTTGAAAAATGAAAAAAATTGAAAAACATAATTTAATGACAAAATGATTGCATATGAACGGGTTATTTTTGGCTAATTTATTTTGAAGTTTGTTGTTTTTATAATCATTATATAGTTTTGATATAAAAATAAATTATATATTTGTTTTGGCACATGTCCGCGTAGTATCAATTGATGGTTACGAAGATGTACCTCCTTTTGATTAAAGGTTACAAGCCGGAGCTCATTAAAGAAGGCTGTGGCACATCAGCCAATCAGTGTAGCTATTAAAGAAGGCTACAAGCCGGTTTCCAGCATTACGGTTCCTGTAAGTTTTTATGTGGAAAGTTTTTATATAATAAATGTTTTTATTTACAATAAATAATTGAATTAAAATTTTAATTGAATAATTGTTTTTCCTTTTTTTTTGGACAAGGGTTTGTACACAGGTCTATGTGTAATAGAACTTAATCATATTGTGATTTTAGTGGGTTATGGATCCGTTAAGAAAGATTATTGGATTGCAAAGAATTTATGGGGCACAAGCTGGGGTGAAAATGGATAGGTTTACTTTTCATGAAATATTGAGAGTTCTGCTGGGAATTGTGGACTTGCTATTCAATCCTCATATCCTACAAAAATTACTGCCAATCCTTTGCAACCTTTCCAAATTTTCTATTAAGTAAATAAAATAAAATCTGAATAAATTACCAATAAATTTTAAATAAAGAATAATAAAGACAATGTGTATCATTGACATTTATTATTGTTATTGTGATATCTGAAAGGACTTGCCTTTTTCTATGTTACTATTAAGGAGGGGTTGGTTTTTTCCATGTTACAATCAAAATCTTTCATGTTAATGACATTGATGGTAAATGTGAGATGCCTATATATTTACGTAAATTTATATTGGAACGAGTATAAAGTTTAAGGACAATATATTTTGGTCAAAATAATTGTTATTGGTATTTAACATTAAAATAATTTTTAATTCAAGTTTTTCTTATTAAAAATTATTATTAAGATTTAATGTTTATGTGATTAACTCATTTAAAAAATATATATATCATTATTTTGTTGGAAATATTGTCATTGATGTCAAAGGTCTAGCATTATTGGTGATAAAGCCCCATAACATTTAATGGTGTTTTTAATATTCATATTTTGGCTGATGTATGTTGATATTTATTTGATATTAATGAATATATTTTTGGTTGCATAAAAGTCAATAGAGGACCCATGGAGAAGTCAAAGAGTCACGGGGTAAAGACAAATGAGGAATGTGATACATTTTCTCATGAAGTGTCATCTTGAGGAATTCCAAGAGTCACTAAGTGAAAACAAAAGAAAGTATGGCACATTTTTTTATGAAGAGTCACCTTAAGGAATTTGAAAGGTCACCAAGATAAAGACAAAAAAGGAAATGACACATTTTCTTATAAAGGGTCACCATGTGAGTTTTCAAATGCAAGGATACGAAGGGTCATGCAAGTTTGGTGCCATTTTCCATGAGGATTGAAGGATCACAAAGGGTGAATGCCAAAGGTCATTTAGAAATCTATAAATAAAGGCTTGAACAACCATTTATAATATGCAAGAGAGTGCATGGTTTTGTAATTGTTTTATATAAGAAAAGAGGAGAGAAAAGTAATAGATATTGTAAAGTTTTATCATTTATTAAGTAAGCAACATTGAGAGATAGTAATATTTTATACACAAGATGGGTTGGTGCTCTTGTGAGTTGGTGCTCACAAATCTTTGCAAGGAGTTGGTGCTCTTGTGGGTTGGTGCTCACAAATAGTTGTTGTGTTGGTGCTCGAAAAAACGGTTGGTGCTTGTGAACTTTATAATTTGAGTTGGTGCTCATTCATATACTTGAGATTTTTTTTCCATGATTTTTCTCACTTTGGGTTTCCACATAAAATTTTGGTCTCTCTCTCTCTCTCTCTCTCTCTCTCTCTCTCTCTCTCGTGTGGTGCATGTTATTATTTCATTTTTATTGCATATCTTGAATGTGTGATTAAGTGAATTAAAAAAAGAAATCAGATTAAGTAAAAGATATATAATATAATGATTCATCCCCCTCTCAGTATATTTCCTGCTTAACAATTAGTATCAAAGTAGGTTCCTTTTTGAAAATGTTTTATAGCTTGAAGGTAGATTGGGGAAAGCATAATGGTTGGATCACATGAAAGTTTTTCTACAAATAAGGCACCTTTGTTTGATGGAATAAATTATGCTTTTTGGAGCATAAGGTTGAGGACTTATTTGATAGCCCTTAGATTCGACATTTGGTAAGTAGTGGTGAAAGAATATGAAGAGCCACAGAAACTTGTAACTACTTCGATAGAAAAGAAGGAAAGTAAAAATAATGCAAAATATTTAAATGCTATTTTATATGATTTATGTGAATAAGAATTTGTTAAAGTTATGCAATGTAAATCTACTCATGAAACCTAGGTAAAGCTTGAGAATATTTACAAAGGTGATAGAAAGGTTTAGCAAGCTAAGCTTTAGACTTTCAAAAGATAGTTTGAGAGTTTGAAAATGGAAGAGGAAGAAAATATAGCAAGTTACCTTTTGTGGGTTGATCAAATAGTTAATCGGGTTCAAGGTCTTAGAGAAAAGTTAGAAGAATCAATCGTGGTACAATTTTTTTTGAGATCTCTACCATTGAGATATGATGTAAAATTTTTGACAATTGAAGAGATGAATTTATTCAAGATAAAGATGGATGGGCTACATGGTATTCTTACTATATATGAGATGCAGACCAAATAAGAGAAACCCTCAAAGAAAGAAGCTGATTTCAAGACATCAAAGAAAGAGAAGGCTAAGATTCAAGAATCAAGTGATAGTTCTAGCGATGATGAAGATGAAAATGAAACTCTATTCATTTATAAGCTGAAAAAAGGTACAGGTAAATATAAAAAAAGTTATCTTTTAAATATTTTAATTGTGAAAATATTATATATTTTGCAGCTAAGTGCCCAAATAAGGGTAATGGTGACACTGAAGAAGGAAAGTCTACATACAAGAAGAATTTCAAAGAAAAATTCAAGAAAGGATTAGAGAAGAAGAGTTTGTATTATAAAGATCCTAACATAGTTGAAGATAGTGGAGTCAGTGATTCAGAAGAAAAAGAGATTATATTCATGGCCATAAATGAAGATGCCTCTATAATAAAAAGTACATATGATCAAGAAAAAAAATGAGATGAAGCCGAAGTGAATATGGAAGGAGAAATCATTTATGTCTTAGAAGAGTTAAAAACTCTTGAGAAGAATAATCGAAGATTAAAGCTCCAAATCAAAAAAAATGAAAAGGAGTCAAAGAAAATAATTGAAGATCTACAAGCACACTTTGAAGAAGCCAAGAAAAATGAAAAAGATCAAATGACACAGTTACAAAATGTAAGTGAAGAATGTGAAAGGTATGTTATTGAAATTGCTTCTTTAAAATCAGATTTTGAAAAAACAAATAAAGTAATTAATGATAGAGAAGTCAATAAATATTAAGCAATTTTAGGTAAACAATGAGATCATTCTTCAAAGTTTTAGAATTCTAAGGCTTATGTGTATTTTTTATTTTATTTTTAATATATTTGTTATTATTATTATTTTTTTTAAATTATTATTTAGTAAATGTTTTTTTTAATATCATTGTAAATTTGACAGTAAATATTTATACGGTTTTTGTAATGTAATTATGTTTTATTGAATAAGAATAAATTTTAATTTTAATACAAATTATTATTTATTTATAGGTCCATGTGCAACAGAACTTAATCATGTTGTGACTTTAGTGGGTTATGGATCTATTGAGAAAGATTATTGGATTGCAAAGAATTCATGGGGCACACGCTCGAGTGAAAATGGATAGGTTTAATTTCCAAGAAATACTGAGAGTTCTACTGGGAAATGTGGACTTTCTATTCAACCCTCATATCCAACTAAAACTAATCCCAATCCTTTGTGACCTTCCCAAATTTTCTATTAAGTAGATTAAATAAAATCTAAATAAATTACCAATAAATTCTAAATAAAGTATAATAAAGACAATGTGTATCATTGACATTTATTATTGTTAATGTGATATCTAAAAGGACTTGCCTTTTTCTATGTTACTTTTAAGGAGGGGTTTGTTTCTTCCATGTTAAAATCAGAATCTTTCATGTTAATGACATTGATGGTAAATGTGAGAGGCCTATATTTTTATGTAAATTTATATTGAAATGAGTATAAAGTTTAAAGGACAATATACTTTGGTCAAAATAATTGTTATTGGTATTTAATATTAGAATATTTTTTATTCAAGTTTTTCTTATTAGAAATTATTATTAAGATTTAATGTTTATGTGATTCACACACGCGCACACACAATTATTGTGTTTCCTATTAATTCTAATATGAATATTTAAGTTTAAATTACATTTTAATATTTGTATTCATAAATGTATGTATAAATTATTAATTAAATTTATAACAAAAAAGATATGTAAGTTTTAGAGATGTATTTTAAATATCAATATGTTATATGATAATCGTCATTATTTAATATTTAGGAAGTGCATGTAAATACAGGACATAAATGACTCATGAAATTTGTGTTAATTTTTTTGTTTTGTTTTGGAGTGGGATGACATTTGGACAATACAAATACAAAATTTTAAACTTTTCTAACAACTATGGCCTCCTAGTTTTGGTCTTGTAACAACCTTTCTTAAAATATTGTGTATTTACTATGATCAATTGAAAATAAAAAATATTATTCTTACTCTAATGCAGAAGCAATACTTGATTTTTTTTCTTGACAATTTTCCACAAGGTAGTAATATCAAAAGAAATAATTCAACAATTTCACTAATTCAAGCATGCAAACCAATGTCATTAAATATCTCTATTACAACTTTATTGATATTTTTATGGCCCCTAAAATGTAGTAATATTAGAATAAAATAATTCAATAATTTTAATAATTGAAGCATGCAAATTATTGTCATGAAATATCTCTAACATATACTTGAATGGTTGATCTTGTCTAAAATTCTAATAATTTCTCAATAGATTCCTTCATATAACAATTTTATAGTTTTCCTTTCATGTGTAAATGAACTAAAATATGCATGTAGTTTAAAAAAATGAACTCAAATTAAGATCATTTTGGTGCACAAATGAACCCCTAAGAATCAAAATATGAAAAAGGTGGGAGTATGGAATGAATACACTCTATCAAAAAGAGTCCACTCCCAAGATTTCTTTGAGTGTAATATCACTCCATGTATGTCATGAAAAAACTTAAAATACTAAATAAAAAAACATGTATTTTTATAAATAAGTATGATAATGATATTACAAACAACATCAAATAATCTAGAAATTTGTTAAGGGAATATAGAAAAAAATAGTCAATAATACGTTTCAATTAGAAACCATGATTCCATAGTGACTCCAAAATGTTCATGAATGCATTATTATTCTAAGGGGAAAATGTCAGTAAGAATATGATGCTCTAAGGATCCAAACTCTATAACAATATTAGTTACTATGCATGAGGTATATATACATATAGTATGTTAGCATTTCATTTGTAATGGACTTTATATTATTTGTTATGCCTATTATCCTAATGTCAAGGTTGTAAATTATTCCTCCCATCCTACCTCCAAATAAAAGACAATGTTTTGGTTTTCCTTAAAATCTTTAAGGTCCACAAACAAATTATAAGACAAAATTAGCATCATACTCATGAACATCCCTTGCATAGTAAAGTATTATGATTACATTCATAATCAATCCTATTAGATTAAAATGGGGGAACTAACAAGTAGTCTTAGCTTACTTTCTAAAGTGAATTTTCAGTTATAATGGAGGGATATGTGGGTTATGGGCCGATAAGAGGAAAATTGACCTAGGTTACTCAAAATATAAATCTAGCCCCACCAATTTTAGAGCACCTAAAAACCTATGGAACTACTAAACAATTTTCATTATAATTATAGGTCATAGATTATATAAAAAATAGTATTGTTTTATAATAATTCCAAGGTAAATATCCATTCCTATAATTTCCCATAAATCAACCTATTCATATAATTTCTCAAAACTTGATTGTGCTCTTTCAAAACCTCCATACAAAAGATATGTACAGTGTGTACATAATGTCCACATGGGTAAAATATTAATGAAAATGTTAGCGTATACTTTATTTACATAAAAAATAGTAAATTATTTGAATTAAAACTTTATGAATGGAAACCATAATCAATTGATGGAGTGTACAGAGTATAAATATCTGATGGAGAGTTATAAATAAGTACTAATACCATGTGTAGATGGATAACTACCAACTGTGATGATGATGGCTCTCACAAGATGAAATAAAGAGTGATTTTAATATCTCATACCAATTTAATGACAAAGATTAGGCTACTATATAAATACAAAAGTATGTGTAGAGTTTCCACATGGTCCTTACATTATTTTTATTGATATACAATAGAGGGTTTTGCGGTCCCTCACCCCTCTATTATAAATGAAAAATTAGATAAAAACCATTTCCTCTCAAACATCATCCATCATAAGACAACCAAATAAGGTACGTTATTATAAAAACACATGACATATTACTTGACCAAGGGGAAATGTCAATAAAACTAAATCTATATAAATAACGAAATAGGGTCATACCCAACAATTATAAACTATTTAATGGTCTACAAGCCATTAAATAAAATAATAAAAAAAAATCCTATAGACAAAAGTCCATCAGAGCTTATACAAACCAGGATAAGCATCAAAACCAATGAAGTTAAAACCAAAGAACTAGATTCTAAACATCACTTTTTCACTTTTACTACATCCCTGATTATAATTTTGTACACAAAAATATTTCACATAAACCAAATACATCGTGATACCTCTATGAAAATGATAAGTCAAAAATATCTATGATAAATTAAAATAATAAAAAAATGTAATAAAAAAATAACCATAGTTAGCATTTCACATCAAACATAAATACCACATCATCATTCTTATGTTGATGAGTGATATATGTCTAAGATCACGTAAAAAAAATTTGCACACACAGACACACACACATGTATATGTATGTATGTATCTATGTATGTATATACACACACATAATACATACATACATACAATAATTTGCATATCAAATGGTAAAAAAATCATAAGGTCATAAGATAAAATAAAATAATATATGTAATTAGAGTATTTTCATGGGTCCACAAAATAGGAGTCTCAAAGTGAGGGCACTCCAATTATGTTGTTTTTTTTGTAATTTAGTATTTTTGTTTTTAAAATTTGAAACAAGGATCTAGGACTATTTTCAATTGATTTTATAGAGTTTATTATAGTATAGGAATATCTAGATCATTTCCATAAGATGTACTCATAAAATTAAAATATTATACATTTCATGACTTATTAAATTTTACTTTGTAATAATACTAGAACATCCATATCTCCTTTATCTATCAATAATTTTTACTCTTATAAGTCAAAATAAATTATGTTGTGTTCAAAAATTTGAAGTGGAACTTATAAGAAAAAATATTTCCTAACATTGATGATCACAACACTAAAACACATAATTAGATAATAGGGAGAGACAAGCCAAGCCAAGGGATAGAGATGAATATGCTCACGATCTTAAGTCCATGGTGGCTATAATAAGGGAAATCATAATGAAGGTAATCCAAGGAATAAGGCATAAAATTTAAAGATTGGAGACCCCAAAAAATTTAGCAATACTTGAGGGGATAGTTGAGGAACTAAATAAGGCACTTGAGTGCCTACATGAACTTCTAGCCAAAAATTTACAAACTAAAGGGAAAAGTGGACATAGGCAACAAAATGTGATAAAATATGAAGAAAATATTTTAAAATTTGATGGAAAGATAGGTAATTTAACAAATTTCATGCAAAATAATATATTTCCTCATTTAAAACTCATGACATTGTGTGAAATTGGGTTGTGTCAACATTTTGTGATCCACCTGAAAACAACACTGCAAGAGTTGGTAAACCAAATCTATATGGTTATGTTTTACCTTATTTTTAATTTAGTAGTGTTTAATAAGTATAAAACTTTGAAAAATTATTTAGATTGTAAAACATTAAATTTAAACATGGAGTTGTATGCGAAGAAAATTATTTGAAATTGGTTGAAAGGTAGCATATGAAAAAAATAATAAGTAGAACCATGAGTAATATAATTAACATTTTATAAGTTTTTATAACTATAGTAGGATTCTAAAATTGAGAAATAATATAAAATATGACTGTTATTGGTTATATATAGAATCAGGGTCTGTTGATATATCTGAACATGCCCACGTTTTTGGATAGAAACACAGTGCATAACTATCCATTGACATGGACTTGTATACATTGACTAAATTTTTTTATTGATATGTTGTCTATGCCTGTATATTGTGAGGATTGAGATATTTAGATTCAGTTAGTTCCATGTCAAAATAATTATTTAGATTCAGTTAGTTTCATGAAAATGTTAGGGATACATAAGAGAGATAGAAACATTCAAAATGAGGGGAAGTGAAATGGGATGATATGACCCCAATAAAGCGTATTTATTATTGACCACTACCTTTATATCCAAATACTCCAAAGAGGCAATCAAGGCAAGAGTAGTTCTCCCACCTAGTGTGATTGTGTAATTGTGCTCTTTGAATAAATGTATGCAAATAGAAATTTGGATTTGTTACTTGACAATGTTAGCTCTTGACTTGATTTCTAATGCTTCAATATTGATTTATACATGCTCATAGTGATTGATATTCAATTTTAGAATAATATGGAAGATTGTATCAATGTGAAATAGTGTAATAGATATATGCCAAATAGGTATCAAGTCCCTTAAATAATGACATTTGATTTATATTTATGGTGTACCTTTTGAATAATTTCCTTTATCCAACTTAGGAAATGTCAAGGTTGATTCAAATGAATATTTTTAATTTTGGAAATTAGTCATTATATGGCATAAGGATGAGGCCACACTAGGTGGACAATTTCATGGTAGTGAACTTGTCTTACTAGAATAGACTTATCCCATGAAAGTAGGGACAATTATCTTGAGGTTGTAAATAGTTTGAGAGTAATACAAGATTGATTAACCATTGAATTGGAAATTTAGGTGTAGTATTGATGATGAAAAGATAGGTCAAGCCCAATTATAGATAAATATTTGCATGAATGAAACATAAGAGCCATGTATTTTAGTGTAAGTAAAGTGATTTAATCTATGTCAATAATTAACATTGTCAAGTACCTAAGATAAGATTTCAGTACCTAAAAGTTATTAATGCTATTAAAAGTGTAACAAAGACAATTCTAGAATTATTTTATGAGGTAAGCATTATCTTTTTTATAAATTAGTATGGCTAATTTGAATATTTTTATGAGTTTACAGATAAGCTAGATAAGTTCATGACTAAGCTCAAATGCAAGTTGCAAGAAGAAAACAAATGAATAAGTGTACAAGTCATCAACCTATTAATCTATGCTAGGGAGAAAATAGAATATGTCATCATATTGAAAGACACATTGAAGAACATCTTAGCTAGCCATTTGGAACTTTTATACAAGACATGATAAAATTTCATATATCTTGTTATAAAATTGTCAATAATAGATGAATATTATCAATCATGTGAAATATCCTTCCAAACTCAGTAATATGGCACTTACAAAGATCCACCAAAATGGGGAAAAGATAATTTTGTTATTTTATTGATTTGTTTTAAATCACTATATTCTTTATCATAATGTTTTAGTTTTAATTTATAATTAAAATAGTTATTTTAAAATATTTTTGAGTATTATTAATTAAGATGAAGTGGTAACCATCCAACTATAATAACATCTTGTATTCAATTCTCAATCAACAAAATATTTTAACAATACAATCTCGAAGTTGCGTGGAAAGTGTAGAAGAGTTCTAATGTGTTTTATTCTCTCAATTTCTAAATTTGGATGAAATTATAAATTTGTTTATTTGATAGATGAATTTTATGTGTGTGGAGTTTACAAATTAGATGAATTGAGTATTAGTTAGTTTAATTGTTGTCATGGTCAAAACATATTTTATAATTATTGACTAATGAAAGAATGTGTTGATGCAATTTTTCTTGTATAAAAATATTAAAATTTAATTCTATAAGAATTAAGTTTTAAATTTTATTTCTAAAGACTCTTCATTGTGTTTTTTATATCTAAGTTGCAGCTAGAGATAGGCAAGTATTATTTTACAACATGCAACATAGTTTAGATATTAATTAAGTAAAAGAGATTTCATGTGTTTCATCTGTAAAACCTTTTTTCTTACTTCCCTTCCCTTCCTTTTTTATGTTTATTTTTATTAGGAAATATTTTTTAAAATAAGACCTTTGTTAATGTTCACCTTAGGATAGGTTGTATTAATGATAGTTATAATTATTAAATAGGTAAGGAGGATCTTTGGGAGTAATAACTAATTTTATCAACCACTATTCCATCATGTGGCTACTTATACAACTAAATACCTACAACTCGTGCCTTGTGTTACATTGTTTTGAACCTAAAATGAGAGGGAGTGTTATCATCAAACATTTTGTGTGGGTTTTATTCACACCAATAATATGGTTTTTCCCCTAATATGTAAATATATGTTTTTATGTTCATAATAAGATTTGTGTTATGTAGTGCAATCAATCCTTGTATTATGAAGTTTGATTTATAAATTTCATTACCAGTTCCGTTTAGTCCATGGGAAATAGTTTCCATTGATTTTGTAGGTTTGGCACCTATGTCCAAGAAGGGGCATGAATATATTTTTATAGTTTTGGAATAGTTTAGTAAGATGTGTCAGATTAATATTCAAATTTGGATCATTCCTTGACCATTTTAGGATTTTATAAATTGTGCACTATGGAACTAAAATGAACCAACCACTTCATATCATTGTAGATTCATTTAAAAAAATATTATATGTCCTTGTATATCAATGTATTTGAAAACATGGTCATAAGAGAATGGAGTACACCCATTCCTTTACCATGTCTGTAAGAAAGGTAATGTAACATATAATTGTATTATGTTTCCACTATAATTGTAAAATTTGAAACTATATGTGAATGCCCATTATAATTTATTATTAAATTTTTTAAATGATGTTAATTTTCTATTCTAAAGTAAGATAGGAATGCATACGCAATGGAACATTCCCCCATAATATGTTCCAAAGACTGAATTTACAACTTTTGAAACTATATTTGTGTCAGAGTTGAATTTTTAACTTTAAACATGGCTTATATCATGCATGAAAAGCCCACTAAAATATCCTCCTATTTACATGAGGAAATTTTATATAAAAATTAACTCATATCAAAATAAAATTTAAACTTAAACATGCATAGTAAGATGTTATCAATTAAAATTTTAGCATATGGAAAGTGTTAGCATAGTAAGATTTGAATTTTAGATATAACATAAGAGATAAAACCTGTAAAATATATCATTGAATAAAATGGAATTAATATGTCAAGATTTCATGATATGGATCATGGTACTTATAAAACTCATCAATTTTGACAAGCACACCCACATAACAAGCACAAATGATATAAAATTACCATAGATTGGCTAATGGACAAAGTCAAGGACATGTTCAAATGTCCCAAACAACACACATAGACTTGAATAATGTCACAAAAAGGACATGTTAAAACTTCACACACACATAAGGAAAAGGAATAAATCAAGGACATGTTCAAATGTTGCACACAACACAAGATATCATAGAGATGCATCGATCAAATACTCTAAAACAAGGGTCAAGGGTCAAAATAATATAAAAACTAAGTTGTAACACCTATATAATAGTATAAGGGTTATATAATCATAACACATACATACTACCATTGGTGAATAATATGCCTCCAAATTGGAAATTCTATTGGGTATAAAAAAGTCAAACATCTTAATCTCTAGAAATACCTATATGTCATGCACAACACTTCATAGATACCTTTGAGATGCATGTGTGATGTAAAAATCATATGATATATAATAATCATGAGATAAATAACATATTTAAAATATGTAAATTATATTTCCAATCATATTCAAGTTCTAATATTTTATTATTTTGATAATATTTTAATGTTTTTGCATTTTTAATAATATATGATATTGATTTTTGTATTTTTACACTATATAAATTAAAAAATCAACTATGAAAAAATAAGGTGTCAAATGTAAAATACATTAGACTAAATATGGATAATTTGTAGCAAGTATCAATTAAATATGTGTACTCACAAAGATTTTAACATCAAAATATAAGAATGGTCCCATTATAGAATGAGAATTAGAACTATTATAAATCTATATGAGACTGTAGTATTTATGCAAGGATTTGATTATACATTTTAATTTCATCAATTTATCACATGTCAAAATATGTCACATGAAAGGAACAATTGATCTTGAAATTAAGAAAATTTTATAATGATACAACACGAATAATCTAGAAATTGGTAGAATGAGATATTTTTGTTCAAAACATATAGATTATGGGTATAAAAAGACAAAGGAAATTATATACCCACTAAGACATTAGTGATTGACATTTTGGTCTTGTGTTGTACAATTATACCTTCCTACAAGATGACAAAATTTTGGTGAAAACTATGAAAAAAGATATATATCCATGAATTTTTAGAAAATTTGGTCACTTTTTAAAGACTGTAAAGATTTTAAAGGTAAAATAGAATAGATAATAGGCTAAAAAATCAATGAAATCCAAAGGCATAGAAGAATGGATCAAGTGATCACAAATACAACATATGGAAGAAGAAGATGTAAGCAATCAAAAGATATGTACACTCATATTTTTATTTTTTGAATTATTTGAATGCTTTTGATTTTTATCTTATAATGTTTGAAAATTCAACAAGCTGCCTAATGATCTCAACCATGTGGGGAGCATAAAAATATGTGAGAAGTGGTAAATAAATAACATGACATGAAATAAATATGATGTGTGTATATCAAAATCATAGAATGTGTCTTGTGTGTTATAACCATCAATTATGATTCCATGTTTATATAAAATATTACTTGTTTAATTCCAATCATCTTATGCATAATCATAATCATAATCATAATCATAATCATAACCATAACCATAACCATAACCATAACCATAACCATAATCATAATCATAATCATCTTGACTGTGGGATGTTACCTGTTTCCACTTTTGAAATAAAAATGAACTTGTCTTTATGATCAAATGTAATGTAATATTTGATTTTATCAATCATTTCCTCTTTTAATTTTAACCATGAACCACACAGAACAACATTACATGCATTTGTAAATAAATAACATGGAAAGTAAGATGACATTATTTTTTAAACTTGCACATAAAATCAAGATATATGCTTGAGTGACTCAATTTGATGACAAATGATGAATTTAAGAGTATGGATTCCCATGTGAAAATATATATCCATAGGAGGAAGAAATTGATACAAAATATACCATGAAAAATTATCCTTTTTATGTTGATCCACCAAAACCAAGAAGGTGTTGAATCTTTATATACAAGTGAAAGAGTTTTTTGTTAGGTACTATATGCAATCAAAATTACATAATGTACATGAATTAATCCTAGATCATATAAGATACAACACACTTAAACTTACTATTGGGTATACACTTGTAAAGCGAGAGTATGACCAATATGGGGATCCACTAGACCCAATTATGGGATCACTTATATCACTTGTCATAGTATATCATGCTAGGAAGGGTTACAAATCCTACGGTATAACACAATCACACAATTACCCTAGAAGAGAACTATGATTTGATATTACACTTATGATAACAAAAAAAAGAGTAAACTATTATAATAAAAATAAAAGTAAACTAATCTAGTGTGCACCAAATCTTGTGGCACAATATGAGGGGTTAGATGCAAAGTAATCATATATGTATAGGGAACTTCAAATAAAATAAGTATGAGTAACACCCTAAAACATATAATATTAAGAGTAATATTATTTGAGACAACACTTATGCTACTTCTATCTACTAAAAGAGAGGAGAACAGAGTTAGAATATACTTACCTAAATGCGAACTTGTCATGATTCAATCTCTCCCTTGGCCAATGGGGATTTGTAAGAGGTTATTGTGGTTCATAAGGATCAGTCTATTAGGCCTAAGCATCTAAGACCTATCCATAATAATAGATTATCCAAATAAGAAACCTAAGCTAAGAATCCTCAAGTAGAATGGTGGAAAAGAAGATTGTGAAGAAGCATGAGTGAATAATAACTCTTGATTGCATATTATGAAAATGACTAAAATGTTCATGTATTTATATGTGAAACTAATCCTAAAATCATCTAGAAATGTTAGTTATGCTAGGTTGACCTGATCGACCTAGCACATTTTTGAGCTAATGCCTAAAGTCTATGTTAGGTCGGGCAGAAGGCTAACAAACCTAAAGAGATAAAGTGACCCTTAACTGCACTAGGTCAACCAGGTTGACCTAGTTTGCTAAGCAGGTCAAAATGGTTTCAAGTAAGGAGAAGAAGGTTAGAAAGAGGAAAAGACTAGTGGAATGTGCAAGGGATGTGAAATAACTCAGGGAAAGGTTTTAGGAGATGAATGGATTGGAAATAATATGGTAATAACTGACAAAAATATTAAAAAACACAAAAGGTCTGCCCACCCCTTTCTTGGTGCACCCCTTAAGGCATGCAATCAAAGAGATTAAGTCACGATGGGTTCTTGAAAGATGTAAAGCATTAGTATTTGATAAAAGTTAAAAATATTATGTGTATTCATATTCTCCACTCGAATCTCATTACATGTCACTAAAGTGTAACAGGGGATGGTGCTTCATGAAAGAACATAAGGACACACACAATACTGATGCTAAAAAAATGTTGTAGTATTTTAAAAAGCATAAAATAACTGAAAGTAAATGATAGAAAAGGGAAACTAATCTAAAAAAGGTAAATAACTTAAAAGTAAAACTGATGTGTACCTTGACTTACCTTTATCATGGGATGGTTGTCAGCTATGATTTTAGTTTTGATTGTGTAGGGCATAGAGACTGATTTGGACAAACCCAAGAATACAAAACTAAGGAGAAAAAACAAACAAAAGTAAGAAAATCCAAGATAACTAGTGCTATGTGGACAGGTTGTACTTGGAAATTTGGCAAGCTGGGTGACAAGTGCTATGTTAGACCAAATGACCAAGTCAAACAAGAGTAAATTGGGTAACCAAAAATCCAAATCTACTAAAGAATGAAAAACTCAAACAAGTAAACCTCAAGTAAGATAAGGCAAACTCACCAATTCAAACCAAGGATGCATATTTAAAAAAGAATTATAAGCAAGACAAATCAATCATAAAAAGAAAAACAAAATGGTAAAACAACATTGATGAATGAGTAGTAACAATCCACATATCACTCAATAATGGAAAAAGTTGCATAAAAGGGAAAACAACATTGATGAGTGAGTAGTAACAATCAACATCTCATGCAATAATGAAAAAAGGGCACGAACTCAGGTGTCTGCAATAGTAGGACAACAAAATCATGATAAATGGTAAAAGGAAAATAAATTAAGTTTAGTAAATGTAAATTAATATAAAGAAAATGATCCAAAGTTGCTCAAACATGTGGTCTTATTTTAAGGATAGATAAAACTGAAACAAAGTAATGATAGCATGTTTTTAAGAGATGAAGAAGAGGGAAAACATATTTGGAATCACACTTTGTCTATTAAGGGGGGAAAATGAAATGGGTGGAGGGGTTAATGAAGGAAAAACCAAGGTAGATAAACTCTTTATCGAAGTCAAGACACTCAAATTTGGTTTGTCAAAATAAGAGGACTGTTAACCTTAGGGACTCTAAAGAACTTATCTTAGCTACAAAGGTCTTAGGTCAACAAATGGAGTATATAGATCATCCCATGAAGGCTATATGCATGAAAATGAAAATGGACCTACCTCCCCATGACATGTTCCCCATTCTTCAGGACCCCTTCAGAGCTATCAGTATAGTGTAAAGATTGGGTACTTGCATGAGAAAGTAGGTAGCAATATAGATTTTTTTAAAATTCTCGTATTCCAATCTATTAGCCTATCACACCCCAAAAGACTTTGGCTCTATGTGAAGCTGATTATGGAGTTTGATCTTCAATTAGAGATACAAGATGTGCTTGTAATAACATATTTTGCTGTGAATTTAAATTTTTAGATTTGTATGTTGCTTTTTAGATATCATTGTCTTTTATTTCAAATGATTTGGATTTTAACTTTATTTTGATGGATTTTTCTATTCCTCTTCCATATGGATTTGGAAAACCAAACATGGGTGCTAAAGATGACTTTCATTTGAAAACTTGGGACAAGGTTGCTAAGATAAAAAAACTTCAAAGAACACGAGGTCTAAGAGTCTCATAAATCAAGGTGAAATAAAATTACTATCTTGACTTCAACCTTGTTTTATCCAATGCAAGGATGAGAGAAAGGGGAAATCAAGAAGAATGACATATGGAACAATTTAAATTACTTCAAATTACAAAAAATGTGACAAAGGGAAAAAAATTAGATACACTGACATCAAAGGTGTGATTCCTTATCATGAGAAAGAGGGAAATGGGGGGAACATGCTAACACAAATTATTATGTAAATTCCATCTAGTAAAAGAAGCAAAATCTAAAGTTTAAGAATAAGGATCAAGAACATGACAAGAATGATAATTTTATGAGGAGGGTTGGGTTCTATCCATGGTCTTACAAAGCAAATTATAAAAGAGAGACCCATGAGGGTGATAATAAATAAGATAACATCAAAGTGAGGGATCCTTTTTATAAATCACCTCTCAAAGAAAAACCCAAAGGATGCCAAACAACATTGACAAGCAACAAAAAAAGAAAGAAATGATGAAAAGATGGTGGTTTTGTGAGAGATGTAGGGTCCTATCCATGGTCTTATGAAGTAAATCAAAAAATAAAATCCCAAGGGGTACCAAATAAAAATTGGATAAATAAAAGGACAATAAAAAATAAGATAATGAGGACTATGGTACATTAAGAAACCAAAAGACCAAAAAAGGAGGACTAAAGGTTTGTGAACAAGAGGGAACTACCACAAAGGTAGAGACCCATGCTTAATTAACCTATAAAAATATTTAGATAGATATAGATATAAATCATGATAAGAAGGAAATGATTAGAGAAAGTATATTTTAGGAATTGAACATTGGTGGATTCCTTGAAAACAAGGCCTTCATTAGTTTGAAGGCAGTAAGTAATTGGACCAAGTATATATTTAACTAAGTATGGGCCCACTATTTTTGGACATATTTACCTTATTTTTCATTGGTGTAATATAATTTAAGGATAAGATCACCAACATTAAATGTGTGGACTTTAACATGTTTGTTATGTTGTCAGGCAGTGCGAGCCTTATATTGGTGGTAATGTTGTAAGGTAAAGAGACAACGTTCATCAAGTAGATCAAGAGCATGTAGACAAGCCTAACACAATTATTCATAAAAAATGATGCCATGAAGAGATATGCAAAGATAAGGGAGCTCAACTTCAAGGGGAAAAACTGACTCAGAACCATAGACTAGAGAAAATGGAGTTGCTATAGTGACAATATGAATGCAAGTCCGATAGGCCAGAAGTGTGGGATAAAGATGAAGATGGCAATCCATGTGGATTTAATGAATTGTCTTTTGAATAATTTTATTGACAATATTTTTAGTATCCTTATGTTGACCATTGCACTGTGGATGTTAAGGAGTGGAAAATTTGTGATTAATTTTGAATTTGATGCAAAGTTGTTTAAAATGTTTGTTTTTTAAATTACCACCATTGTCATAAATGATGGTGTGAGTAATGCTAAAATGGTAAATGATTTTTTTTAGAATGAATTTAGATATAGTAGGACTAGTGACATTGACAAGGGGCATGGCTTCAACCCACTAGGTAAAGTACTCGATAGCGGTGATAATAAAGGCATGCCCATCTTGGGAATGAGGAATTTTACCAATGAGATCAAATACCCACATGGAAAATGGCCATGGAGATTTGATAGTTTGAATTTTAGATGGTGGTAAATAAATGAGATCATCATGAAGCTAACAAGGATTACGCTTTTTGGCATATTCAATAACATCCTTTTCTAGAATAGGCCAATAATAACCCATAAGTAGGCATTTGTAGGATGTAGCATGTTCACTATAGTGACCACTGCAAATTTCCCCTTTTATAGAATAGGCCAATAATAACCCATAAGTAGGCATTTGTAGGCTGTAACATGTTTACTATAGTGACCACTACAAATACCCCCATGTGCTTGTTCGAGTAGAGGAGGGACCTCATCTTACATGACACAATGGAGCAAGGTACCTTTCATGTTGTGATAATAAAGGATGTTATGTCTAAATACATACTTAAAAACTTACTTACAAAGATGTGTATTTTCATAGGAATCCAAGTAAGAAGGATAAGTTTGATGTTCTAAGAATTGGATGATATCTTGATACCATAGGCATTTTTAGATGGTGACAATCTCAATGTGGTAGATAAGCAAATCAAGAAGGTGGATAGATGATAGAGATTTGATTATTTTTATGATAAAATAAGCATAAAAAAGAACTTGATGTGGATGAAAAAGAGAAGTTGAAGAGGCAAGAGAATCATCAATGAAATTTTGATCTCTAAGAATAGGCTCAATTGTAAAAGAGACAAAATTCTTGGCAAGAGTGATTGTAATTTGATGATAGGCGATAAGGTTTTCACTTTTACATTAATAGGCACCACTAACTTGATGAAAAATGAGTTGAGAATGACCTAAAACATGAAGATATTATATATCTAAATTAAGAGCAACTCTCATACCTAAGATAAGAGCTTCATACTCAGCCATATTATTGGTGACATCAAATGTAAAACAGAAAGATAAAGGAATTATCTTGCGAAGAGGACTAGTGAGAATGCAACCTGTCCTAGCTCCTTGAAGGCATTTAACACCATCAAAGTGACGGTTCCAAGTATCCTCATGTAAGTCAACATTAAAATTAGGCTCTTTGATAATTATCTTTGGTTTAGTACTACTGGAGGAAGCAGAATATTCATCAAATTAATTAGTTTCAAGATTGATAGTAAAGCTATGGAATAATATTTAAGAGAAATTGATTGATTACGACCTTCAATGTAAAGGATATTATCATCTAAAAGTTTATATTAAAAGAAGGAATTGGTTGGAATAGGAGTTGTGGCAAGTTGGTCAACTATGACTTTCCCTTTGATATATTTTTATGTGATGATGCAAATATTGAATTCCATAAGTAATACCACTTACCAATTTTAACTCCTAGAAGAAATGCTTTAGAGAATAAATGATAAAGGGGGTCAGAATGAACAATGACATAAGTGGTTTGGTAAATCATGTAGTGACGAATATTTTTAGTTACAAAATAAATAACAAGGAAATCATGATAAACTTTGGTATAACATGTTTCATAATTGATGAGGCCTCGACTAATATAGTAGATGGCATACTCTTTACATGTATCATCCTATTGGCCAAGCATTACCACTACTGTTATAACTTTGTAAGAAGTATAGAGAATCAAAGGTCTATCATTGGAAGAAGGATAAAGTGTAGGTGGATGAATTAATGACTCTTTCATGTTGTCAAATGCTTTTTAACATGGATCCATCCATTCCAAGGATATCCTTTTCTTGAGAAGGGAATTAATAGAGTGAATGTGATAAGCCATATCGAGAATGAATCATCTAACTCCCCTAATTTTGCTTAGATAGGTATGAATATTATGAATAGAGTGAGGAATAGGCATGTTGATAATCGAATTAATTTTAGTTGGATCAATGTCAATTCCATGGAGAGAAATAAATAATCCTAACAATTTTATAGATGTAACTCTGAAGACACATTTGAAAGGATTAAGTCAAAATTTATATTTGATGATATGGTCAAAGATGATGGCAAGATTAGAAAGATGATTTGTATGGTGTTTGGATTTTTAGATAAGATCATCCACATATGTTTCAATAATTTTATTGATGAGGTCATGAAATATATGAGTCATTGCACGTTAGTAAGTGGCCCCAACATTTTTGAGATTGAAGGGCATTTTAACATAATAATAATAGGTGACCCATTCTGTGGTGAAAGTAGCCTTATTTTGGTCTTCAGGAGATATATGAATTTGATTGTATCCTAAAAATCCATCCATAAGAGATAACATTTGATATCCAGCTGTGGAATTGACAATGGCATCTATTGAAGGCAAAGGAAAGTTGTCTTTAGGACAAGTAATATTAAGATTGTAGAAATAAATACAAGTACAAATAACCATAGTGACCTTTTTTGGAATAGGAACAATATTGGAAACCCATTCAAAATAATCCATAGGTTTAATAAATCTAGCATCAAGCAATTTGATGATATCCTTATGGCATAAATTGGTAACTTCAAGAGGAAATTTTCATTTCTTCTGATGCATAAGTTTGACATCATGATAGGTAATTATGTTATGGACCACTATGCTAGGGTCAATGCTAGGCATGTCCTGGTAAGACCAAGCAAATGCCTCTTGATACTTATTGAAAGATAGGCTAAAATTATCATGTTTAAAGGTTGAAAGTTCTTTGGAAATTGTGATTGGTCAAGGGCATGAGGGAGTATCATATTTGATATGAGTTGTTTATTTTATAAGCATGGCATTCCCATCTTGAAAGTGGTATGGTACATTAGGTAAGGATGAAATTGGATTAGTTTTGAGATCAATGCTAGTAACAAAGTTGTTGAAGCAAGGAGTTTTAGTCTAAAAATTTCCATGTTTATGACGTTGTGAGGGGATTTAAGGTTCTCAAGCATAAAGTAACTCAAGAATAGCTTCATCACTAGGCAAAGTAGGAAGAGGACCAAAATACTCAACATCTACTTCTAGATCTAAAATTCGGTTACCATGGTGATCAAATATGAAATGTATTTGACAAACATCAGTTTCCTTGGCATAAAGTGTGGTTTCAAGAGTAGAAGAAGTAGATGGAGTATTGATAGGTTCTTTGAATGGAGAAGGATTAGATTCAATGGGAGGATCCAAAAGTGGTACAGAAGATAAAAGTACTTATGAAGGTTTAAAAGGTGTGATTTGCTCTATCACCCAAGGAGAATTGATAAGAGGAGGGTTAATAGGAAACACAACTTGTTGACCATTTTTGGTCCAGCAGGCCAAAATTGGTCTCCTTCTTCCCCTGTTGTTCTGAGCCAGTTCAATTTTGGTTGCACAAGTATTTCAGCAGAAGATGAACCAGTTCAAATAATGCAAGGGATTTTACAAAGCTTCTTCGGACATTTTGTTTGAAGAAATTCACAAGGAAAGAGAGATAAAATGATTCAAGACACTTTTCCTTAAGGTTGGAAAAAGTGGTTCAACGACATGATCTTTCCAAGAGTTTTGAAATTTTAACTTTGAACCATTGAACCATTCAATCAGATGGTTCAATCTTTGGTTCAACAATCAGTTTAAGTGATTGGTTCAATCAGTCAGTTCAAGTGATTAGTTCAATTGGGTTGGATCAACGTTTGGTTCAAAGGGATGGTTTAAGAAATGGTGCAATTGAAAAGTTCAAAGGAGTCTTCTAAAATCCTGAAAGACAAGTGCCCTTGTGGAGGGCAGTCAGGCATAAATGCACTTAGGTGACAAAAGGACCTTTGTGACTTTTCTGAAAGGCAATTTTGGAGACCAAACAGCCCTTGTAGAGGGCAGGTGATGAGCAAAATGGACCGTTGCGAAAGTTCGAAGGGTAGTTTTGGACTTGATTTTCCCTTGCGAAGGGCAGGGAACATTTGTGAAAGGATCAAAGAAAATTCCAAAAGGGTAAGGTTTTCTTCAGAAAAAATGGAAGAAAAGTAAAGGTTGAATTTCTTCAGACAAAATGTATGAATAAATTCACAAAGTAAAGGAATTATTTTGGAAAGATTTTTTGTGGTAAAAAATTCACAAGGGAAATCCTTCAGACAAAATGTCTGAAGGAATTCCTTTAGATTTTTTGTCTGAAGGAATGTTGCCCAAAAGAAAAGCTGACAGGAAGGGAATAAACAAAAAAGACAAAGGAAAGAATTCCTTCAGACAAAATGTCTGAAGGAATACCTTCAGACATTTTTCTGAAGGATTTATAGAAACAAAAAAGCCCAAAGGATCCCGAAGGGCAGGTACCCTTGCGAGGGACTCTCGATTGCCAAAAGGACCTTTCTCAAGGCCTGAAGGGACACCTTTCCCTTTGGGAGGTTCCAAAAACAAAATCCCAAAGGAAAGGAAGAAAAAAGATGAAGCAAAGGAAAAAATTGAAGGAATTGACCAAGGGGTGATAGGCCCATGTATGTCAAAGTTGGGCACCATGAATTAGCCGTTGGAATTCAGACGTTAGGTGACGTCCCTGAAGCCATCAAATTCAGGGAAATAAACTAGCCATTGGCTTTCAAATGGTGTCAGGCCCATGAATGTCAATTTTACAATAATGAAATAGTCGTTGATCTTTAAATACTTGAGCACCAACCAGAAGAGAGCCCAAAGAGCTAAGAGAGGAAGAGACAAAACTAGCAAAAGACAAAGCCAGGAAGGGACAAAATCATGAATATGGACAAAACAACCCAGGTGGCAAAGGGGAGGTGAGTTATTCCTGTAGTTGAAATAGTGTCCACCAAGTGGTCATCAATGAGTACAAATAGTGAATGATGTTACCTATTTTTTCCACTTTGCATTGATGAGCAGACAAACCACATGAATCTCTTTAAGAAGCGGTGTTGTTTGCAGACAAATGGGCCAGCCTTGTCATTAAAAAAATTAGGTAACTCACACTTCTATAGTAGCGTTTAATATGTTTTAAGCACCAAAGTCAAGACCGACGATTACATAGCATGGTTTTAGTAGGCCTCGTCTAGAAGGATGATATAAACAACAATGACTTCCTCTTCACAAGGTTTTCAATGCAGCATGGGTCATTTATTTTCCAAAGGGGTGCCTTTTGCTTTATTTTCTCTATATATATTGTAACTTCTCATTTGAGAAAGGATCTCTTAGCTTGTAAGGCAGAGCTTGGCCAGATTTTACCTTGAATCAAGATAGCATTTTTACCTCCATTTTGAGTTTGCACTTTTGTATATGTCTATGGCTTTGTCTTGTGTTAAGTCATTTTCCTTTATGCTTTCACAGAATGATTCTGGCATGTCTAGTGTATTGTGAACTCTTCTTTTGCAGGTTAGCCAGAAGTGTCCCTAGAGGAGTATAGGCGCATGTGAATAGGCTGCCAAAGTGTGTCTTAAAATTCCTCTAGTAGTTCTTCCTCCCTATATCTCCATGGACCCCTAGCTCACTAATGCAGAAGAATTTATCGTATCAAATGAAGTGTATGTCAGCGTGTTCTTGGTGGAAAGTGTATGTTCAAGCTAAGTAGATCAACCATTTTTGGTGCATCACCATTAAGGTTTAGGTTTTATTTTCAATCATCCTTCTCCCTTTTCAACCCCCTCCCCTTTTATTCATTTTTAGTAGTAGGAAATCCAAGACCTCAGAGATGCATCAAAGGGAGCTAGCCCTTATCTAGAGACTCTCCCCCATTTTTTCTAGACCCACAGGCAAGAGGGGAGTTTCCATTATGATGCATGGAAGATAAGAGCTCAGTCTCCTATCAAGGGTGCAATGCACTGCATCAACATAGTTTTTGGCACACCTGGTGGGACCATGTTTTAACACTCAAAAAAGTTCTAGGATTGGTGTTGGTCCTGTTACAGTGTAACGAATCATTAATCTAACACTAGAACTTTAATCAGGTGATTGTGGGACTAGTTTTTATCCAAAGAGTTGAATAATTTTGGTGTGTTCTTCAACCAACCAACCTTTGGAGGCTTTTCATCAACATTAATGGTGACTCTGAGTTAAATCATCTGGTTAAGCAGTCTTGGTGCCATCAAGAAATCACAATTCGGTATGTATAATTCCATTGCTCAGAATGATGGGTCTTGTGTTCCTCCATATATTTTTGATCAAGCTCAGGTTGTTCATGGAATCACCTCAAGCAATAAGGATGCATACGATTATGAGTTTTTCCCTTTGCAGGTCCAATATGACCAGTCTCAGCCCTGTCATGAGCTATATCAGTCTTATGCCCAATCTTCTCAATGTGTCACTTCTCCTACTCAACCTAATCTCCTTTCTAATCAACTCATTTCCACCTTCAAACAAACACTGCTAGGATATGAAAAGTATGTAGTAGAGATTGACACCAGAAGGGGATGTGGCCAAGAAATCCCTAATCATGTTGTCAATCAAGTGAGAAATGTACTAGATATGGTTAAGAGTGAATGGAATCCCATTGAAAGAGCCAATTGGCAAAGGCTTACAAATGAGATGCTGGATGTGAGTGGTTTGATTGCATCTTTGGAAGGGAGGATGAGTTTTCATGAGAGCCAGCCTTACCAAGTCTATCAACCTGCATACCCGCTGCCCCAAGTTTCATATTAGCCATATGGAGCCCTTGCTCATGAGCCAAGTCAAGCCTGTCAAAGTCCTTTCCCCAATCTTGTTGAGGAGAGTCTCAAAATAGTAAATATTATTTTTAAGGCCAATCTTGATAAGCATATTGAATTGGAAAATCTTCAAATGCATCAGTCTATTTTGGCAGCAAGGGAAGTGGAATCCAAACCCTCACTAACCTCTCACATTGTATCCCCATCACCCCAAAAGGAGATGTCCAGTCCTAATATCATGAGCTGGAATAAAGTAGTTGAGTCATGGAATAACAAGGAGGAGAAATACATTATTTAAGAGTGTGAGGTACAAAGTAGGCTAGTCATTTTCAAGTTCCTCCCACCCTTCCTTAGGAAGCTTCTTGTATTCCATGGCAGCCTTCATGCACTCCCCATTTCCATGATGATTCCTATGAGCTCCAAGAAAGACTCTTTCAAGAAAATCTAGCTAAGCAAATTGAGGAATTAGAAGCAAAGGTGAGATTGCTTAGTGAAGGAGAGATGGAGGTTTCAGACCTTAGAGAGGAGCCTATGCCAAAAGACATCCCTTCTACCAATCTTCAAGTCTCTCAACATGATGTCCAAATTCCAAGTTGGAGGAGTGCCTATCATGAATAGGCTCAGGACCTTGAAGAAGATAAAGCTGCTCCTACTCATCATGATGATGCTTATGACCTCCAAGAAAGGCTCTTCCAAGAAAATATAGCCAGGAAAATTGTAGAGTTGGAATCCAGAATGAGGTTCCTCAGCCAAAGTGTGATGGACAGTTCAGATCAAGTAGAAGATCCTACATTTGAACACACCCCATCTATACCCCTCCAAGAGAGCTATCAAGCCACATTTGATATAGATGAAGTACTAGCCAAATGGAAGGAGGAGAATCATTCAATTCTAGCTCAAGGATTGCCTCCTCTTCAACCTAAGTTTAACCTTCAGCTTTCCACTTCATCTCTTCTCAAGGAGGAACCTATTTTGAAAGAGGCAAGTGAAGAGGAGTATACTCAGTTCATGACTGATCAGGGAGACTCCATAAATGTAGATGAGAAGGAGATCACCATAGATATCATGGAGGAGTATAAATAGTCTCTTGTTAACGTTTTGAATGATTTGTTTGAAGTCATTGGGGAAGGTTGTACCCTTCTTCAAGGAGGCTATGAGCTGACTAAGGGTGAAGAAGGCAGCATTGGGACTTAAATAAGTATGCAAGGGGGATGCAATATTTTAGATTTATCCTTTCAAGAGGTTGGTGAATCTGAAGATGATATTTTTGAAGTCATCAAGGAGGAACCTATTTTGAAAGAGGCAAGTGAAGAAGAAAGGATCCAATTTATAACTGATCAAGAAGCTCTCATGGATGTCAATGAGGAAGAAATCATCATGGATACTCCTTTTGAAGACATCATCAACAATGGAGAAGACACAGGTCATGCATACATGTGGATGTTCTAGCAATATGAAGAGGAAAGTAAGCATGGTGAGCTCTCTCCTCCCTTATTTGATGAACTTCCTTGTTGCTTTAATGAGGAGGATGACCATGCCATGGAACTCGAGTTACAGGAGGATCAGGTGGATGTCTTTGAACAACTAAAGACTTTGATCCCTGAGCAGGAAAAGGAGAAGCATGTCTATCTTGAGAAGAACTTTGAAGAAGAGAGCCTTGAACAAGAAGGTGATGTTATGTGGGATGAGCAATCACTCCATGATTCCATTTCAGACATCACAAAAGTCACCCTTCTTCAAGAAAGCCATGAGGGAGTAGAGGATCATTTTGACAGGGTCTTCAATAAAGCAGAAGGGAACGGGTCAAACCATGATGCATGTAAAAGAAACTATGCATATCAAATGGATTATGGTGATGAGCCAACATCCATCAATTTCTTGGTAAAACATGCCAACATGAAGAGCCAACATTCGACAAGCTTCTAAGAACAAGAAGAGTACATATATGTTGGGAGCATGTTTGACTTTGATCCACTCGGATGCAAGCCAATCAAGGTGGTAGGCAAGAGGAGCAGGTCACCAAGTCTCCATTCCTTTGAGCCACTTGTCTGGCACCATAAGTTTCCTTGCCATGAAGAAGACTTAAATTTTTTTCCCTTTGATCTAGGAGGGAGGCAAATATACCTAGTTAGCTATACATAGTAGTTTGATTTTAGTTTTCTTTTCCTATTTTCCCTAAGTTCTGTTTGCACAAGTAGTGTTTTTAGCCTTGTGTGTGTTTTCCTTTGTGTTTAGGGTAAAAGCTTCCTGATTGATTCTTGGATCTATCAAGGCTGTTGCTAACTTTTTCAGCTATTTTATGACTCTGTGCCCAATGGAATTTGAGGCTACTAGTTTTTAAGCATAGCATGCATGCTTCCCCTGGGAATCGCCAATTTGTTGACCATTTTTGGTCCAGTAGGCCAAAATCGGTCTCTTTCTTCCCCTGCTATTTTGAGCCAATACAATTTTGGGTGCACAAGTCTTTTGGCAGAAGATGAACCAATTCAAAGAATGCAAGGGCTTTTACAAAGCTTCTTTGGACATTTTGTCTAAAGAAATTCACAAGGAAAGAGAGATAAAATGATTCAAGACACTTTTACTTAAGGTTGGAAAAAGTGGTTCAATGTTGGGGTTCATCAACATGATCTTTCCAAGAGTTTTGAAATTTTAACTTTGAACCATTGAACCATTCAATTAGATGGTTCAATCGGTTGGTTCAATCATTTGGTTCAATCAGTTGATTCAATCTTTTGTTTAATCAGTCAGTTCAAGTGATTGATTCAATCAGTCAGTTCAAGTGATTGGTTTAGTCGGGTTGGATCAATGTTTGATTCAACATTTGGTTCAATGGGATGGTTCAAGAAATGGTTCAATTAGAAAGTTCAAAGGAGCCTTCCAAAATCCCAAAGGACAAGTGCCCTTATGGAGGGTAGTCAGGCACAAATTGGACCATTCCAGTAGGCTGCAGAGGGCACTTAGGCGACAAAAGGACCTTTGTGACTTTTTTGAAAGGCAATTTTAGAGACCAAACAACCCTTACAGAGGGCAGGGGATGAGTACAATGGACCATTGCAAAAGTCTGAAGGGTAGTTTTGGACTTGATTTGCCCTTGCGGAGGATAGGGAACATTTGTGAAAGGATCAAAGAAAATGCTGAAAGGTTAAGGTTTTCTTTGAAAAAAATGGAAGAAAAGTAAAGGCCGAATTTCTTCAGACAAAATATATGAAGAAATTCACAAAGTAAAGGAATTCTTTTTGAAAGATTTTTTGTGGCAAAAAATTCAAAAGGGAAATCCTTCAGATAAAATGTCTAAAGGAATTCCTTCGGATTTTTTGTCTGAAGGAATGTTGTCCAAAAGAAAAGTCAACAGGAAGGGAATAAATGGAAATACAAAGGAAAGAATTCCTTCAGACAAAATTTTTGAAGGCCTTGAGAAAGGTCCTTTTGGTAGTTGAGAGTCCCCCACAAGGGCACCTACCCTTTGAGATCCTTCGGGCTTTTTTTTTCTACAAATCCTTCGAGCAAATGTCTGAAAGAATTCCTTTAGATATTTTTTCGAAGGATTTGTAGAAACAAAAAATCCCGAAGGATCTCGAAAGGCAGGTGCCCTTGCGGGGGACTCTCTGCTGCCAAAAGGACCTTTCTGAAGGCCCGAAGGGACACCTTTCCCTTTGGGAGTTTCCAAAGACAAAATCTCAAAGGAAAGGAAGCAAAAAGCCGAAGCAAAGGAAAAAGTTGAAGGAATTGACCAAGGGGTGACGGGCCCATGGACATCAAAGTTGGGCACCATGAACTAGCCGTTGGAATCCAAACGTCAGGTGACATCCTTGAAGCCATCAAATTGAGGGAAATAAACTAGTCATTGGCTTTCAAATGGCATCGGGCCCGCAAACATCAATTTTATGGCAATGAAATAGCTGTTGATCTTTAAATACTTGAGCACCAGCCAGAAGGGAGCCCAAAGAGCTAAGAGAGGAAGAGACAAAACCAGCAAAAGACAAAGCCAGGAAGCGACAAAATCATGAATATGGACAAAATAGCCCAGGTGGCAAAGGGGAGGTGCTTTATTCCTGCAATTGAAAGAGTGTCCACCAAGTGGTCATCAAGGAGTGCAAATAGTGAATGGCACGACCTATTTTCTCCACTTTACATTGATGAGCAAACAAACTACATGAATCTCTTTAAGAAGTGGTCTTGTTTATAGACAAAAGGGCTGGCCTTGTCATTAAAGCAATCGGGCAACTCATGCTTCTACAGTAGCATTTAATACATTTTAAGCAGCAAAGTCAAGACTGGTGATTACACAGCATGGTTCTAGCAGGCCTCTTCTAGAAAGATGATATCAGCAACAGTGACTTCCTCTTCCCAAGGTTTTTAATGCAGCATGGGTCATTTATTTTCTAAAGGGGCACCTTTTTCTTTCTTTTCTTTATATGTATTGTAACTTCTCATTTGAGAAAGGATCTCTCAGCTTGTAAGGCAGAGCTCTACTAGATTTTACCTTAAATCAAGACATCATTTTTACCTCCATTTTGAGTTTTCACTTTGGTATATGTCTATGGATTTATCTTGTGTTAAGTCATTTTCCTTTATGCTTTCACAGAATGATTCCAGCATGTCTAGTGTATTGTGAAATCTTCTTTTGCAGGTTAGCCAGAAGTGTCCCTAGAGGAGTATAGGCACATGTGAATAGGTTGCCAAAGTGTGTCTTAAAATGCCTCTGGTATTTCTTCCTCACTATATCTCCACGGACCCCTAGCTCATTGATGCATAAGAATTTCTCCTATCAAATGAAGTGTATGTCAGCTTGTTCTTGGTGGAAAGTGTATGTTCAAGCTAAGTAGATCAACCATTTTTGGTGCATCAACGTTTAGGTTTAGGTTCTATTTTCAGTCATCCTTCTCCCTTTTCAACCCCCCCACTTTTATTCATTTTTAGTAGTAAGAAATCCAGGACCTCAAAGATGCATCAAAGGGAGCTAGCCCTTATCTAGAGACTCTCCCCCAAATTTGCTAGACCCACATGCAAGAGGGGAGTTTCCATTGTGATGTGTGGAAGACAAGAGCTTAGTCTCCTATCAAGGGTGCAATCCATTGCGTCAACACAACCCTTAGGTTCTAAGTTATTGTATAAAGAAATGGTATGCACATCTCAATTGAAATCATGAATTTGGGCTAATGTCTTTTGATAATGCAAAACATCCAAGTCTCTAGATTTAGCTTGGGCCATGATATAGTTGTCATCATATGTGGGAGAAATTAATCATGCTTGATATTCAGGAGGATATTCAGAAGGTGAAATCCCAATATTATTGAATGTTCGAGGAGACATGGTGAGAGGATAATGAAACAATATATCCACTCCAAAATCATTGCAAGTAAAATCAAATTCAGGTTAAGATGGCTCTTTAGAATTTCATGGAGGGGGAAATCGATAATATAAATCATGAGAGGAATGGTATGATCCCTTGGAAAAAGAGAAGGAGGAAGCCACTCCAAAATATATAGAGGTAATTTGGTGGTGTTGCAAGTATGATTTAATTCATTGGGTTCATCATCCTCAGAATCTATGAGAATGAGTTATAAATCATGATTTATATTGATGAACTCAAGTAAAGGAACACAATTAATTTTAGGTATCATAGGAACATGATATTGTGATTTAGAATTAGGTAATTGGATACTCCATGGGTTGGGATTAGCTTCATGCTTATATAATTTTCCATTATGTAGAAATTTAATGCATTAACTACCGAAAGAAGTAATGGACCTCATTTGATGAGTTCAAAGATGACCAAGGAGTATGTTATAAGAGAAAGGAAGATCAAGAACCATGAGTTTGGTCTGAACGGTCTTAGGACCAATGGTTAAGGGAAGCTATATACAACCAAGTGGCTTTTGATTAGTCTTTTAAAAACCATGACAAGTAAGACATATATATTTAAGATGACCTTTGTTATAACCAAGTTGTTGTAGAAGCCATAAAGAGGTTACATTAATATCAGAACCCTCACCAACTAGAAATTTTTGAATAAGGGTGGTATTAATGGATATTTTTATGAAGAGAGGTGGATCATCATCATGAAAGAGGATTTCATCATTAATCATGTCCTCTTCAATGAATTCAATGGAAGGCTTGGAAAAGGGACACATAGATTCAATGGTATTAATGTGAGTTGGTTGAGAATCAATAGAAGGTGGTTCTTCATCTAAATAAGATAGATATTATATCTCTTGGATTTGTTTCATAAGGAATTTATGATGATAACGTGAAGTGTGAATAAAATCCATAAGAAGAATCTTACATGGCATAGAGTTAAGTTCTTAAAGAAAATTCCAATGAGATTTAAAAGAACCATGAGGTTTAGAAGGCAAATTAGAATTTAAAAAAATAGATGTGGTTTGAGGATCAGAAGGAGGAAGTTTTTCCTTAGGTGATTTTGATTCAATAGTGATGGTGGTAGTATCTTTAAACAATTTTTCCTTTAAAAAAGGTTTCTTAGGCTTGGCAACAGGATCTTTGTGAGCTAGTTTCCAACGATAGTTGACCTTAGTTATATTGACATATTGAGAGTTATTAAAGTATTCGTTATAATCAACATCAATTAAATAGACATCCTTGAAATTTGATTGATTATGGGAAGAGGATTTTTGGTTATCAGATGTAGAAGCTTTAGAGGATTGCCATTTTTGAGAAGCATTAGTGTATTCTTGACAACAAATTTTTATCATGGTTTTATGGTCAAATGAATCACCAAGTGTATACATCCTAAATTGGTCAAGAAAACACACATATTATATCTTTTCATAGTCCTTTTATAAGATAATCTGATTAGAAAATATGATATTTTATTCATATTTATCCATGTCCTTATATCTGACTTATCTTTGTCTTATTACATTCCTTAGACATCATTTTGCTTATTCCCAAACATCCATAGCATTCTAGACTCAACCCTTTCAGGATCATAAACACATTTTAAGTCTAGGCCCATCCCCATAGGTCTCACATCCTTTGGAAAACAACACCCAAAAAGTACTACATCCATGAAAACCTAGGGTGTCCAGTTTCTAGTGCTATTATCTAAGTCAAAATTTGGCCTCAACTGTCAATTTATTTTATAGGATGAGTCACCCCTTTTATTTGCTTCATTCCTAATTTTTCCCATGTCAGCCTAATGAGAATAAAGCTCTCAAATTTGAAATAATGAGTCTCCTATATAAATGATTACACAAGGAATTTTATATTTAACACTTACTATTTTGGCACATTAGAGATAAAGAAAATCAATCAATAGTATAGCTCCTCTTCTCTGCATCACACATAGATTTACATGCTTGATCAAGGAGGGGCCTAAGAGAAATTAATTCTTGAATCAATCATGAATATTTATTATAAATGTTCCCTAAGGGAGAACTACATTAGATTTGAAACACTAGCTTGAGGGTTAACGTAGGCAACAATCAGAGTAGCAGGGGTTCTTGATTATGTGATCATTCTTCCCACAACCTTATTTTTCCCCTTTTTTTCTTTGATTTCCTTTATTATTTCTATGTATGTAAGTTAATAAAGACATTAAATATATAATATAACACGTAGTGAGCTCCGTATAGTCTTGGCATTTAATATTTTACTAATAAAGTGTCCTAGGCCTGCTAAGTAGAATCCAAAAAAGCTAGACCACCAAGACAACAATGCCAAAAGTGGACAACAATACCAAAAAGTGGACTCTAGTGATAAGTAATAGGATTTACTTAGTTTGGCACTCCTATCCAATTAATAAATAGAGTTTTGGGTCCTATTCATGACAATTTGTAATCCTTGGACAACAATTTCTAGACTCTGCATCATCTATTTCAGCTCAAAATAAGCTAAGTCAATCTTTCTTTGTCTTCTCTTTCCTATGTGAATTAAGTTGATCAAATTGGCAAAAATTTATATTTCACTATATAAAACAAAAATTCTCTCCCTATTCTAGACCTTTATTACTTAGGAGTTAAACATCTAATTCCTAAAATTAATAAAACATTTGGTGAACCCGACTTACTTTGAATTTTTGCACAAAAAACCTAGAAACCCTAGGGATAATTATTTTTGATTTTTTGCCATAATTTCTTGATTTATATTGAATTTAAAAATCATAAATCTACCAATTAATTCCACAAATATCACATATTATTGTTCAAAGCCTAGTTTGCACATATTAGGTCCTTTTTGCATATAAACACTTTTCAAACACTAGGAAAAATACATTTCTAATTTTAGAAATATTTTTTAATTTTTCCTAAATTTTTAAAGAAAAATTATATAAATTTTGTCTAAATGTTTCTTAAAATCATTGCATTAATTTTGAAAAAAATCATTTCAAACCCTAGATTTCAAAACTAGGTCATCAAACAACAAGCCTTACCTCCTTACTAATTTTAAAAAACTATTTTGGAATTTTTACAAGTAAATTACCTTTTTAAATATTATTTAAAAATTTCAAAATTAGTAGTTTCTTGTGCAAAAATTTAATTTCCAAAATTCTAATTTTTGTATAAATTTTTGTGCATTTATTTTATTTCTAATAATTTTTAGAATTTAAAATTATTGTATAATTTTCAAAAATTCTAAAACCCTAGTTCAAAACCTTAGCTTTCTAAACTAGGTCCTCAAACCTTAAATATCCCTCCCTTAAAAAATTTAGAAAAACAATTTGAATTTATTTTGAGTTGTTTGGGTCATCAAAAGTAATTTTTAAAATTCAATGTTAGTAGTTCTTTGTGCATTTATTTGCTTTATAGTAAATTTCAGTATTTTCTTTGGTGATAAAATGGCCACAAAGGCAATTCCTCCTCATCCCATAGATCAATTTCTAATTTTTTTTACAATTATGACAATGATTGGACAAATTTACAAAATTGTACATTAGTTAAAACTATAGAAAATGATTTCATTTATAGTGAAGATAATGACTATTATTATAATGAAGGTTATGATGGTGTACATAATGATGAGGCTGAATCACAAATAGATGAATCTTTTGATCTTAAACCCATCTCTTTTATTCATTATTCTAATTAAAATAATTTTGATAAATGGTAAAGATACTTCTCACCTCATTCTCCTAGGCACAATGCACCAAATGCACAAATTAATCATGCACTTCCAAGTGAACCTCTTATTGGTGATGATTTGCTTCCAAGTGAACCTAATCTCTCTCTACCTCTTTCTACTACTATGTTCAAAATACAACAATATAAATACAATAGAATCAAAGTACAAAAACATAGTTCAAATGATGTATTATGTGTTCCTAACTCTACTCTCTCAAAATAATGTTCAAATGATAACTCTTATATTATTCCTTCTCATGTTGAAAATAAAGAAAATGCATATACTCCATCCATGGATAACATAGATACACATGATATTCCAAATGCCAATGATAACTTATTACATATTAGAAATAAATTAATGATTTCTCTTACACCTCTCCCTATCATTGATGGAAGTGATAATGAATATGATAGTGAACATGCAAATGAATATGAGAATGAAAGCAAGTAAGAAAATGATACTTCAAATTCTACTATTTCAAATGAATAAAAATTTGGATTGTGACAATGCATGGAATAATGATGACTACTATGCATATAGTGAATAATAAAATGCTTCTCACACTTCTAACCTTCTCTCACTCCTCTCAAATCTCATGCATGTCAAAATGTTGCTTCTACTTCTATGAATGATTTTATTTTTGATAATGCAAATGTTAATGTTAATAGCATATCTTATACTAAATTAGAATGTGATTCAATAAAACATAAAGATACCAATGAATCTCCTAAGCCACCCCTCACTATAGTAGAACCTACATTTCACTCCTCACCTAAATAGCATGGTAGCTCATATCGCTCTAGTAAGGTCCAAGCTACCATTAATCCGATGGTTCAAGTGAGCACACCCCATCTTTATGATCCACTTTCTAAATGTAGCATTTCCATGGTTAAATTTAACAATTAAATTCAATGATTAAATCAACCACTTCAAGATAATAATGTACCATCCCAAGAGATCATCTCTTTGATTCATGTAGTTGGTGAACTACAACACCAAGTACATCTCCTTACCTTGGAAAACAAAGCTTATAAATCTTGGATGGATGCCAATGATCTACATGGTAAACCTATTCCAAATACATTCATAAAAGCTGTATTACCTAAAAATTTCCAGACACCATCATTATCTCATTTTGATGGAACTAGAGATCCATTCACATGTCTTCAAGCCTTTCAAAAGGATTTTCCCCATCATGCAAGTCCTTTTTTTCTACTCAAAATTTTTTAGTAGACATTAGTGGGAGAAGCACCAATTTAGTTCTTTCATTTACTCTCTGTCAGTTCATTGCACACATATGATGACTTAGAGGAGGCATTTCTTAAAAACCACATTGTAAACACAGGTCCTCATGTTACATATGAGAAACTTGCCACACTACATCATAATTATTCATATCTAGTTAGTGAGTATATCTTAAGATTCAAGGCTCATTTGTTAAGATTGATATACAAACTAGTAGATCTAGAGATTCATGATATCTTTATCAAGGGCCTTTGTCAACCTTTTCTTGAGTATATACTATATCAGACAGAGCCTTATTTTAGAGATTTTGTTACATAGTTCTAGCTTTGGAAAGAAATTGGGATTAATTGAGGTAGATTCAGTTGATCAAATCACTCTAGACTTCATAGTAGCATCTTTAGATACAGCTCCTACCACTCAACATCCACGATGTCCTAGACAAACAAGTGACCATAACCAAAAAAGTAACCAATCAAGAACAAAAATCAAGTTTTTAGAATAAAATATATAGTATGCACTACATAGAATAATAGTAAATCATCACTACAATTTGATTCAAAATGGGATAGCCCATATATCATATTATCAGCACTACTAGATAAGAGGTTAGTCATATTAACTTTTATTCACTGACAAAATCCACATCTATTAAATAGATAGCCACATTATCCCTTTTTTAATTATCATCATATCCATGGACACAATGATGATAATTTTTATGGACTCAAAGATTGCATTAATAGATGTGTTGATCAGGGCATTATCACATTCACATAGGGGCCACAAAGATCACCTCCATTATGGAACCCTAGACCTCATTCCTCCATGATTGAGTCATCCTAGGACATTCCTTTATAGGAATCATCAGTTACTCATCATGAGTGCAATACATGTTTTAGGACAAAATCTCATAGGAGATCTCTTATTCCAACTATTCAGAAAGTTTGGAAACTAGTATGGCAAAAGTAGCCCACATATAACAATATAGTCCATGGTATACATGGTGCAGTTCCATACACACATCCAGTAGAGTCACAAGAACCATAGTAGATTACTATTCTAGAGATATATTCATTACAACTAAGTTTTTAGGGTCATATCTCACATAACAATCTACTACAATTAAGACTAGTTAAACCCACATTACAGAGTAATGCTTCAGAGAGATTCATTATAACCAAGTTTTTAGGGTCATATCTCACATAATAATCCATTACAATTAAGATTGAATGAGCCCTCAGCATAGGTTTTAGCTCCATCTCAATATATTGCACATTTATATATATCACAACAGAGGCCATAGGGTATTCAGTTACAGACAGATGAGTCTTCTTCATAGTATATATTATTAGCTATAGAGCATATTCCAACACATAATGAGTAGTATGGGCACTTATTCACTTGGTCAATAGGGTTCAGATATTGATATAACATAGTGTGATACAACATACATTCATTTCAACATTAGTTCATAGCTTCACTTAGCATTACAATGATAGAGCTAAAGGTCTAGCTACATTTTGTATTCTTGAGCCACTCTTGGGGAAGTAATATGCATAAACTGCTATCTTACATCCCTTTACTAATAACTAACATTCCTAATTCCCAACAACTATCCTATCGAAATACTAGACTATCAAAGTCTAGATCTTACCAAATACAAATTATCGAAATCCTACTTTACCAATCCCAAAAACCAACTCAAATTTATCCAAATAGATTACCAATTACCAAAAGAAACAAATTTTTACCTACATATGATTACAATCTGAAATTAATAAGCCTCACATCATAATTATCAAAACATCACATCCAAACATATCAAAACATCAAATCCCATATCCCAAGTACCATTTACCAAGTAGATGCAAATTCATAATCAATACTAGACCAACCATTTCCAAAAATAACCACTTACAATCCATATACCAACATATTCCAAAATCCATAGCATGAATACACATTAGTTCAAAATCAAACCAACACGCGCACACACACACACACACACACACACACACACACACACATCAAAAAGTTTTCAAAACATAGACATCATGTCAAATTATAATGAATCATGAATAGGGGTCATGCCCTCACTTACAATCTCACTCTATCCTCCCATGCTAGTTTCATAATCATGTCTAAAACTTGATGACTCTATGCCTACTCAAATTACTGAATACCTCTTGCATCGATTATCTCGCTCTAAAAAATGACCATACACCTCACACAAATATGCATGTCACCATTGAAGATCCATATAATCATCCACAATCTTTGAACTCATTGATCCATAATCAGGAGGAGGCATCCTATGCATGTCTCACTCAGCCCTCAGCTCATCTATCTCTCCTAGTTCCTTAATATATGCAACTGTAGCTATAACAAGCCTATCAAAAAAATGAGCATACAAACCAACCATAACAATTGCTCTCTCTATCAAACCCTCCTCTAAAACATCATCAAGAACATTTTGTGTAAGATCTTGTAGGATCAAATCAATGATAGTCTCTCAGAACACATCATCCCCACCACTAACCCCAATAGGTGCCTCACCATATACACCTCCCACACCACCTTCACACATAAGAAGGAAAAAACTACATTATATATGTACTTTCAACATACAAACTCAAGCACAAATATAGAAACAATTTAAATACAATTGTTTAATACCTCCCATCATCTAGATCAACTCAAGTTCCTCATTCGTAGGAACATCCACTCGATTCATAAGATATAATAGAGCCCACCATGTAGTATATCCCTTAGTCCATCCCATGTCAACCACATTAGGAATATCTATAGAATTATCCTATGCATCTATAGGTAAAGGTGCTAACTCAACCTTAGTAGGTCTCACATGTGTTGCAGCTCTCACTGGTGCCCATGCACTCCTCAACCATGCCCATGATATAAGAATAACATCCTATCTAAATCCAAAATACCTCATCATGTGCTCATACTAAAAGCACTCATAAAATCCAAGCCAATGATCATGTAACCAACAACTAAACCTAATATATCGTAGTTATTGTCCATCCTCAAGCCATCCTGGGAATCCTCTATATGGCCTCCATATGATATCATGGGCTACCAACCTCTCCAGCACCCTCCTATAGTGATCTATCCCATTAAATATAATAGGCAACTCACTTGTCCATAACTCACCAAATGACTATGGATATTCCCATCTCACCCTTGATAACCTAATAGGTTGCACAACTGCTATGTGCTCATATGCCCAATAATGTAACAATGTGGCCATACCCACACCATTGCTAAATGAATCTTGAGTAAATCTATATAATTACTTGTACAAGTGGACAAGCATAATTCTACCCCATGAGAAAACTGTACCATACATCTCAATACTATGAACCACCCTATGCATCCTATAGGCAATAGACACTCCATTACCATCCACAACAATAAATGAGGCAAACAACACAATTAACTATTTTTGCAAGAATGAAACACTCGATTGCATAATCACTATCACTACCTTGATGATGTACTCTTGTAGGTACCCCAGTAAAGTATCTAGATGCTTGATCAATGACATTTACACCCATATCATTCTGTACTATCACACATCACCCACTAATAAGCAAGTGCAAAATCTAGTATACATCCTCTAAAGTAATAATAATCTCCACATAAAAAGCTAGAATTTATAAGTATCAACATTCTACCTCTCACATAATGTGGTAATAAGATACCTATCCCACTATACAGTACCTAGGTCATATACATGACCTAATTCAGCCTTAGACATTACAACACGCTCATCAGTCGACAATGGCAACATCCTCAGTGTCTCTATAACTTGGCCTCTATGAAACTCTCTCATCCGTACCTCACCCTAAAAAACACACCATAAAGTAGTAGTTACATCAGATAACTATGCCAAGTAAACAACCAAACTATACAATAGCAAATAACAAATCAGAAATTCCAAAAGTCATCAACAATGGACATTAGTGCTATAAAAGGACACTAGCACTATACAACAGTGTCAAAACCTAGATAATAGTGCTAAAATTTGGATAGTATCATTAAATCTAGGATAGGAGCACTAGAACTGGTCAAACATCTTTTAAACCACTCAAAACAACTCAAAAATGACTAAAATAGGCTTCTAAACATTATAAATCAAATGACCAGCTTACTCACCAGGCTAATATCCCTATGACCTCAATCTGGGCTGCCATCTACTCAAAATGTGTCATAGAATGTGCTCATCTCCTTGGCATCTTGCACTCCAAAACTCTAAATCTTAAACTAGTCAATGCACAAATGAATCAAGATTAATTCAAATTTTCTTATATCAAACCACTTTCTCATTCAAATCAAAATACTATTTTGCCCATAACTTGAGCACTGTAGCTCCATTTTATAAACCATTTTGATCCTCATAATTCTAATGATGACACCTTAAACATCACATTATCTCTAATATTTCACTAAGTCATCCACCTACTATGACATTCACACACCTTTCTAATACCCAAGCATACAAATTGGTTCCACCAGTCAACACTCATTCAAAACATCCAAGCAACCAAGCCTATTCAAATAATCAATTAAAGACACCTTTAAATCCCAATAATTCAATTCCACCAATTCAACACTAGAATCTCAATAAATTCAATACATACCAACCTGGTTCTTATACATTCCACCACTAGTCATCACTTTTGGTTCAACCTCCTCCATCACAAATATCATCCCTCTCCCTAAAAGGGGGGTATCATTCCTACTATTCCTATTCTTACACTTATCCAACACATCTATCTACTCTCGTAGATGGATACACCATGATTCTCATAGCTCTAATAGTCAAATTATTAGATACAACTCATATCGATCAAAACATATAATGATTCAGACTATGTGGGTCATTCAACATGGTTTTTACAACTCCAGTACTCAAATTATTAGCATTACACAAATCAAATTGGTCAAGATTATATAGTGGTTCATATCACATTAGGTCAATTATCATTACTCAGATCAGATTTGTCAAATTTATACAGTGATTCAAATTACATTTGGTCACTAAGTATTATTCAGGACATTCAGAGGGATACACCTTTGATTTATAGATATAAAAACTATCTAGATACCAGATTTGGGGGCATGTACATTATTACATGCCTCACACATATAGCTTCATATAACATGACATAGTTACAGACCAAATAACAAATTATAGTCATAGTACAGGGCACATTTTTTTGATCTCCAATTTTGCACATGGGTCATGACATAATAGATCAAATCACATGTGGTTATACAGATTTCTAGATTATCTAGACACATCACCCACATACTAGATTTGAGGGCATAACATAGGTGTTCATGTCCTTCATATTTAAGATTATACAAATTAGGATGGTAGGACATACCATTTTCTTCTCATATATTTACCAGTATTTTTAGTTTACACCTAGGTATTACTCCGGTTATCACAAAGTTAGACTACAAGATCGTTTGTCGTGATTGGTCTATAGTATTACTCAGACTCAGACCCAAGAGTTTGTGTGGGATAGAGGACATTCATTAGTTTTAGGCCTTTGAATATTTCTTAAATATAGTTTAGATTATTTAGATTCAGTATAAGGGATATCTATCATAGGGATTCCTTCTTTTTCCAAGCATTATTCAGATTCAATAAGGGGGCATCTATTACAAGGATTCCTTCTTTTTCTAGGAACCATTCAGATTTAGTATAGGGTCATCTATTATAGGGATTCATTCTTTCTCCATGCACTATTTAGATTTAGTATAGGGGCATCTATCACAGGGATCCCTTCTTTCTCTGAGCACTATTTCAATCCTTCATCCACTTCCTTGGCCAGGAAGTTGGACCTTTTTTTTTTAGAAAACTTATCTTCACAATAGGTAAGTTTAGGTAGACATCTTCTTTATTTATTTTACTCTAGTACTTCATTTCATTGTATCACTAAATTAAAATGGGGCAAATATATACACCCTAAATTGGTCAAGCAAACACACATATTATGTCTTTTCATAGTCATTTTACAAGAGACTCTAATTGGAGAATATGAGCTTTTATTCACATTTAGCCATGTCCTTTTATGTGACTTGTCTTCGTCTTACTACATTCTTTAGATATCATTTTTCTTATTCTTGAAAATATGTAACATTTCAAACTCAACCCTTTCAGGCTCAGGAACATCTTTTAGGTCCAGACCCATCCACCTAGGCCCCACATCCCCTAAACAACAACACCCAAATAGGACTACAATGCTGAAAACATGGGGTGTCTAGTTTCCAGTGCTATTGTCTAAGTCTAATTTTGGCCCCAATGGTTAGTTTCTTCTATAGGATGAGTCTTACCCCTTTTATTTGCTTCATTCTAAGTTTTCCCATGTTGGCCTAATGTGAATAAAGCTCTCAAATTCAAAATAATGAGTCTCATATATAAAGGACTACAAAAGGCATTTAATATCTAGCACTTACTATTTTGGCACATTAGAGATAACAAAATCAATTAATAGTATAGCATAATTTCTCTACATCACACATAGATTTTCATGCTTTATCAAGGAAGGACCTAGGTGAAAGTCATTCTTGCATCAATCATGTGTGTTGATTATGCATCAATGTAGCTTAAGGGTTAGTGTAGGCAACAATCAAAGCAACATGGTTTCTTGATTGTGTGATCATTCTTCCCATAACCCAATTCCTCCCCCTCCCCCCCCCCCCCCCCCCCCCCCCCCCGCGCGCCCCCCTCGACCTTTATTTTGATTTCCTTTGTTGTTTTTAAGTATGTAGGTTAATACAAGAACTAAATATAGAAGCTGACACACAATGATCTTCGCACAGTCTCAAAATTCAATATTTCACTAATAGAGTGTCACATACCTGTCAAGCAAAACCCAAAAAAGCTAGAACAACCAAACAATAGCATCAGAAGTGGACAATAGCTCCAAAAGTGGACAATAGTGCCAAAAAGTGGATTATAGTGCCAAGTAGAAGGGTGTCCTTAGTTTGGCACTCTTGTCTAATCTAAAATAAGAGTTTTGGGTCCTGTTCACGATAGTTTTCCATCTCTACACAATAATTTCTTAATGTTGCATCATCTGTTTCAGTCCAAAATAAGTTAAGTTAATATTTCTTTGTCTTCTCTTTCTTATGTGAATTAAGTTGATCAAATTATCAAAAATATGTAGTTCACTACATAAAACCAAAATTCTCTCCCTATTCTAGACCTTTATTAATTAAGAATTAAATCTAATTCCCAAAATTAATAAAAACACCAAGCATGTAAGAAACAACACATTTAGAAATCCCTCTACAAGATTTAGGAGAATGCCTAATGTCGACATGAAACCAATAAAAGATATTGGGATCATACCACTTAGGATTAATATTAGGATATATGAAAGTTTTAGAGAGAATTAAAAATTGTCTCATTTGATGTACCGAAAGAGGTATGTGAGATAGTAAAGGAATATCATTTTTGGCAACTCCAGATTTGGTTTGAGAAGTGTTAATACTTATAGCATTTGATGTTTGGAAATATTCTTTAAGAATTTTAGAATTAGGTTTGAATTTATTCATAAGAAAGTCCTACCATTTATCTTGGTCAAGAGCTTCATTAAGAGTTTGAGGAGCAAAGGTTCGAACCTTGTATTGAAGAGTAGGAGTTAGAGCAGTGATAAAGAGTTTGAATAGGTTATCATCATACATATTATGATTGGATTTATGAGCTAAGGATTTCCATCTTTTAATAAAGTCATGAGCGAATTCATTAGGATATTACTTAGCATTTATGAAATGGTTAAGATAATTTTTAGGAAGATCATTGTGTTGAAACTCTTTAACTAAGGGATTGACTAAATCTTTAAGTTGACAAATAAAATGTTGTGGTAATTGATTATACCATTTTAATACATCACCAGTGAAAATTTTAACTAAGAGTTTAGTAGTATAAAATGTATTAGTTTGGATCCACTCTTAGTAGAGATTACCAAAGGCTTTGATAAATGAGGTGGGGTCTTTAGTCCTATCATATTTGATAGTTGGTGATATGTTACCAATGTCAATAGATACAATGAAGGGAGATAAAGGCTAATTTTGAATGGTTTTAAGCATCTTTTTATTCATTATTGGTTGTAACATTACTTGAGGCATCTCTAAGGGGTGGAGGAATGTAGTTAGGATTAGCTTGCGGATGCATGATTAGAGGTTGATTAGCTATATTGTTCAAGTGTTGTTGAAGTTGTATCATTTTATTGGTATTAGAGTTTTGTAGAATGTTCATTTGTTAAATCACTTGGGCTAATAATTGGGTTGTATTAAGTGGTGGGTTAGTGTTAGAAGGAGCACTCCCTGAATTGGTATTGGGGGGAGGATTATTAGAAGGGTTGTTAGTGGGATTGTTAATTAAACTTGTGTCAATCACTCCCACATTAGTTTGAATATTTTGAGAGGTTTATTGGTAGGTGTAAAAAGGATTGGATACATAAAATTCATCTTTAGGTGTTATTCAAACCATGTTACAATTTGTAGATGGAGGAGAATAAATACCCCAAGAGTGATGGTGTTCTTGAGAGGAAAAGAAAGGGAGAAATGAACATCCCATATAGGATCTAAATGGATTAAGACTGTCTAAAAAGATTCTAATAGGATACCTCATTCTAACCAAAGGGAAATGAATAGAATGCAAATTAGAAGAGGTGAAGAATTAGGTTGATAAAAAGGGAAAGCTAAAAATAGAATTGGGTTGACCAAGTCAACTTAGTGTAAAAATAGGACATATAGACTGTATTGGGTTGATCAAGTCAACCTGGCACAGTGAACAGGGGTAGAAAATAGGTTCTAAGATAGTACAAGGTCGACCAGGTTGACCTAGTATAATAAATAGGGAAAAATAGAAGATTGATGACAAGATGAAAAATAGAGCAAGATAATTTTGTAGCTAATCTAGGAAAGTAAATGTTGAAAGTAAACAAATTGTCAATTGAATTGATGCTAACCAATCCAATTGATGCATACAAAGCAAAACCTTGCATCAACATTGGCTAATGTAATTTATTGCGCACATAATTAATTAAAGAGCAAGAAGATAACTTGGAAAGTAAAGCTACCTAATTGGTCAACCTAGAATGTTAATTAGATTATTAAAAATAATTCTAAATGATAGGGAGTTGGATATAAGCAAGGTACTAGATAGAAATATATGGATGATTTCAAGTGAGTTTAGGATGAAAGGGACTATAGTGGTAATGATACAGGCTTGGTATTGGGGATTACCTCCTCACTTCACACACCACATTGATAAGGCTGTCAGGTGATTAGCCAAAATATACCATTAACCACAGTTTATACTTGAATAGAGCATCAAGTCAACTTCCCCTTTGGTGATGAAATCCAAGTAGGTTAGCCTATGATATGAAATGTTAAAATGCTTATTGATGTTTTGTGATTTGGCCATGTATGCATAAAATAAAAATAGTGAAATTAAGCGATTAATTAAAAATTTCTTCAGTAGACTACGTGAACTATTCTAAGCATGTAAACAAATGAAAGAAAATAAGTGATTAACATACAAGGTGAATTCCAACTTTGAAATAAGGTATAGTGAAAACACTATATGCACAAAATACATAACTAGGTTGACAAGGTCGATCTAGTACTACTAAAGATAGGGTCTATAAAACTTATCAAGTTGACCAAATCGACCTAGTTATTTTAGATAGTACATAAAATATAAAACTAGATTGACCAGGTCGATCTAGTTGGATGTGTAGGGGTAGTTTTGAAGACTATAAACTTGAAAGAAAAGTATATAATAAAGAGGGACATAATAAAAGACTAACCTTGATGGTTTAGAGATAGAAATGAAGGAGATTGTTGATCAAGAACCTTGGAGAAAACTAATCCAATTTGAAAAAATAGGTTGATCTGGTCGACTAGGCCATATAGGAACCTATTACGAAAGCTAAAAAAGTGTACTAAGTTGACTTGGTCAACCTAGTAGGCTAAAATATAAGTCTGATAATCTAGAGACCTATACTGGGTCAAGCTGATTGATTTAGGTTATACAAGAACCTACTATAAAGTAGCTAAAAATGTGCTAGGTCGACTTGGTTAATCGAGTAGGCTAAATTTGAAGTCTAAAAAAGTGTTGAAAACTTGTATTGGGTCAAGTTGATTGATCCAATTGCCTATTCCTATGCACAAATAAAAATAAATGGGTCGATAGAATTGAAATAGTATGTCAAAATATATAATTAAAATGATGAAAAAAATAATGAAATAAGTGAAAGAAATCTTGCAAGGGTTAGTTTCAAGATGGGTTCAATAGAATATGATGAAGGTGAAGCCCAATTGAAGCTAATGTTAAATATGAAAGGAAACAAAATGGAAACATGAATACAATCCAACCAATGGTAGGATAAGATTCACGTCAGGTTCACCAGAATATATGCAATCAAAATTAAATGATGTATATGAATTAATCATGGATTAGATAAGATATAATGTACCTACACTTATGATATGGTATACACTTGTTAAGCAGGAGTATGACCAATATGGGGATCCACTAGACACAATTAGGGGATCACTTGTATCAATTGTCACAACATATCATGCTAAGAAGGGTTATAAATCCTATGGTCTAACAAAATCACACAACAACCCTAAAAGATTCCTATGATTTGATATTTCACTTATGCTAACAAACAAGAGAGTAAAATATTCTAATAAAAAGAAAAGTAAAATAATCTAATGCACACCATGTATAGGGATATTCAAATAATGTAAGTATTAGTAACACCCTAATACATAGAATATGAAGAGTAATATTATTTGATCCAACACTTATGCTACTTCTATCCACTAAAAGAGAGGAGAATAAAGTTATAATATACTTACCTGAATGTGAACCTATCATGATTCATTCTCTGCCTTATGAAATGGGGTTTTACAAGAGGTTGTTGTGGTTTGTAAGGATCACTTTGTTAGTCCAAAGCATTCAAGACTTATCCACAAGACTAGATTCTCCAAATAAGAATCCTAAGCTAAGACTCCTCAAGTAGAATGGTGGAAGAGTAGATTGTGAATAAGTGCGATCAAATAATAAATCTTGATTAAATATTCTAAAAATGAATGAAATGATCTTGTATTTATAGGAGAAACCAACCTTAAAATAATCCATAAATGTCAGTTATGCTAGGTCGACCTAGTCAACCTAGCACATTTTTGGGCTAATGCCTCAAGTTTGTGCTAGGTCAGTCAAAAGGATAAAAAACTTAAAGAGCTAATGTGACCCTAAAATTCACTAGGTTGACTAGGCTGACCTCATTTGTTGAGTAGGTCAAAAGGGTACCAAGAAAGGAGAAGAAGGATAGAAAGAGGAAAAGACTAGAGGAATGTGCAAGGGAGGAGAAATAACTTATGGAAAGGTTTTAGGAGATGAATGGATTGGAAATAATGTGGAAATAAGAGACAACAATCCTACAAAACACCAAAGTTCTATTGACCCATTTCTTGATGTACCCCTTAAGACATGCACTCAGAGAGATTGAGTCACGAGGGGTTCCTACAAGATGTAAAGCATCAATATTTGATAAAAGTTAAAAATATTGTGTATATAGGTACTATTGTCTATCTATAAATTAAAAATGAACCATTTATAGATAAATATTGATGCAAGAGTATTTAGGTCCATGTGTAATTTTGCATCAACAAAAAAACATGATTAGTTAGTAATAAATTTTGATGAAATATTTAATTGTTTTAATAGTCTGTGGATTATTTTCACGCATCATGATTCTTATTTTTGTTACATCAAGTTATGGTTTTTTATTGTATATAACTTATGATGAATTAAAGTAAAATTCAAAATCATATGATAAAATATGGTATTATCCTTAAAATGATATGATAATCATGGTAGAGATGTTTTAATGGTAAATGGCTATTTTGAATTCATGCGATATGGTGTGACTTTCGTGAAACTTTTCTTTGACCTTATAATACTAATCATTTAGACAGATTACATGGATAAGTGGTAATATATTAGGTTGAGACTTATGATAATTGTTTATGCAGTGGATTGCACCCTTGACAGGAGGTCGAGTTCCTGCCTTCCACACATCACAATGGAAACTCCCCTCTTGCCTATGGGTCTGGCAAAACTAGAGGGGAGAGTCTCTAGATAAGGGCTAGCTCCCTTTGATACATCTGAGTTATTGCAGTAAGTTGCTAATACACACACACACACACACACACACACACACACACACACACACACACACACACACACACACACACACACACACACACATATACACACACACACACACATACATACATACATACATAAAATGGGGGGGTTGGAAAGGGAGAAAGATTACAGGAAAACAAAACCTAATCTAAGAGGGTGATGCACCAAATAATTTTGACCTACTCACACTCACACTATGAACCATAAGAACACATACATAAACTTTAACTGGTAAAAGGACCAGGCTGTAGGAAGCTTGATAGGGAGGCTTTAATAGAACACATAGAAAAGGGAACTTACCATAGGCACTGTATGAAAAGCACACTGTCTAGTAACCTCCTTCTGCCTTTGTGCTCCAAGTAAAACTCTTCTTTTCACCTATATTAATGACGCCTTATAGATACTAGGTGTGTTGGTGTCAACCTTGTGAAAGAGTTAGGAAGCAATGACTGAACACAAGACTAACACTCAGATACACTCATAGAAATATCTAACCAGAATAGAGGTAAAAATGCATTTTTATTGATTCCAAGTGAAAATTACCAGGGCTGCACCTTACAATGTGAATGATATCCTTTCTCAAATGAGAAGTCTACAATATATAGAGGAAGAAGAGAGGCCTTTTGGCACCCTTTTTACAAATGACCCATGTGTGTTCTAAGCATTGGGAAGAGGAAGCCGCTCAAATATATTGTTGTGTTAGCTCCTATTTTGATTTCAAGCATTTTAAGATATATTAAACATTATATGTGAAATTATGGGCCACACCGTTTGTCTGCAAACAAGACCGCTCCATCAAGGCAATCACATGGCTTATCTGCTCATCAATGCAAAGTGAAGAAAAATGGGTCGCACCATTCACTGTTGGCACCTCTTGACAACTAATTGGTAGATACTGCATTAACTGCTGGAGTAACTCCTTGAGTTGACACCTTCCTTTGCCACTCAAACTATTTGTTCATTTTTGCACTTGGCTCTTTTGCCTCTTCCTTCAGTTGGTTGCTGAGTTTGTTTTCAAGTTCCTTGCCACTTTTGAAGATCAACAGATATTCCATTGTCTTACATTTGATGCCTATGGGGATGTCATTGGTTCACTGTTTCAATGGTTTAGGTGGCCTTTGGGTTCTAATTCCTTTTTGTCTTTGAATTGGGAGTGCTCCATCTTTGAAATTTGTCATAGTTTGCTACTTTGAAACTTATGAGACACTTGAAATGTGGATGCAAACACTTGTCATACTTTGTTGAGTTATAATAGGACACGTGGCAGCATCCGCTACTTTTTAGAAACTTTAGATGTCCTTCGAGAGTCCTACAAAAGATGACACATGGTGGCTTTTGCTAAGCTTTGGCAACAATATTAGAAACATTTGGGACTCACTCAGATTCATGTGGATGATGACACTTGGCTCGTTCTACTTACTTTAGAAATAAAAAACCTGGGGCCCACCACAGCCTTTACCCAACAATGAAATAAAATGAAGAACTGTGGATGTTGACACTTGGCAGCTTCTGCTGAGTCTCACCAGGGACACGTGGTGGCTTTCGCTACATTTAGAGAAACACATAAAAAACTTTTGTAGTTTCCACTTGGCACCCTCTGTGCACACTAAGAAAAGCTTATTGAAAGAATTTTTTGAAACTCATAGGAACTTGAAACATGGATGCCAACACTTGTCACGCTCCACTGAGCTATAAAGGGACACATGACATGCTATGCTATTTTTAGAAACAAAGTAGAAAGGGGATCGGTAGATGACACTTGGTAGCTTCTGCTTGACTCTGAGAGACACTATATAGATCAACAGTTATTTCATCATTGTAAATTTGAACCAAGCCATTGAGCCAAAGCGATGAACTATCTAAGTGTTTGGAACCTATTTCTTCCATGCAGAGTTCATAGAAAACTTCCCTGCAGAGTCCATAGAAACTCCAAGACTTGTGAAAAATCAAAAAATGAACTGGCTCAAAATAGTAGGGAAATAAGGGGACCAATTTTTGGCCTGTTGGACCAAAAATGGTCAATAAATTGGTGACTTCTAGGGGAAACATGCCTGTTATGCTCAGAAACCAGTTGCCTTAAAGTCCATTGGGCATGGAGTCAGAATGTAACTTGAAAAAGTTAGCAATAGCCTTGAGACATCCAAGAATCAATCACAAAGGTTTACCCCAAAAGGAAATGAAAAACACACACAAAACTAAGAAAGCTATTAACATGTGCAAAAGGCACTTAGGGAAAATAGGAAAAAACAAGGAAAATATATACATGATGGGAGAAGGGCTCAGTGGTAATGCTTAAGATGTATCCCATTAACTAGGATATATAGTTCTTCACCATCCAACCTGGAGAGTTGGAATGCATTATGTTGCTTACACTGAGTGATGACGTATGGACCACTCCATAAGGCATTGAACTTCACATGCTTTCCAAGCTTAGCTCAGTCCTTATCCCATTTCAAGATGATGTCCCCTTCAGACAAACCTTTTGATGAAGATTTATTGTCAAAGTGTCTCTTCGTCTGCTATTGGCAGCTAGTCATAGAAGCCATAGCCTAGTCTCTTGTCTCTTAGAGCTCCATCAGCTTGCATAGCCTAACCTCCATGTTATTTCCTTCTTCTAATTGTAGCTGGCGAGTGAGGTCCAAGGCTAGTAACTCAAGTGAAATGGGGAGCCTAGCTTCCCTTCCATATATGAGCATGTACGGTGAGTTACTAATTGCCCTCTTTTGGGTGACCCCTTGTGAAATAATTTGTGGCAGTCAGGACCCACATGTGTCCAACACTAGAGGGAGGGTTAATCATCCCTATGAAGTCAAGGCCCCATTGCATGAATGGCTGCTCTACCTGAATAGGCTGTAAAGGCATGGTAGCCAACCACTGCTTTCCATCAAAGAGCATTCACTTCTAGCACTTTCTTACCCAAGCATGGGTGTCCCTAAATAGAGTAGGCCAGAAGTAACCAACTCTCATTATTATTGCAATTGTAGCCCTATGAGCAAAATGACCGCTGGCTGGACCATCATGGAACTTAGATAACACTGTGTCAGCCTGACTTGGGTCTATGTACCTTAGAAAGACTCCTAAGATATCCCTTCTGAATAGTAATCCATCAATCAGGACATAAGGGAGACACTGGAGTCTAAAATATCTCCTCTTGGTCCTATCAAGGCCCTGCGGGCACTCACTAGTGAGAAGGAAATGCCTCAAGTCTGATGTCTAATCCTTCAAGACAACTAGTTCTTTTGTTGTAGCTGCATCATGAATTAGTAGATTGTCCTCCTTTTGTTATTTAAAGTCTACAACAAGGTGTTCACACAGGCCTCTCCCTCTTACCAGCTTGGTGATCTTGATATCCACGTCATATTCCATCACCTTAGTGATCCACCCTGCTCTCTTTTCATTCAGGTCTTGATAGATCAAGAAATCCTTGATGCTGGGATGTGGAACCATGAGATGAATTCTACTATTAGATAGCATATGCCAGAATTTATTCAGAATCTATATGACCACAAGGACTTGCTTCTCCATATATGTGTATCTAACCTCAAAACCCTCTAGGCCTTGGCTAAAAAATACAAGTGGTTGCTGAAGGTTATCACCATTTACTTGGGTAAGCATGGCAGAGATTATCTCTTCATTGTCGAAGGTGTAGAGGTTGAAATATTTGGTGAAGTCAGGGCTGATCAAAGTAGGAGCCTAGGCTATGGCCCACTTGATCTCTTTAAAACTATCCTTTCTTTGTGTTGTCCACATGAACTCCTCACCCTTCCTCAACATAGAGGTCAATAGATTGACTACCTCTGCAAAATTTGGGATAAATCTCTAGATGAAATTTATTTTGCCGAAGAAGCTTTGCAGGCCTTTCTTGTGCTTAGGCAAGGACAACTCTAGGATGGAGAAAACTCTCTCTGGATCAATAGTTAATCCTTCCTTGGAAACAATGTGGCCAAGGAGTTTCCCCTCATGGATAATGAACACGCATTTCCTCAGGTTGAGAGAGATATCAAACTCTCTACACCTCTCAAATATTTGTCTGAGGTGTTTCATTTGTTGGCTCACCTCCTTGAAGAAAACTGTCACATCATCAAGATACACCAACATAATGTTATTTATCAGGCCTCGAAAGGCCATGTCCATGTCTCATTGGAAGGTGGCACCAGCATTAGATAGTCCGAATGGAATTTTTTTGTAAGCAAATGTCCCCCATTTGGTAGTGAAGGCTATCTTGTGTTGGTCACAGTCTTGCACCAAAATTTGATTATATCATGAATACCCATCCAGGAGGGAGAAATGTTTGCTACCTATCACCATTTGAAGGATCTGCTCCATGCTTGGGAGAGGATAATGGTCTTTCAAAGAGACTCTGTTAAGGTCTCTAAAATCAATGCATAGTCTAATCTACCCATTATTTTTCCAGATAGGAACAAGATTGGCTAGCCAAGAAGAGTGTTTGATTGGAAATATTATCCTGGACTCAATCAATTTGGTGAGTTCCTTCTGCATGAGAGGCTCAATCATTGGGTTGACTGGCCTTTGCTTCTACTTGATTAGCCTGGTGCCTTCTTCCAGCTCAATGGTATGTTGGGCCAAACTTGGGTCAAAACCCTTCAAATCACTATGTTCCCAAGTGAAGACATCAACAAACTCTTGGCGCAACAAGATGAAGGCCTGCCTTTCACAATTTATGCACACTTTCCCAAGTGTAAGCACCTTATCTTTAAATATTTCAACCTTATCATGGTGATCCTCCTTCATTACGATGCATGCCTTGTCGCTTTTCAACTGGTCATTTCTATTGAAGATACTCTCTAGAGTGACCAAACCTTTAGGGAGCTTATTTTTCTTCAGCTGAACAATTTGGCTGCCATATTACTGTTGTAGCTTAACCTAGTTTTTTGTAGCAAACTTAGCTTCTTCTTTCAAGAAGAGTGCTATTTGCTGGTCACTATCAAATACCTACTAGTTGGTGATGTTGTCAGGTATAGAGGGCCAGATTACTACCTTCAAGTGGTGTGAGCTGTGGTCTCAGCCTATTTCCCTAGGGATATCAAATTGGGCACCAACTGTTGCTAGCCTATTTTCTTGCTTGTTCTACTCTCTAGGAATGGAGGTAATATTGAAAGCAAAGAAAATTTCCACTAAGTCCCATACCCTATGTTTTTAGGGCTTAAGTAAAGAATTCTTTGTCAATAATGGTGTAGCTAACATTTGCTGCCTTGAGTGAGTAAAGTTTTAGATGATCTCTGTGGAGTGGCTCAGATTTAATCTTAACTTTAGTCCCATACTTGGTTCTAAAAACTAGATAAGACCAGTTTGCTGCTAGGTAGCCACTTATCTTGGATGTAAAATCCCTGGATAAGCAGATGGCAAAGTAAGGAGGGACATCCGCCACTACCACATCATGAGGAACTAAGAAGGTCAGGAAAGCGTGTAGCATCAAGCTCAAACCTTTCACCACCCCAACTATCTTTGCTAGTGTTCCATCTAGCTGCAGGACTCCCTTAGTCATTTCTTCATATTTCAACCCCATCTTGTCAGCTATGCATTTGGGCATTACCAAGGTGCTTGATCCACTGTCAATGATGCAATTGTGCACCAAAAAATCTCCTATGACCAAGGACAAATAAAAAGGGGGAACCTTTTCTTCTTTCCTAACCTGGCATGAGGTGGAAGGTTGTCCATTCATCATCAAAACATTATCAGCTTTTGTTGGGACAACTTATTCATTTAGCTCATGCAATTGCTTTTGCAGCATGTCCTTTTGCCCTGGTATTGACAATGAATCCCACAAGGAAATGTTCATGTGCAACTTCTTCATCTGGTCTACCACATTGACTCGAGGGTTGCCTTCCTTCAGATTTCCTTTGGGATTATTTATAGCCCAAGGTGTGGGCTGAAGAGCTGAGGGTACAACTAGCAGTCTGAAGTTTGGAACCCTTTGGGTTACATGTGATGAAGAAGGTATTGCTGATGTTTGGGTAGTAGCTTGAGCTTCTTCCATTGCTCTCCTTTTTAATCTTATGTTGGTTGTGACACAATCACCCTGATTGTCTATAATACCCACGTAATTGACTGCATAAAACTCACCTTCTAGGTGATTCATGAGAGTAGAATCAGCTGAGTCTGACTGCTGCTCGTGCCAAGTTACATTAAAGCCTCAAAACCTTGGAATTGGGTGGATGCCTGATTGTCTTATACATTTGTGTAGTGACTCGTCATTTCATTTGTATAAACAAATTGCTCCTAACCATATCAAATGGTTGAGCAACTTGGTTATTCTTGCACCAGATTGTTTTGAATGGGCACCATAGCCTTGGATGATGAAGGGGTGCCTAGATTGTATCCTTGAAAATGTGTGGTCTATGCAAACTGACCTTGCCCTTGATTGTAATTTTGGAAAGGGGTTCTATTTGTTTGACCATACTACTAATATCCTTGATTTGGTTAGTTGTTTTGAGCTTGCTGCCTTTTAATAGCCACTAGTTCATTTGTCACATTTTGCAATAGACTTTTGACTTCATGGAGTTCATTTAATGAAGTAGTAGTTGAATTTTTTGTGCTAGGTAGAAGAGCTAAGGTGGGAGCAGTAGTCTGAATTGGAGGTAGCATTTTAGGGAAAAGTGGCATATGAGGTCTAGGATCTATTTTTCCATCCTGTACTAGGCAATTCTCAGTCGCTATAGCTATGTCATAGGTGGTAGGTAGCACATGTCCTCCCCTGGACTGTATCATAACAATGATATCGCTATTAAATGCTCTTAAGTAATATAGGAAAGCATAGCTAAGAGTCAGCTTTACCAGAATGGGGATTCTATCCCATGTCTTCTGAAATCGAGTGTTGAAATCTTGCATGTATTCATGTTGAGCTCTTTTCATTGTAGTCAGCTACTCGGCAAGTGAGAGGTGGTCGCTCTTCTCCCCAAATCGATTCATCAAGAGAGTCACCAATTTATTCTAGGAATCGACTGAATTTATGGGTAAAGTCCCATAATAGTCTAGAGCTTTGCCCTTGAGAGACAATACCAACAATCTGATTGCAATATTCTCCTCAGTGACATTGTGAATATTGCAGAGGTTAGCAATATTTTTGATGTGTTTAATACTTGTAATGGGCCCCTCTCCATCAAAGGGAGGCATACTATTGAGGAACGTTCCTAGAATTGGGTCATAACATTGGAGATTCAAAGGACTCTAACCACAAAAAGTCACAATGTGTAATGCCATAGCTATGATAGGATGTAACCGCAGCCTTCTTACATAGGTGTTCTTTATAGTAGGTTTGGGAAAGTGGTTTGCTAAATAAGGATGGGTCCTCTCAAACCTCAGTCATTTTGCTGAGTTCAAAGGCAATTCAATGAATTCGAAAGGGACACCCTTAGCAGTAGACTACATGGTAATTTTAGGCATAGAAGGTCAGACTGGTCTTTGATCAAAAAATGAAGCTCTTACCAGTGGAGTCACCAGATGCTGAAAAATGGTTGATTTTGCTGTAACAGGACCAACATCAATCCTAAAATTTTACTAAGTGTAAAATTTGGGTCCCATCGGGTGTGTCAAAAACTGTTGATGTAATGGATTGCACCCTTGATAGGAGGCTGAGCTCTTGCCTTCCACACATCACAATATAAACTCCCCTCTTGCCTGTGGGTCTCGCAAAACTGGGGGGTAGAGTCTCTAGATAAGGGCTAGCTCCCTTTGATGCATATGAGTTATTCCAGTAAATTGCTAATATATATATATATATATATATATATATATATATATATATATAATGGGGGGGTTGGAAAGGGAGAAAGATTACAGGAAAATAAAACCTAATCTAAGAGGGTGATGCACCAAATAATTTTGACCTACTCACACTCACACTATGAACCATAAGAACACATACATACACTTTAACTGGTAAAAGGACCAGGTTATAGGAAGCTTGACAGGGAGGCTTTAATAAAACACATAGAAAAGGGAACTTACCATAGGTGCTGTAGGAAAAGCACACTGTCTAGTAACCTCCTTCTACCTCTACACTCTAAGTATAGCTCTTCTTGTCACCTGTAGCAATGGTGCCTTGTAGATACGAGGTGTGTTGGTGTCAACCCTGTGAAAGCATTAGGAAGCAATGACTGAACACAAGACTAACACTCAGAGAAATATTTAACTAGAATAGAGGTAAAAATGCATTTTTATTGATTTCAGGTGAAAATTGCCAGGGCTTCACCTTACAATGTGAAAGATATCCTTTCTCAAATGAGAAGTCTACAATATATAGAGGAAGAAGAGAGGCCTTTTGGTGCCCTTTTTACAAATGACCCATGTGCGTTTTGAGCATTGGGAAGAGGAAGCCACTCAAAGTTAATGTTGTGTTAGCTCCTATTTTGATTTCAGGCATTTTAAGATATATTAAACATTATATGTGAAATTATGGGCCATAAAATTTGTCTACAAATAAGACCACTCCTTGAAGGCATTCACGCAGCTTGTCTGCTCATCAACGTAAGTGAAGAAAAATGGGTTGCACCGTTCACTATTGGCACCTCTTGACGACCAATTGGTAGATACTGCGTTAATTACTAGAGTAACTCCTTGAGTCAAAACATTTTTTTTCCACTCGAACTATTTGTCCATTTTTGCACTTGGCTCTTTTGCCTCTTCCTTTAGCTGGTTGCTGAGTTTGTTTTCAGGTTCCTTGCCACTTTTGAAAATCAACAGATATTCCATTGTCTTAAATTTGACACCTACAGTGACATCATTGGTTCACTATTTCAATGGTCTGAGTGGCCTTTGATTCTAATTCCTTTGTGTCTTTGAATTGGGAGTGCTCCATCTTTGACATTTGTCACAATCCACTGCTTTGAAACTTATGAGACACTTGAAAAATGGATGCAGACACTTGTCGTGCTCCGCTGAGTTATAATAAGACACGTGGCATCATTTTCTATTTTTAGAAACTTTAGATGTCCTTCAAGAGTCCTATGGAAGATGACACATGGTGGCTTTCGTTGAGCTTTGGCAACAATATTAGAAACATTTGGTACTCACTCAGATTCATGCAGATGATGACACTTGGCTCATTCTGCTTACTTTAGAAATAAAAACCCCAGGGTGCACCACAGCCTTTACCCAACAATGAAATAAAATGAAGAAATGTGGATGTTGACACTTGGTAGCTTCCACTGAGTCTCACTAGGGACACATGGCAGCTTCCACTACATTTAGAGAAACACATCAAAAACTTCCACAGTTGCCACTTGGCAGCCTCCGTGCACACTGATAAAAACTTATTGAAAGAAGCTTTTGAAACTCATAGGAACTCAAAATGCGGATGCCAACACTTGTCATGCTCCACTGAGCTATAAAGGGACACGTGGCATGTTATGTTATTTTTAGAAACAAAGTAGAAATGGGCTCGGTAGATGACACTTGACAGCTTCCACTGGAATCTGAGAGACACTATAGAGATCAATGGTTATTTCATCACTGTGAATTTAAACCAAGCCGTTGAGCCAAAGAGATGAACTGTCTAAGTGTTTGGAACCTATTTTTTCCATGCAGAGTTCGTAGAAAACTTCCCTGCAGAGTCCGTAGAAATGCCTGCAGAGTTTTTAAAAACTCCAAGACTTGTGCAAAATCAAAAAATGAACTGGCTCAGAATAGTAGGGAAAGAAGGGGACCAATTTTTGGCATGTTGGACCAAAAATGGTCAATAATAACATTAGGAATTATTGATAATTTATAATAGTGAAACATAATATTATGTTACAATAATTTAATTATTGTGTTTAGTTGAGAGGATCCTCCTACAAAAATTAATAAAAATACACAAAAGAACAAGAATTAGCAACACAAATTAAATCTGATAGAACACTTGAAAAGATTGAATTGATTACAAGCCACTTCAATGGGGAAACCTCCTTTGAGTAAGCTCAATACAATAATTTCATGGATTCCTTCATTTGCCTCAACACTTACTTATATACGAGTTCTAATCTAAGCAACTAATACTTCCAATGAATGTGGGATAAAAAAATGCTCACGGGATGACTTACAAATCATGTGCATCCAAGAAACTACTATACTAATAAATTAAAGAGAAGAGATATCAAAGGTTCATAACATCATATCCCTCTTAGAAAAATCTTTTTCCTCAAAGCTTTAAATGTGGGAATTGGTGTTGAATCTAAAACAGTGGTTCCCATGTTGCATAATTTGGTTACATTTCATGTGACTAAATTAAAACCTCAGTGATGGAGTGAGAGTGAAGTTGGAATGTGCACTTATCTATTTTTGCCTCTGGCTCAATAACATTGGATCCTTCATTATCAAATTTTGGTAAAATAGTCTGCACTCTAATTTTTGTGCGAAGAATTTTCTTCAGATAAGAGACATGAAATACTAGGTGAACTCGAGAAGAATGTGGGAGATCCAAATTATAATAAAGTGACCTAATATTTTGAAGAACATTATAGGGCCCATAAAAAATGGGAGCTAGCTTATGACTCCCTTTGAGTTTTAGGGAGGATTGATTGTAAGGTTATAGGTGAAGAAAAACCATACCACCTACTTGAAAAGTGCACTCGAAACAATGTTGATCCACCTGCTATTTCATTAAATTTTATGCCATATGAAGATTGTCCCATAGGGTACTAAGGATATGATCTTGGGTTCAGAGAATCATGTCGACCACTTGAATTGATGAACTATTAGGGGTGTATAAAAGGAACACTAGTGGTGATTCACCATAGACTACTTCATATTGAGTCATTTTTCATGAAGTGTGGTAGAAGGTATTATACCATCATTCGGTGAGAGGGAGCCACTTTGGCCACTGATGTTTTTGTTTTGAGGAGGAGCAACAAAATAAAATTTCCAAGAATTTTTTGAAAATTTTAGTTTGGTCATCTGTTTGTGGATGATACCTAGAACTCATCTGTAGTTGGGTGTTGGTACGTAAAAATAGTTCTATCCAAAAATGGCTAGTGAAGGTTGCATCACGATTTGAGACAATGGATAAAGGAATTCCATAAAGATGGAAAATATGTTCTAAGAAAATTTGTGTGACTGTGGAGGTGGTATAAGGATGGTTGAGGGCATAAAAATGACTATATTTGGAGAGGTGATCAACCACAACCAAGATAACCATTTTCCCTCTAGATTTAGGGATCCCCTCAATGAAATACATAGAAATATTTGTCCAAATCCTAGTAGGTATGGGAAAGGGTTCAAGCCACAACCAAGATCACCATTTTCACCTTTATTGTGTTGGTAGGTATCACATTCATTCACCATCTATTGAATTACATTTTTCAATCCCTTCCAAAATAAGTTGCATCATGCATACTCATAAGTTTTGAGAAACCCTGAATGCCCTATGGGTAGAAAATCATGGAGTTCATAGAATATAGTCTGCTAAAGATTTGTGCTCTAGGGAAGCACCAAATGACCCTTGTATCGTAGAGAAGCACCATACCATGAATAATACAGTAAAACTGAGGGGTTAGTGGCCAACTGTTGAATTATTTGAGATATTGAGGAGTCATTGACATACCCCTACTATACAACACCCAACCAATTTGGAATAGGCATGAAAATAGCTAAAAGGGAAGTTTGGTCCACAAATGTGTGAGATAGAGCATCAACCACAATATTATCCTTACCCTTCTTGTAAGTGATCTCATAGTCATAACCCATGAGTTTGATGACCCATTTATGTTGTGATTGGGTGGAGACCCATTATTATAGGATATATTTTAGACTCTAGACATCATTTTTTATGCAAAAATGATTCCCTAGTAGGTATGGCCACCACTTCTATACTACATGCAAAATGACCATCATTTCCTTATCATAAGTAGAGAGCACTACATTATTGATATAAAGGGATTTTTTGGGGTCACCCTTCTTGGAGGAGAATAAAACCAAGTCCATTGCCACAAGCATCACTCTTGATAGTGAAGGTCTTGGTAAAATTTGGCATAGCTAGAACAAGTGTAGTACACATAGCTTGTTTTAATTCTTAAAATGTACATTTAGTAGCCTTTGTCTAAGTAAAAACATACTTTTTAAACATTGCTATTAGTGGAGATACAATCTTCCCATAATCCTTGATAAACTTGTGATAGTATCCAATCAGCCCCAAAAAACCATGGAGGCTCTTGAGTGTCTGAGGATGAGGCTAATTTGTCATGGTAATTATTTTTTTAGGATCCACCTAAACCCTTGGGGTTGAAAACATATTCCTGAGATACTCTAATTCATCCTAGATAAAAGTACATTTGGACTATTTTGCATAAAGATGATGGTCAGAGAGAAGTTGCAATGTGAGTTCCAGATGTTGGAGATGCTTAGACCATGTTTTACTATAGATGAGGATATCATCTAAGAAGACCAAAATTAATTTCCATAGATAGGGCCAAAATATTTTATTCATCAATGCCTAGAATGTTGAAGGAGCATCAGTGAGGCCAAAGGGCATGATCAAAAAATCATAGTGGCCATCATGCATGAAATTTTTTATCTTAGGGATATCATCCTCATAAAGTTGGATTTGGTGATATCCATAGCTGAGATAAAATTTGGAGAAAAATGAGTGCCATGAAGCTCATCAATAACAAGGATTGGGAACTTATCCTTAATTATGAGGAGATTAAGTGCACAAAAATCAATGCAAAGGTCCCATGACCCATATTTTTTTTCTAGAAAAAGAGAACTTGAGAAGAATATGGGATGATACTGAGTTGAATAATGCCTTGCTTCAACAAGTCTCAAATGAGCATCCTAATCTTGATCTTTTACTAAAATGGGTAGTGATAAGGCCTGATTTTGGGAGGAACACTTCCAAGAAGGAGTTGAATACGATGGTCCTCTAGCTATGAAGGTGGCAATCCCACTGGTTCAACAAAGACACATGCATACCTCTGTAGAATGGTTTGTAGATCAAAAGGAGTAGTGGATACTATTGATGGTTGCATTTGAATGGAATGGAGATGGGTAATGACACCATGTGAATTCTTCTTAAGAATATTTTTTATGTGATTTAAACTTATGATGTTAAGAGATCCTAGTTGTAAGCCTTTTAATGTGTTTTTTTTTTTCATTATCTAAAAATTGTATCCAAATTTTAGCAAAATCCCATAATATGGGTCCAAATGTGTATAACCATTGGCTCACAAAACAATATCACATCTATCTAATGGCAAGGCAGACATGTTGGAGTGCAAGTTATAATCTCCAATAGAGATACACACATTATGACACTTTTATTTGAAAGGTAATGTGCCCCCATTGGAAATCATGACTTCAAATTTGGAGTGAGGATGGATAAAACAATCAACCTATTTGGTATTCTGAGGGTCAATGAAGTTATGATTGATACCCAAATCAATGAGTATGGTGAGAGGGAGCTTCTTGAAGTAACCCCTAACCTGCATAGTTTGTGGGGTAGTGACTCTTGTCAAGGCATTGAGAGAGATCTCTAGTTGGTCTTCCTGAGAAGTAGGTTACACAATTGATTGAGTTTCTTTTGGATCATCTGTTGTATCCTGGACATCTTCCCAATCTTTAGTTTTGGGTGGAGAGTCCACATCTAATAAGTAGAGATTTTGCTCAACACATCAATGTCCCTAAGTGAATTTAGCATCATAGTTATAACATAGACCTTTTTCTATATGGGCTTGCATCTTTACTTCATTCAAATGCTTGATAAGACTGATTCTAGGGGTTGGCATTGTTTGAGATCATTGTGGAACTATATTTTTGAATGGAGCAAAATTGGATCTGAATCGTTGTTGAGTTGTGATCTTGTCATCTTCTAACATAGCCAATCCTAAGGCTTCTATCATTCTGTTGGGCTGAAACATTTTAACCTCAGATCAAATTTTATCCTTTAGTTCACTAACAAAATAACTCTTAAATAATTCATCAGATAATCCCTCTATGTGATTGGTCAATTTTTCAAATTTTATTTGATATTCTCTCATGGTTTTTGTTTGGAAAGTTTAGTGAGTGATCCAATGAAGTCATCAAAATTAGTATAGCTAAACCGTTGCAAAATGAGGGTGAAAAAAATTAGTCCATGTGGATTCATCATGAGCCTTGGTATACCAATAACACCATTGAAGGGCTTCAAGTTCCAAGTGAAAGGATGCAAGCGAGACATTCTTGCCATTAAAAGTATTATGTAGACTAAAATATTATTCTACCTAATATATCCATCTAGTTGGATTTGCACGATTAAATCAAGGAAAATTAAGCTTTGATCCATAATAATTGCTAGAAGAAGAAAACCTAGTGTCTGAAAAAGACTCTAGATGTCATCTGTTGTTCATGGTGGTATGTTGAAAATTGAGACCAAGAATTTTATCATCAAGATCTTTGATGTGGGTCTTGAGGGTGATCCTCCATGTTTTTTTCTCTTATTTGGGTTACTGCCATGACCCAAATAATAGATTTCTTTTGAAATGGATAGAAAAACTAGAGTGAAGACACATTTAGTAAGAAAAGTTCTGAATTTGGGTGAAAATAGAAGGGGTATAGGGGCTTTTAATAATTTGTTTGCATAGTGGGAGTATGATTGACTAAGGTGAGGGAAATTTAAGGAGTGAAAATGGAAAAAAAATGAAAATTTGTTAAAGAGGGACAAAAGAATATAAAGAGATGATGAACATTGTGGATTTTTTTCAGGCAAACGGACAAAAATAAAAGTTATAGCAAAACACAAAAAAAGAAAAAATTGAGATTTGCAAGAATTAGGTCTGAAATTAGGATATGAGACCTCAAGGAAGAAAATATAAGGAATAAAATTTTAGGTGTCCAAATAAAGTTTGAGGATCAATGGGGCTAAAAATGGAGAGATATTGCAAAAAAATTAAAAAATTGCTTTTTTTCTTTCTGATTTCTCTTTTCTAATTTTTTTCTGGTAGTAAGTCCTCTGAGAGTCTACTGATACTCTATGGATGTTTGCATATTCTGGTTTCTATCAACTATTTGCCTACAATTCCTTTGACAGTCTACGAATACTCTACTAATTGATTTTTTTAAAGTCTACTGGGTATATTCTGAAATTGATAGGAATGGGCACTAAGTTTCAATGGTTGCCTAAGGGTTTAAAAAATGTCACTCTATCCACCAATACAAAATAAATGAGTACCACTCTTCAAAAAATTTCTAGCCATAGATTTACCTCTAATCGACAACTCTTAGGTTTCCTCATGGATGAAAACTACTCAATCAAGAAGGGTCCATTGCCTGTTTCATTGGTAGGTCCTCTTAATGGGCCAACTACTTTTGGGTTCATATGGTACTCCTCATGATGAGTTTTAGGGATTTCACCCAAACACTTCTCACATTTATGTGGTTAAGTTTTTACCCTAATCCAAAACAAATTATAAAAAATTACTTAATTGAGTTATGTAGAACAGAGTTAATATTTTTTGAGAAATTACTGAAATGAAGTATGCAACAAAATAGAGTTAAGACTTTATAAAGAAAAAAATTGCCTTGGAGAGTGCTCTGATACTAGATGAGAATATCCTCCTACAATAATTAATAAAAATACACAAAATAATAGGAATTAGTAGCATGAATTAAATTTGACCGAACACTTGAAAAGATTGAATTGATCACAAGCCACTTCTAGGGGGCAACCTCCTTTGAGCAAGCTCAATACAATAATTTTGTGGATGCCTTCATTGGCCTTAACACTTACTTATATACGAATTCTAATCTAAGCCACTAATACTTCCCATGAATGTGGGATAAAATAAAATGCTCACAGGATGACTTACAAAGCATATGCATCCATAGTAACTACTATACTGATAAAGTAAAAAGAAAAGATATAATGGGTTCATAACATCAGTGGTGATGTCTTTCCTATATTTACTGATTGTATGGACATGTGTATTTAATAATTATTGTGCAACACTTTGTCTAACAATTGCTACCTTGAATACAAGAAATACAGAGAAGAATCATAATCAATTGGTGCCTTCAAGAAACTTCCTTATAGGTATACCTTCAACTAGACAACTATTGTGGGGACAATAATAATAAGTACTTCCAACCATAATTATATTTTAAAAATGTCAAACCTTATATGGAACTAATATTACATTTACAAATTCATAAAATCATGTCTTTTTATAGAAGTATGTGTTGTAATATTTATCTCTCCTTATCTACAAAGGTGTTTTCCTCGATGTCAAGGTTAGATTCCTGCCTGTAGGACATACCCATGAAGACATAGATAACACATTTGGAAACTTGTCTAAATTTATAAATAAGAAAGATGCATGGAGTGTGGCAGAGATGATGGACACTTATAGGACATGTGAAAATACAAAAAACTTCACACCATATTTGATTAAAGAGGTAGTGTATTTTAAAGACTATATTAATGGTTACTAGTTGAAGGGAAGAAATGAAATAGTAGGCTTGACAAAAGGTTAATACTTTATTCTATGCATGGAGCAAGTTTAGCGCATTATGTGTTACAAAAAATCTACAAGAGATAGAAATTGGTCCCCCCCCTGATTACATTATGGGGAACAAAAGAAAATGGTGAGCCAAATATTCTAGAAGGTAATCTGACAAAAATATATTTCAAAGACTTGAAAAATTGAGAAATGTCTCTAGATTCCATTATTTCTAAAGACTTAGATAGAAGTAGAAAAAAGAGTGAAAAATAAATTAAATATAACCAGAATAAGTATGTAAAACAATTCAGTGAATTTGGTTTGATTAGAAATATTAAGTGGAAGGATCTAGCATAATACTTCCAAAACATCCATGACATAATGAAAGAAGACATGTTCCCTTCTAAAGTTGAGTGCACAATAGAGTTTTGGCCTGGAACTCATCATGACAAAGCCATTTATAGAGATCTACACAAAATGGTTCATGATAGCACCCTTGATTTTAGAGTGGCATCTACAAATATATATGTTGGTCCAAGAAGCAAAAGAATAAGAATTACATTTGATCTAGATCAAGATGTACAAATCAGAGATATGTTATTTTTTAGACTTGATGATTCTATAGGAGTAGACTACACAATATGGGTTGCTAGAGCTAAAAGCAATATTGAGATACTATAAACAAATGGGGATATATAATGAAGGGTCAATATAGGTTGGTTCATCCCAGTTCATGTAGGGAAAAAAGATGTACAAGAAGCAAAAAAATATTCAAGCTACTTGGACAAGAAATGGAATCCAGACCCAAATGACACATATTTACCATCCATACTTATAGATAATATCATCTAATCTTGGAAACCAAAAAAAATTGGAGAGGTCATACACTTTTTCTCACTAATTTTTTTAAAGGCATTGTAACAGACTATTTGAATGCATCATCCCACTAGGCACTAACAAAAATAGTGATAAAAGCATTGGGAAATTTGAAATGGTGTTTCCTTAATTTTGGAATGAGAAATATGAATGTTTTTTAACAAAATTTAGTCCATTTTTGATAATGTATAATATTTGACTATTTTATTTATTTATATTTATTTCTAGTGGGACTTCGCATTTTGGGTCTTGAAAAATACACCTCCTCATTTGAGTTTTATATTTTCTACTATGACAATTCAGTATTTCAATAACTATGCATCTATTTAATATCATTTGAATTTTGCAATGTCTACTTCACATTTTTTCATCCTTCAAAATGGTCTTTGGTAATAGGTCTTCATAATTTTCACATCTAAGAATTTAGTGCACTACGGATTTTGTGTTTTTCAAAATATAATTTGGAATTCCCATGCATACGAAAAGGTCTTCAAGTTTCATGCCTCAGAATGTCCCACTTGCACGTCAATATTTTTTCTTCAGCTTTTACGTATCGATAAATGTTATTTGACTTTTCATGTGGTGCTCAAAATTATGTCACATGGCACAATCTTGGTAATTTAGTTGTGTAGAAAGATGACTAGTCCAAACAAAAGTCCTAAACAATGTGAGCACTTGAGATTAAAACATGTGTCACAATCTTGGTAGCTTGACATAAATATGAGAGAAACAGTGATGATCATAAGGATGTCACTTGAATCAAATTAAAAAAATAACTCATGATCCAATCAACTAATGACATGTGGCATCCCAATCATCCCAGGTGTTTTGAATCACATATCAATCAAGTGTATGATTGATGTATGAATTATTTTTCCTTAATAAATATACCTCCAAGTCTTATAATATCTATAAATGCATGGTTTGTGAACTAGTTAAATGGTCTCATAATTTGAACTTATTACAAATATATAATATAGATGTGATTTATTTGTTATAAGTCCAAATAATTCTTGATGAAGCCCAATTTATTTACTATACTTTCAACTACTAATAAATAAATTATTTATGATCATTTTAAATAATTTGGACTTATCACAAATACATTAGACAAATATGAGTTATTTGTAATAAGTCCAACTTAATCTCCATACAGTCTAATTTAATCTGGATACAGTCCAATTTATTTCTGATAGTTTTTGAAAATTTAGATTGATGATAAGTCCGAATTATATGAAATAATCCTTACAAGTACTATGTCTTTTGTTTATCTTTCACGCTGGGGTCTTAGTGATGGTTATAGTCCTTGTTCATAAGGTCATATTGAGTCATTTGATCTTTCTTATGTCTTATTTTCCTTGTTTTTGACACCCCCAATAGTCACAGGTCACATTTTCCTAGTCCTAAGGGCCCCTAGCCTATCATCCCTAATTTTTAATCTATTATAATCCTTAGGACATTAACACCACTTTTAGGACAGTAGTGCCACATGGTGCTAGTTTCCAATTTTGGTTTTAGTGTCTGATAGGCCCTTTCACCCATGTTTGAGTCCTAACCCCTTTGTGACCCTTCTCTTACGTTTTTAATACTTTTTGGGACTTTTCAGCCAATGACCAAGGTATTATATTCATAATAAAATCCTCCTATATAAATATCTTCACAAGCATTTTACATCTATCATTTACTATTTTGGCACTTATTTACATGCTTGACCAAAGAAGGGCCTAGGTGAAATTTATTCTAGTATATCATGCAAGTTGATGGTGCATATTACCTATGGGAGAACTACATGAGATCTGAGACCCCTAATATTGAGGTTAATTTAGGTGCTAGGACAATAGGGATTCTACTCTACATGATCATAACATCCCATAATCAACTCTTCCTTTACTTTTGCATTTGATTAGTTCATTGTTTCATGTTTGTAGGTATTCATGAAGATTTTGGAGAAGAATCAACCAAAATAGTGACACATACGAGATCTCACACGACATAAAATCACCTTCCCAAAACTCCTATATCCTCCCTAAAAGTTACAAGAAACTACTACAGAAAGGACATTGGCTCTAGAATTGAACACTAGCACCACATGGTGTTCCTATCCTAAAAGGGGTATTACTATCTAGGTCTAAATCTTGAAAAATAGTCAACAAATGAAATATTCCTATGTGTCTAATCAACCATTTCCAGTACCTTGATCCACAAAAAAAAATCTATGTACATCCAGATGAGTTCCTTTTCTCCTTATACTTACTATTTTTAGAAAGTTCCATAGAATCAATAATTTCTAAATTTATTCCATATTTGTAACAAATCTAGCCTTTTAATCTAGCTTAGGATTTACATATTAAAACCCTAAAAGATAAAATCAATATCCAATTTTTTTTTATAGATAAGGACACTATCTAGGTTTTAAAGAGAAATACAGTAGCCTATTTCTTCATATAAATTGTCAAGAATTGATATAAGGGTAGCCAAGAGAATGGGCACATGGGCATTAGAGGCTACCACTTAGTGTGGTGTAAAGTCAATTGGTGTGGGTTTGTTTGAGCAACTAGATTAGGTGAATATGTCTGTTGTGGGCCCATAACCCATAGGATCCAAAATCATAACATGATGTATGCTTGAGATGAACTAAGATTAACTTCATAATCCATCTATATTAATCTAATAAGATTAATTATGGATGAAGGCATAATATTGGTGATTTATTAGTGTTCTCTTTATGTTTTTGTGGTTTTTGAATAATGGGCTCATCAACGTTAAGTAAGTATAATTAATTCTATTTAAAATAATTTCTTTGTAGTTGATGTTAGAATAGCATGGGTGAGTGTTGCATGTTGGTATCATAGTAAGGATCAAACACCGTTGACCTATATGAAGACATTTTAGAGATAAATTATGTGCACATGAAATGAAACAATAATATATTTTGGGGAAATGACCAATAAGAATCTCAAGAAGATTTTAATAAATCACAATGATAACATCTAGTTATTTTTATAGAGGTATAAAACAAAACTTGAGAGATTGAGACATTGTTCATAAGTAACAACAGCTCAAATAACCTAGATGTCTATTTCAATATATTAATCAAACATGGGATTTAATCCCAAGATGTTTGAAAAGTGTCACAAGGAAATATAAATGTTGAAAAAGTGAAATGGGATTGGCTCCAAAAGAACCTAAATTTCTAGTTGAAAGACATAATTGTATTAATTTTCCTAGATAATGAAATTTCACAATTACACTTGGTTGATTTGTAAACTAGGTTAAATTATTATATTATAAGATGCTTTGAATTGGAATTTTATGAAATACGAAGTGTGATTGGTATAACACATATAATATAGTAGATAAAATCCTAAAATGCTAAATATAAATCTTAATAACCTCCCTAACAAGGAGAAAAGTGCATTAAAAAATGACTCATTAGGTGGAGTTAATTGTTATGTAATAGTTTTATAGAGATTTTGTAACACATGAACATAAAACTTCTTATGTCCAATAATACCATGAGAGTAAATTCTGATATTAATTGGAGCCCTACATAATCGAGGATGGGAAAACTATAAGAGGGAATTCTATTAATTGGATCACTTTATGTGGTTGTGATTATTTTGTGATGGTTTCACTATATTTCTATAAGTGTAATTAGTTTTAAAATAATTATTTTTGGAGTAGAATGGATAGGAGATACACACTTATCATGTTGCCAATGTTAAAATTGGTCTCTTTTATATGATCTTTCTCACTTATAAGACACTAAAAGGACTGATGTTAATGAAAATTTGTAACTTATAGATAACTCATTCCTCATTAAGATGTCCACTTTTATTCAATGAATTTTTTTGAAAGACCAAAGGTGGCATAAATACAATAGGTTAGACTACTTCCCTCTCAAATGTGTTTATCATAAATATTAAGCTCCTCTTGGGATTATCTTTGGAATGAAGGCTCAATTCGAAGTGAATGAAAATTTAATAAATATAAATGGTAGTACTTTTGAACTCTTATTTTTAAGTCCAAAGATAATGTCATAGTTCAAACCATTTAATCAAAGCTTCTCTTCCATGATCTACCTATTAATGATAACACATTTTTTCTTTCTACCAACCCATTGAAGTGTCTAGTTTGCAATCTTCTCGAGTCTTTTATCCATATCTTTTAGAGTGTAGGTTTATTAAAAAGACATCGGAAACCATACACAATGATCTTATTGATATTTTTAGACACTTATTATCTTTTAAAAAAGTTATTCTAAGCCTAAAATTATCATAATGTGATTTTCAAATATTGTATATAGTTTATTATTAGCCAATTTTGGAAGAATAGATATATTGTTGTTTTTAATAAATCTTGTATTTCATTTGAAATTTTTATTTAAAAGACTTAATATTAATTTTTTTTAATAGAGGATTAATATTTTAAAATTAATCCAAAAATATTTTGCTTACAACCCAAAATTAGGTCAATAAATGGCAAAGTTTGATAAATAAATTAAGAAAATTGAAGGTAATCAAACGAACTTTGTCAAAGAATTAAAATTGTAACTGTGTTTTTTATTTTATTTTATTGTTATTTTATCTTATTAATGATTACATAGCTAATATTTCTATTATGATTATAAATATATTTCCAATTAAAAAAATGTGGATGCCTTTTTGCATTAATTTTCCATCACAAAATGTTTTGTGCATATAAATTAATAACAATATGGAGAAGGTTACCTTAATTTTAGTGTTATAACAACTCAATATTAAATAAACAAATTCCATAAATTGTATTAGTATAATTGTGTAATAAAATAAGTACCTTAATTAGCTCATCATTTTAAAGACATTTTCATATTCATTATGTCATACATGTCAGAAATTTTGTTTTGATTTATTATATTACATAAAAATAATTATGAATCTTTTTAAAAGTTAGTAATTTTAATAAGTATATTACCTTTTTATTATTAAGATATATTAGATAAAACTATTATTAAAGGGTTATTATTTGTGACTTGAACCTAAGACAATTTGAATTGACTATCAAGGAATTCTCCATTATGTTATATAAAATCAATCTTTTCAATACTACCCACCTAAAGCATGAAACAATGGTGGGGAATATTGTCATAATTTGGAACTTGGTACCTCGACTAGAGGGAGACATTGGATAGATTTAATGGTGGTCTAATGATCTTGTTCGTACTTACACCTTTCTTCAAATCTATGGAAAACAAGTGGTCATTTTTAGATGATGTCTACATAATGCTATAAATCGTGAGTATATGTAAGCCTCACAGGAAATGGAACAATCACTTTTAATATTGACATTCAAACTCAAGTGTCATAATGGTGACATAAACTCCAAATTGAGGAAGCACAAAAAGCCAAAGGAGCTCAGATGAGAGATCGTATACACTGGTTAAACATTGGTGACAAGCTTCCTAAGGATTTTTTTACCCTCCTCCACTTTAGGAGAGCTACTAATAGAATCAAAACTATTAAGGAATGAAACATAAGACTTACCAAACTCCATAAAATTATACAAGACTTTGTTCATCATTATCATGGTGTTTTTTAGGTGCAGCCTACTTCTCCAGAAAGCGAGATGAATCTCCTTCAATGTCTTTAGTTGTGCCCTGCAAAGTCTCAAACTCTCAAAGAGTTTCATGTGATAGGCCCATATCTCTCAATTATCTCCATGAGGATATTAATAATATGGTAGTGGACAAAGCTCTATGAATTTATGGTTTCCCATGCAAGTTTTATCAAACTCTTTGGGACATTATTGGTCATGATCTTCACTAGGTGTATTCTAAAGTTGTTCTAACCAATTCCTGGGGAACCCTTATTAATCAAGTTGACATCAAGTTTATTCCTAACTTTGTTGAGCCTAAAATTATAAAAAATATGGAGGCCTATTAATTTGATCAATGTATCCTATAATATTATCATTAAATCTCTATCTCTTAAGGTGAAACACATTCTCCCTTTAATTGTTAGGAGTGAGCAAAGAAGATTCACACAAAACAAGTTTGTTCTAGATATTGTCATTGATGTCTGAGAAGGTATGGAATGGGCTAAGATTTCTAATCAAATAACTCTATTTGTTAATATTGATTTTTCCAAAGCCTATGATTGCATTGAGTGGCCATTCATTTTGGCCATGCTATAGTGACTTGGTTTTGGAACCAAATTCGTTCACACTATTAATATTCTTTTTCAAGATGTAGGGGCTTGTATCACTATCAATGGTACCCAGTATTCTCATTTTGAACTTCATCATTATATTTTACAAGGATGTCCTTTATCCTGTTCTTTATACATGCTTGCAACATAAGGATTTAGCTATTACCTATCTAACTATGATGTCATGGGTTTGGTAAAAGGTATATCTCTCCCTCAGTCTGATAGATAAATTTTAAATGGTCAGTTTATGGATGAATATTTTATCACTTTTCAAGAGGAATAATAATCCATTAGAAATGCTATGGAATGTCTACACATTTTTTGTTTGGCTTTAGGCTCTTCTATTCAATAGAGGAAGACCCAGTGTTACAGACAGTCCCTGGACACCAAACCTCCTTGACTTGAGAAATTTCAATGGCATTGGATTCTACCAAGAGTGAATTTTAACTTTCTTTGAATTCCTTTTCACTTTCAAGCTTCTTCATCTGAATTATGGTCCTATGTTGTGCAGAGAGTTGAAAAAATACCTCATTTT